>CM045764.1:175990761-176460416 GCA_025200525.1 Camellia lanceoleosa | reverse complement strand
CATCACTAAAAACACGACTCCAAAATTATCTTTTCACGGATGTGACACGACTCCAAAATTATAATTTTATGAATGTATTGAATAACATCACTAATAATAACATGACCAAAAATATATATATATATATATATGTTTTAACATAAATTATTAGCAATCTTTTGTTATAGATTTAAATATTTAAGTTTTATATATTTTTTAATACATTAATGAAATCTAAATCGTCTGGTGAAATTTATAAGTAAATAAGTCTAGATAGCCGAATCAACTTTAAATCTTTCAAGTTTTTAACCAATCTCGATCTATTAGTTTATTTTATTTTTTTGTAACACTTAAGTCATTTAAACGGGGAGATCAAAATCACATTAAGGATAATCATGGACCAAAACACAACCAAATTAGAACAATGGGCCTAATCCATTATAAGAGGGTCATAACTAAATCAAAGCCACGAATTCTACAAAACGAAGACCCATCACTTTAAGGAGGATTATGTCCTAATAATTATCTGCACACACCTCTACACTAGGAATGGCAACGGGGCGGGGCGGGGCCGGGGATCACCCTTCCCGTCCTTGATGGCCAAAACTTTCCCTTCCCCGGCCCTAATCCCCGACGGGGAACCTACCACAGTCCCTATCCCCGTCCCCAACAGGGATCGGGTTTTCTCGACCCCGAAAATTCCCCGATCCAACTCTGTTTCAACATTCAACACCATCAACAGATAAAAAAAAAAAAAAAAGGAACAGATCATAAAAAAAAACAGATATGTTTCAACATTCAACACCATCAACTCTGTTTCAACATTCAACATCATTAACATAGATCAACAAAAAAAACACATCTATTTTTTTTTAATAATAATATAATATAATATAATATATATATATAACAGATTTGTTTCAACACAACAACAGATCTGTTTTCGTTCAAAAAAAAAAATTTTGTACACACACAAACAGTTCTGTATTCGTTCAAAAAAAAAATTCTGTATACACAAACAAATTTGTAACAGATCTGTATTCATTCAAAATAAAATAAAAAATAAAAAATCAGACGTACACAAACCGAGATCTCAGAAACGTGGGAGGACGATCGCGAGGAAGACCATCGGCGTAGGAGACGGCGAGAGAGAGAGAGAGATACCTAAATGGAGATGGGAGGCAGAGCGAATGTGAGTGGGAGGCCAGAGTGACGGAGGGAGGCGCGAGGGTCAGATGAGAGAGAGAGAGAGAGAGGAGCGGCGTGTGTTGTGTGAGTGTGAGAGGCTTTGAAATTGAGTGTGTCCGTCAAACCCTAACAAAACAAGCATATGTATATATATATATATATCCAAGGACCAAAGGGTCATTTTACTTCGGGGACTATACGGGGCGTGGCCGGAGTCGGTTCTGAAACACATATCCCCGTCCCTGGCCCGTAGGGGATATTTTTCGGTAAATAACCGTTGAATTCGGGGTCGGGGAGTCGGATCACCGTCGGGCCGGTTTCAGATTGCCCTCTCTACTCTACACTTGTGGATTTATTCTATTTTTTGAATAATCTCTCTACTTCTTAGTAGAGTTGTTAAAATTTATATTAGTATTTTTTAAAAAAAATAAAATAAATTTTAATAAAAAATTTAAAAACACTAATCATGAATTTAAAATTAAATAATCTTACTTTACTTGAATAAAAAGGCGAAAAAAAAATAAAAATTTTTTAAAAAAAATCGCAGAGGATGGCGACGACCATGCGAGACAACATGCAAAACCCGAACACGTGTCACTACACGTCATGGAAAAAGTGCCACGCGTCAGACTAACTTGCGTACACTTAGGACTGCCCGATTCTCTTCTTCATTTTCCCGGGCAATGCAACAAACAAACGAACACACCTCTCTCTCTCTCTCTCTCTCTCTCTCTCTCTCTCTCTTATTAGTTGCAGATGTGAAGTAATGGCGTATTTTGAATCAGTAATGAACCTTGGGGGTGATGGGCATGGCAAGGTAGTTCCGATAACGGTGTTCGTGGCAGTTCTGTGTCTGTGTTTGGTGATTGGTCACTTGTTCGAAGAAAATCGATGGGTTAACGAATCCATTACTGCTATTTTCATCGTAATTCTTTTTTTCCTTTCTCTTTACATAATACGTACTTACATGCCATATATGGATTGATTGTTGAACCTCAATTGCGAATTCAACATTCTAGATTTTAACTGACAATTCATTACGAAATACGTTATAATGTGTTTGAAATGCTGCTGGGGATTTGACGGAATTGATTTGCCATTTCGAAATGGAATTTGATGTGTTTGGAATGAATGGAATTTAAAGTGGGATTTGAAAGGGGGAAAAACTCTTTAAAAATGGTTGGATTTCATGGAGATTGTGTCTGGCACTAAAAGCTAGTGTTTGGTTCACCAGATTGGAGTGGAATGGATTCCATCAAAATGTCGTCGTTATTCCCATGTTTGGTTGATTGAGTAGAAAAATAATCAAAGACACATTGTAAATGAAATCATCATTCACCATTGTAAGCTGACCATTCCATTCCATCTAATTTCAGTGAACGAAATAGAGCATAATAGTTTGGTACTTCTAAAGGCATATTGTTAGTCATATCTTTTTAATTTCAAAAGGTAAAAGTGAGAGCTGTGTCACTTGGGATTGGAATTCAATATGGGGTTTGAGGAGACATGAGTTGAATATGTGCAATTTTGCAAGCAGAAACATGAATGTTTCTTGTCTTCATAGTAAATTTTGATCAATCGTTTGTACGAGAAATCACGTCTTTGTCATGTTAGTGAAATCCTGATAGTTTAGGAATTACAAAGTACCATGATTAAAGAAGATAATGATTTACACCAATCCTCATATATCTCTGTTTCTGTTACAAGGTTTGCTCTAATTTTGTTATTTTTTTTCTCTGTTTCTGTTACAAGGTTTGCTCTAATTTTGTTATTTTTTTTCCTTTCTTCCATAATTCTATTTGAATTATTTTAAATTTCTAAATCAGGGATGCATTACTGGAGTAATAATATTGTTAATAAGCAAGGGGAAAAGTTCTCACATCCTAAGATTCGATGAAGAACTGTTCTTCATATATCTCCTTCCGCCTATAATATTTAATGCTGGGTAAGGGTAGCTTCCATATGAATTGTACTCCTGAACTAGTTCAAATCAAAATGGCTGTGTTAATGTATCAGTGGATGACTTTTCTAGCTCTTTCAACAGATTTCAGGTCAAGAAGAAACAGTTCTTCCAAAACTTCTTAACCATCCTGCTGTTTGGAGTTATTGGTGTTTTCATATCAACACTCATTATCACAGCTGGTGATATATTTATCTGTCATACATTATTTTTCATATTTATTCCAGATGTAATTTCCTTCTCGATAAGTTTCTTGTGTGTTTTCACACACTAATTTCGTCTAAGTGGTCTCTAATTTACTGAAGGTTACTATTATTTAGGCAGCTGGTGGATGTTCCCTAAGATTGGGTTTGTTGGGTTGACTCCCCGTGACTATCTCGGTTTGATCCTTATCCATCTTTCCTTCCTTGGGTGTTGGTTTAACATGCCATGATAATGTACTAACATTTCTTTTATCATATAACTTTTTGGCTCAACCTTATTTCTTACCAATTTGATTCAGCAATCGGAACGATATTTTCCTCAACAGATACAGTGTGTACACTGCAGGTTGGTTAGCACTGTATATTTGAGTTCACTGCTTCAGTTTCATGAATTATGGCCAATTATTTTCATGGATTTCCTAACTATCTTGAATTTTCACGCAGGTTCTACATCAAGATGAGTCTCCTTTGCTGTACAGTCTAGTGTTTGGGGAAGGAGTAGTGAATGATGCAACATCAGTTGTTCTCTTTAATGCAGTTGGAAAGATCGATGTCAATAGACTTGATGGCTGGGCAGCTGCTCATGTCCTTGTAGATTTCTTGTACCTATTCTCCACAAGCACTGTTCTTGGAGTTGCTGTAAGTTTAGATTCTTACAACATTGCACAATATGTTATGTTCATAAAGCTTGAAACTGACACCTTAATCCTGGTTTGATTGATACATTTGATGTTGCGTTCCTAATTAGCATGCTAGGTATCTTACTATATACTATGTGATATTTACCTTTCTTGTGCACTATTTTACTCTCTTCCTGATGATCTGTGTGATTCTGCCTTGTGAAGCTAATTTTGCTAGAAACACATCTCAAATTTCACTCTTATCATTACACATAAGATGGATTTCTGTTGGTAATGGTTACTAAATGAGTTTTAAACTAAGTGATAATCATATGCCATAGAGGCTTAAAATTGGATTTCAAATGCACTATGAGGTATAGGGAATCATTTTAGTTGGATTCGATTCAACTAAAACATTTTGTGAATTAACAGAATCAGAGTAGAGAGGGATGGGTTTATATATGATTAAGAAGAAAAGAGGAAGTTATCCACTTCTGTCATGATTCAGGGCCTTGCTTACATACTTTGTGTGTATGTCAGTGCGTGTAGATTAGTCAGATTTGATGACATTACTACCGAGCACCCAACTGATGTATGTGCTACTGGTGATCGTGATACCATACCATGCTTTATAACTCAAATGCAACCAAAAAAAATTGTCTTATTTGCTTCTTTTCTTCTTTTTTTTGGCAGACTGGGCTTTCAACAGCATACATTCTTAAAGGCTTGTATTTTGGAAAGTAAGTATTGTAACCTACATGAAAATTGATGAGAGCTAAATGGTAGTTGGTTTCAGAATCTTTTTCTTTGTTTGTCTGCAGACATTCAAGTGTTCGTGAAATTGCTTTAATGATATTAATGGCATATCTATCTTACATGTTGGCTGAGGTAATGATGATCATCCATTTTATTGACAAACTGGTATTTGTGATCAGCAGGTGAAGCCAGTGATGTTTTAATTTTCGAACTACATAATTGTAGGAACTATATGCTTTTTCCCAGTGAGACAAAAGAGTATAAGTAACAAACTTAAATTTGTGTTTCAGTACACAAAGGCACCACTTGCTTTTTCAGATCGAATACGTGTAGGAACTAAATGCTTTTTCCACTAAGAAAAAGGAGTGGAAGGAAAAGAGTCAGGACAGAGTAAGTTTTCTTAGGAAATGGAAGGACTTTCTTTTTGAGTAGGGGAGGAGTTCTTCTCATTGCCACATTGCTTTCTACAGTTTTGCCCTTGAAACAACACCCTTCTGTTTGGAGCTTTGGAGATATGATATGCTTAATTACTTCATCCTTTGCACAAACAGCCAAAGAAAACTTTTTCCGAGTTTTGGAGCTATGTCGGCCTTCACAAGGAGTAAACGTAGTGGGAAAGCCCTAATTTGGGCATTGTCTTTTCTTATCAAATTTTGCTTGCATACTTGTTGGTTTCTTGCAAAGTTGTCTTTGAATTATAGATGCTTAAGCCAATATATGCAGTTTATTGACTCAATTTTTTTATTGCTCTCTTCAGCTGTTACAGCTCAGTGGAATTCTCACAGTCTTCTTTTGCGGGATTCTAATGTCTCATTATGCATGGCACAATGTGACTGAGAGTTCAAGAATTACAACCAGGCACGTATGAATTGATTATGCAGTAATGTAGTTATTTTCCATGACATATGTTTGCACACCTGTTAGGATTGATTCAATATTATTTGGAGATCTAAGATGTCCTACCCTTTCTGCCTATGTACATTTTTTGCAGAAAATAAACAAATGAACTTATCCAAAAAACAAATTATAATCAGGTAGAGATGGTTTCATCACTTCTTTATCCTTGTGATGCAGGCATGTATTTGCCACAATGTCTTTTATTGCAGAAACTTTCATATTTCTTTATGTGGGAATGGATGCTCTAGACATTGAAAAATGGAAGACGAGCAAATTAAGGTAACAATTGACACAAGTTTGTCCATTAATATCTCATAAATTTCTACCTCCTGAACTTATTATCACACAATTGGTATTTTCATGTCGCCTTTTCAAAAAATACAGTGTGTCCACCACTTCCATTTCCATATAGCTAGCTGATTAGTACTCAAGCAGACAAGCCAACATATTTTTGTCTACCCTTTTCCTTTCCCTTTAGTTTGAGCAAAAGCAAGCAATTATCAGCAGATGACTTGAATATCCTCTCTGTCAATAAACTAAATAAAAAGCTAATTCTTGAAGATTACAAAATTCTATTCCTTACTAAATAGTCATGCTTTCCTGTAATAGTTGTCATCACATGAAGACTACACTCGGTCCAGGACCGAGCACAAGGACTATGACTTCTACTGACCACAAGAATTATTAAGGTTCCACATCCTTCTTCCTTTTTAAAACAAATAAACAAACGCTGTTGTTAGCAACCCCGAACTGCTTGGGACCATTGTTCACCAAGAAAAAATAATTGTCCTCTTGAGGTACTCTGCTTTGCAATTAGAAGTACGACAGAAAACTTTTTTCCCGTCAAATAATTATTTCTCTCAAATATCGCCAGCTGAGATTAATTTATTGATGCTTCTAGTATGATTGATAAAAATATTGCATATGGACCTTCCGAACATGGACTCTTTTTAAAGTTTTTTGAAATGCTCACAAGCCTGCTGCTTAGGGATTCTTCTCAATCTGACATCAGAGCAAATTCTAAACTGCTCTCAGGATTTCTAAGTACGCTTGAGACACAAGCACAAAACTATGTGTGCACTTATATGTAAAATCAATAGAATCCTCTCTCTACACCAAATTTACCAGATTACAAGTCCTCTATAACTAAACAAAGAACACTCTGCACCCTTTTCCTGGTTGCAGTTTTGGGACTTCGTTGGGCATATATGCTTCTACAATCTTTCTCGTTTGCCTTGGGCGTGCGGCTTTTGTGTTTCCTCTCTCTGCTTTTTCCAATTACATAAACCGAAATGCTGACCGATCATCATCAATCACGTTCAAACACCAGGTGAATATTATAATCACTGTATTTTGACCACATACAAAGAAAATTTCTGACATACTTTCGATGACCTGCTGTTTTACATAGATAGTAATATGTTGGGCTGGGCTGATGAGAGGGGCTGTCTCTATTGCTTTGGCATTCAAACAGGTGTGCTTTTCCCCCCTCTCTTTTCTCCCAAACTGCTTCGATGATTTTTAGATAGCCCGGAAGGAAATTATGAATGGTTACTGCAATAGATTCTCTTTAAATAATAAGGTCAAAAATTCTCATGCAGTTCACATACTCTGGTGTTACATGGGACCCGCTTAACGCAACAATGGTTACCACCACGATTATTGTTGTTCTCTTCAGCACAATCGTGAGTTAATATAGTTATATGCTCTTCACTACTACTGTTAATCAACTCCTAGATTGTTGTAAGTGTGACCTATAAAGTTCTTGTTATCGTGTTGCTACAAATGCGCCTGAAATCGTAAATTATTCCAAAGTTCCACTTTAGAAACATGTACATTCCATAAACCTTGTCTTCCACTCGTGGAGTTTTGAGAATAAGACAATTCCCATTGCAGGTTTTTGGTTTCCTCACAAAGCCACTCATAAACTATTTGCTTCCCCATTGTTCCCATAGCCGGGAACCAGGGTCCCCCAAAGAGGATCTGACCCTTCCTTTTGTTTCCTTCGAAGAATCTACCGCAACCAATATTATCCGTGCAAAGGATAGTTTGTCAATGCTAATGGAAAGACCTGTGTTCACCATTCATTACTACTGGAGGATGTTTGATGATAATTACATGCGACCAATATTTGGCAGGCCACGTGCTGACCAGTCTTATGTCGTGTGATCAAGTCCAGGAAAACAAGGTTGAACAGTACTGCAAATTATCTCGGGTCAAATCACAGTAAACTATGTAACTCTTGATGTTGGTAACGATAAGGTTAACTTAAAATGTGTTGCGTGGAGATTATATGTAACTCTGATGTTGGGAATGGTTCGGTTGGTTAATTTAAATGTGACGCGGATACTCTGATGTAACTCTGGTGTTATGTGGCTTCTTCTAGCTGTTGACAAAACTGTCAACTCATCCAGCCGCAGTTGTAGGCAGCTGGGTGTAGTATTGCTTAGGTGAGATGTCGTATTAAATTTCTGGAAATTTTAGAGGTAAAAAACTGAACGCTGATCAGATTGTCCCCAGCTCTATTCTTGTAGTAAATTTGCTTATCGTTGTTGGCTGTGAAATTGCAATTGAGAAGTGAAATCATCTTCTATAGAAGAATAGAATGCTTTTACTGAATGATCAAGTTAAATGTGTTCGTTTTTACAAACAGAACACCAAAGCACCAATAGGCAACAACTGGAGTTGAGTTTTTTGAGGCTGTGTCATTTAAATGCCTCTCTCAAATTGACCTATCTGAATCAAATTCAAAGTTTAAATATACATCAATGGTTCTATTGGTTTCAACTAAAAAAAACAATCTTTTGCTTCTAGTGTCTTGTATTAAAAACAAAAATCAATGGCTTGATTTGATTTTCAAAAACAAAGATATTTTTTAAGAAAAAACTAAAAATAAATTTAATGAAAGAAAAAAAAAATTGCTTATCATTTTTATACAATTTATCTTATAGAGTCTAAAATAATTTTTAAAAATTTTAAATTATATTTTTTATATTTATTTTCACCAAACTAATTTTTATTTTTTCAAAAAAACATTCTGAATTTTTTTTTCTAAAACATAAACCAAACATGGCCAATATATTTTTTGGGGTTAATGGAAAATAAATTTATTCTAACAAAAAATATTTTTTACTTTCAATGATGAAAAGCATTTTCAAGCTAAAATCTCCCTCGCCCCCCCCCCCCCCCCCACCAAAACCGAGAAAATCCACGAAAATTAAGACGAGAACAAACTGCCAACCAACTGTCATAAATCATGTGTGTAAAATGCTAGTGCATATTATACCAAGATATAAAAGAATTTCTACAGAGATATTAATGTGGGTTATAGCTTAGGTAAACACCATCTGAATTGAAACTTGTTAGCCTCTGTTTGCGAAGATAGGTTGGGTTGAGTTTAGAACTATTTTAATCACAAAAAGACAATAAATTTTTTAATCTAACGAGACAAAACATTATATCCAATCCATAATATTACATTTTTTTTCTCATAAAAAGTCAAAAAAACCAGAAAATTCTTCCCAAACGAGACTTTAGTCCCAAACTAAAATAGCCAAAAAGCCAACCTACTTCCCAAACGAATCCTAATTCACAAATAGATAACCTGTATGCATCCCAAATTCAGCGAGACCACCTGTCATGCAAACGATTTTTCCATTATAACAACCAAGAAAGCAACCTTTTAGTGAAATCGCACAACTAAGAAGATGTGGATCTTAAGTTAATACTGTTTTGCATAATCAGATAGGGGGTTAATATCATCCTTTACATTGACGCCTGTTTTCCTATTGACTGCATTTTACAACGGTTAGAAATTCCAGCAGAAATGTAAACCCTAAGATATGCCAAATAACAAAAACATAACCTGAGGACTATTGGTGCTAGGTACACAACACAACTCACCATTAGCCCCTTCCATTTTCTTTCTACTCACAACTTACCTAGCTGAGTGAACATGAAATCTAAACACAAATAAACCATTCGGGGTAGTATTTGCTATAACGTCAGAACCCAGTAGGTTAGATTAAACACCATGTATCTGCAAGGAATCATACAATTCATTAATGTTGAATCACAGCACGTATGGCATCCATTGTGGACGAATTTAAATATGAACTAAAATATTTCATTTCAATTTTAATGCTACTATAATAAGAGAATATAGAACTTAACAGAGTAAAATGGCAAAAAAATAATTTATGCAGCCTACCCCATCTGAGAGTCATTGCCAGAGTAGAAATAAAGTCATCAAATGCAGTACTGGCTACAAAAAATTCAAGCAAAGCCAAAAAGAACACAATACACATAGCATGCAATAATGTCAACGCAACAAACCACTAAAGACTTGAGTAGATGTTACTCAAATTTACTTTTCTTACGGTGTGCCTGAATCAAACTGGAAAGAGAAAGTAATTCTAAAAAAACTGATACATCACAATTGTATGCCTCCCAAGCAAACAAATATACTTAAACTAGACTTTCAAAAATTCAGAAGCCAAATGTGGGACAAGAAACTAAAAGAGTTGCATCTTTACTTTCATGGCCCCATTAGATTTGGGCTGAACCCCAACTGGTGATGAGGAGGCACCTAGGTGCCAGTGAGGTGAGGTCTCAGATTTGAGTCAACAGAGTGGTGTCAGCCTGTTGTGATAATCTAACACTACTAACCTACTAATATTCTACAGCGTGGGGAAAAAAAATACTTTAAAAAAAAAGACCAAAAAAAAAAAAAAAAACTTCATGGCCTATGATGAATTTTAATATTACATTCCTGGACTGCCTCAAATTGAAGTGATGAGAAATTTGAGAGAATGACAATGCATTGAACTTCATTTCATGCCCATATTAAGTTCTAATCATTTTATATAAATGAATTTCAATGGGTCCTTCCCTGAAGAGCAATGGTCTCAAGATCAAGCATATTGAGCAAAAGTGGGGAAGGGCAAAAGCTGCCAAGAAAAATATGCAAGTAAACAACGCATATATATAGTAACTAACTATACTAACCTGTCAACGATATCATTTGTCATCATCTCTTAAATAGATGATGGCGTGCTAACATCTCAGGGATCCCCAATGTAGAAATGCTTGCACATCCAAAAAGCTCTTGAAGCTTTGTATCACATTGGATCACCATGGAATTCAGAGGATCCTGGAAATTAAGGAAAAAAGGTTGATACAGATTACATAGCAATATAACTACTGTACTAACCATTAAGGAAAAAAGGTTGATACAGATTACGTAGCAATATAAATTACTGTAATCTTACCAACCATTAACATCCAAATACCAAAAATAGAGTAACACAAAATTATAAAATTAAGTAATTCTCATGAGAATCTCAGAAGAGAGGCGAAGTATTACACATCCTTGAAAGTGCAAATTTAGAAAAAGAAAAATGGACTTACCACTTCTTTTCGAAGGGTGTATGTTGGCAATTTCGTCCCTAGCAATTAATAACGTTTAATGTATCTTTCACATTTCTCAGTCAGTATCACAACATGTTTATGTCCCAAATTAACTACAGGTCTCACAAAAACTAATGGCCATATCAATCAAGTTCTTGTAGTTAATAAACCTATCATATCAAGATAAATTTCTAACAAAATAAATTGAACTGAGCCATGCATGTGGTTTACGCACCCCGAGTTGGTTGAACTTTATGTATTCTGAAACACGTCTTATGACCTCAGAATGCAGCATCTCTCTTCCACCCATACCAAAAAAATTTGCAAGTGCTTCAGATATTACCACAACTGGACCAGATTCGCCACTTTTGGTCCCTGATTCCACTTCGACTTTCGGTTTCTTAGAATTTTGACCTACCGGTTCTGAAAGCATCAAAACAATGCAGTTCTTAATCCGTGCATGGCTCAAAGTCGCCAAGAGGGGGAGGGGGGGGGGGGGGATAAAGAAAAGTAGAACATGAAAAGCACTGTAGCGACAGACACATACTTTTAGGCTCAAGAGTGATGATATGTTTAGCTAGCAATTTATTCATCTTGAACATGTCAGTACAGTCTGTCTCAAACACCAAACGCAGCTCGTCATTACAAATTATCTTCCTTTTGTTACTTGGATCTTGAAGATTGTTTTTCCTTATGTACGCCCACAGCTGCTTCACAATCTGAACCAACCAGAATACAACTTTAGAAGAAACAATATTCAAAAGGATTATTTTTTATTTTTTATTTCAAACAAACAATAATATCTTATCCAGGAGTCTGAACCTCAGTCCTAGGTAGTGCTGGATGCCCGACAATGGCCTGAAGTTGAGGTGAAACCCCACAAAGCTTGTTTAACCCCCCTGGGCCACCTCTTCTTTTTTTTGCAGGTTGGGCACTGCAAAGAGACAATAAATAACACGACCACCATAAGCCAAGGATCAAATGACACATTCCAATATGAGAATCTCACTGAGAGAGGTTATTGAAAAAAGGCAGCCACACACATGAGAGTTGAAATGAGTATGAATGAGTATGAGATGAGTTTTTTTTACTACTAAATCATTGGGTATAATTCCATATAACCAAATGCAGTTGGACTAGAGAGGGTGAAGTAGAGTAACCGTTTAGACAAAAACACCCCTCAAGGGAACAAAATTTCACTAGGAACATGGCTATGTTATCTGAAACACAGATCGTTCCAGTACAAGGAACAATATGCGATATTGTTTGGTTGGTAATATATAGACTTTAAAGGTGTACGTAATTCAGTTTTTAAAAGTGCTCTACGTTTAAGAGGGATAAAATGCTTGCATTTGTCTGACTAGTAAAATGAGAATCACAAATGGGGAACTCTTTGTAAATGAAAATGGACCACAATCAGGATTACAAATTGAGAATTAACCCAATATTTCTTTTATAGAAAAAAACAAATCATCTCCTAAGTTAAAGACTGTAACTTCACATATATTTCATACTTCAATAAACCAATCATACATATCCTAAATTACAAATTTAGTAGAAAAATAAATCGATTTCCTCGCCAATGAAAACATACCTCTCTTTGGGGGTTTCAGCAGTGGTAGCAACAGCAGTACTAGAGGCGGCGGAGGTAGCCGCATCGGTGACCAAAGATTCAGTCTTTGTCGCCGGAGGCGGATGATGTGGCCGGTGAACGGTAAAATTGGGAGGGAGCTGCGAAGGAGCGGCATGGAAATTAGGGTTTTGGTGGAGGAGAAAGTGATCTTTGGGAGAAGGATGTTGTTGTTGCTGTTGCTGCTGTTGTTGTTGATGGTGATGGTGATGGTGGTGGTGGTGGTGGAGATGAGGTTGTTGTTGCGGCGGCGGAGGAGGTGGTGGTGGGTGAGATCGGAAGAGGAACTGGATCTGGGTACGGATGAAATCGACCTTGTGGGACAGGTCTAACCCTAGTTTCGACTCCAACTGCTGGACGACACCGTTTAGGGAGGTGATTGGGGAACTAGGGTTTGTTTCGCGAAGAAGAGACTCGAGTGCTTCGGCTATGTCCTGGTCGGACACCATTGTTGCCCCTCTCTCACTCATACATATATTATCCTCTCTCTCTTTCTCCCTTCTCTTTCTGTGTCTGTCTCTCTCTCTTCCAGTCGCTCTCTTTCTCTCTCCTCTCTCTACAATTTCTCCATTTTATAGAAACGTGAAATGTCGAAATAGCCCTCGGGTTATCTGTTGAGTGAAGTAGAGGCATCCGCTGAGTCGGTTTGGATTATTTTGAGGAAAAAAAAATCGTTATTCGTTAATTTTTTTTTTTTAGAGGGGCGTTATTCGTTAATTAAAATTCAAAAGTTTGATGGATTGATTATTTTTCAACCCAACCCCAATCTTGTAAAAAACTACAAAATATAAGGCCCTCTTTGTAAGGGTTTTGGGAATGTAATTTCACATCTTGATTTATATATAGTGTTTAGTTATAATTTTTTAAATTCATTTTATATCTATTTTTAAAAATTCTTTTTAAGATAAAAAAATTTGGGTTAACTGGTCGTCCTCCGAATATTCTGTCGATTGACCAGAACAATGCAATATTTTTAATTTTTTTTTTACAATTGGCACCTATTATTTTATACATTTTAAATAAAAAAATTCAAAATTTTTAAATTTTTTTTATAAGTTTTGAATAGAATTTTAATTTGTATGTTTGGTTATGAGTTTTAAGTTTTTGTATTAAGGGGTTATTTGAGATGTTCTAAATAAGTGTACTTTTTGACTTTTTATAAAATATGGATTGGATTTGAAGTGATGTGATAGAGAGGTGATGTGACTTAAATAAAATAAAGTGACTAAAATAGGATAATGACTTTTTGACTTTTTAGTTTTTTTTTAAGATGTCAAACTTAACTTAAATATCATATATTGCATCAAAAATTCCATACTCATTCACTAAATAAATTTTCTATACTCAAATTACAATTTCAAAACTCACAAACTCAAAATACAACTTTTATTCTTAAATCATATTTAGAAAATTTTACCAAACGCTATGGTACCGTTTGGTAATACTTACATTTTTAGTTTTCAATTTATATTTACAAAAATTTTAAAAACTTAAATAAAAACTTGTTTGGTAAATTTTTGATTTAAAAATCAGTGGTCTCAGTTTATAAATTTGACCAAAACATGTAAACTCAAAAAATGAGTTTACGTTTTGAGTTTTGAGTTTTTTTTTTTCTTTTTTACCACCCAACACTAGCCATCACCACCCACCACCATTTTCCACCACCGTCTTCTGCCACCACCACTCATCACCCACTTGCCACCACCACCCACTCGCCATCACCCACCACCGTCACCCACCCACCTACCACCACCACCCACCACCACCACTACCATCACCCACCACCCACTCGTCATCGCCACCCACCACCTGCCTGTCACCACCACCCACTCGCCACCACCCACCACCAGCCAACGTCACCCACACACCCACCACCACCACCCGCCATCCATCACCTATCTGCCACCACCATCCACCCGCTCATCACCGCTTTTCACCATCATCTTCCGCCGCCACCACTTGTCACTTGCCACCACTTTCGACCACCGTCTTCCACCACCACCACCCGCCACTTGCCACCACTTTCCACCACCGTCTTCACCCACCACCTGCCACCATTTTCCACCACCATCTTCCGCCATCACCACTCGTCATCATTTTTCACCACCGTCTTCCACTGCCACCACTCGTTACCACTTGCCACCACTTGCAATTTCTCACTCTTTTTTATATTTAAAATTTTTTTTAAACATTTTGTTTAAACCAAACGCGTTTGTAGTTTATATTTGTTTTAAAATAAACAAAAATCAGTTTATAAAATTTTTGTAAATATAAACTGAAAACATAAACATTACCAAATAGGTCCTATATAAGTTTTTTGGTTTTTTGCAATTTCAAATAAAATTTTATTTTTATTTTAAATTTTAACCAAAAAAACTTACAAATTAATTAAATGAATGATGTTAGTTGAAATTCAATGAAATTAATAAAATATATAGGGAAAATTATTTAGAAGTCCTATTAGGGAGACTTGTGCTACATTTGGTCCCACAAAAAAACTTATGTTCCCATAAGTCCTATGAGAAGTTTCTTGACATATTTACCCTCAATATTAGTTGTTAATATCATAATTAATAATAAAACCATATATAGGAAAATTGATATAAACGTAACGTAACGTAACGTGACACCTATACGTAACATGACATCTACATAAACGTAACGTAATGTGACACCTACATAAACGTAACGTGACACCTATATAAATGTAACGTGACATATCTACATAAACGTAACGCAACGTGACACCTATATAAACGTAACGTAACGTGACACCAATATGAACGTAACGTGACACCTACATAAACGTAACGTAACGTGACACCTATATAAACGTAATATGACATTTACATAAACGTAACGTAATGTGTCACGTTACGTTTCGCAAACTTAATAGTTTTTATTTTTTTAATCCGTTTGTTTTGAAATAGATATATAATCTTAATATATTTTTATTTTGTATTATTAATTGTAAAATTTAAAAAATTATTTATTTTTTGAATTTTTTTATTTTTTTTATATAAAAAAATCAAAGAAAACATAGGCATTTAAACAAACCAATCGGAGCTCAAACCGAGGCGACCTCGCCTTCGCCAACAACGGATCTGCTTGAATGAGAGTCCATGCATTGCCAGAGCATTTGCAGGGGGCTAGAAGTTCAGATATGGGTGGAAACGACAAATTATGGCGACATATCCTGCAAATTGATGATTTTTTTATGTTTTACTTTGTGATCAACTTATACGTGTACAGGGGAGGCATTATGAAGAACTCGATAATTGCTCCCTTGAATTTCAAAAATTGAGAGAGAGAGAGAGAGAGGGGGAAGGTGTAAAAATGGGGGTAAAAAGATTAGGATCTTGTGGAATACATTCTTATGAAAATAGGACTTGAGGCTCTATAAAAAATTACACAGGACTTAGTCTAGCATAAGGTTCTGAAAAAGGACTTATAAATAAGTCTCCCAAATATATATATGCAATAAAATGAAGGCTTGTGTTATTTACTAATATTAGGTAATTTTACATATTTAGATATATAGGTGGATTGACAAATGTCATCCACATATCAATCCATTTGTCAATTTTACCATCAACCTGTCCAAATCAATCTAATCCGCTGGTATTCTCAAATCTCAATTATTTGTTTTTTTTTTTTTTACGTAGCATTTGATTGAAAAATTAGTAAGAAAAAATTTTTTTTTAAAATACATATGTGAAATATATTTTAAATTTTTATATTATTTTTATATGGAATATTTTGATATTATTTTTTTATAATTTCTTTTAAATCTCTCAATAAGCCTTTCACTTTATTATTGCCCTTTTATATTTTTTATGGTGACGGTAAAATATAGGGTCCATTTGAGAACAAATTAAAAAAAAGTCAAAAGTTAATTTTTAATTCATTTTGAATCACGTTATTTCTCATATTTTTTATATACAAAAATCAAAAAAAATAAAAAAGATAACATTTAATTATTTTTTCAAAACACCTCATAACTGGTCATAGTAAAAGACAAATAAAAGAACACTTTTTTTTTTTCCCATTTAGTTATTTTTTAAAATATTTAGTCTAACATTTCACTCTAATTTTTAATAATAGAAGAGATTCACGATATTTTTTTTATATCTAAGAGCATCCACAATGAGATGGCTTAAAATGTTTGTTGAAGTATGTTCTATAACAAAATGTGATAAAAGTGGGGCAAAAGAATGTGTGTTAAGACGTGTTAAGAGTTTGTTAATTTTAAAGAGTGAGAAGTGCTGAAATAGATGTGTTGAAATGTGTGTTAAGAATATATATATATATGTAGACAATTAATAAAATAAATAATAATTGAAAAATACAGTAAACCCCACCCCCATTGCACTTGTCAACTTCCTTCTCTCTCCTCCCTTCCTCCTATTTCTCTCTTTCTCAACTAGCCAAATAGGTTGCTAACTGTGGTGAGTGAATTAATATTTGACACAACTTAGCAACACACTAGGGTTCGTTGGGGAAGTAAGTTGATTTTTTTGACTATTTTAACTTGAGATTAAAAAGTTTCGTTTGAGAAACGCTTTTTAGCTTTTTTAATTTTTTGTTAAAGAAAAAATGTAAAATTATAGGTTAGATGTGATGTTTTATCTCATTGGTTAAAAAGTCAATTTTTATCTTTTTATGACTAAAATAACCCTAAGCCCAACTTAATCCTTCTTTTAAAACAAAGCCTAGCAGTTCCCTTACAGTGCAAAACAACATTTTTGACTGGCCAAAAATTAAGGTTGCGTTTGATAGAGTTTTTTAAATATAATTTGAGAGTATGAGTTGTATTTTGAGTTTGTGAGTTTTGAAATTATGATTTGAGTGTGAAAAATTTGTTTGGTAAAAGAATTTTGAAATTTTTTTTGAATTGAGTCGGGAATTTTGATGTGACATATGATATTTGATACAAAAACTTATAACTTATAACCAAACATACAATTCAAAATTCTATTAAAGTACATAAAAAAAATTTAAAAATTCAAAAAATATTTTTTTCAAATATATAAAAATTAACATATGTCAATTGTAAAACCAAAAAAAAAAAAAAATTTGCACTGTTCCGGTCAACCGGCCGGATGACCGGTAGGACGTCCGATGGGACGACCAATTTTACCAAATTTGAAAAACGCGCCCCACACAGAATTTTCTGCAGAATTGTGAAAATGTGATTGAGAATTCGTTCCAAACATTATATTAGAATATGAGTATAGAATCATTGTTTGGAAACATAACCACACACAGCCTAAGTTCTGACACTAAAATGCACATTACCAACTCCATTCCTGATGCCTAAGGTGGTTCATATATCTCACCCACACCCATATATATATATATATATATATCACACTTTCTCTCTCTTCCTGACTTCGCCATCTCCAAGCATTGAACAATTTTATTCTCTTCGCCTTCGCCACACAGCACAAAGCTCGGAGCTCCGTCTCAATTGTCTCGTTTTTGAAATGCCATTGTTACTGATCGCTTGAATGTTGAATTGTTGCCTTGAATTTAACTATAATTTTGGAGAAAGAGGAAGACTCACGAGAGAGAGAGAGAGAGAGAGAGAGTTTGAGTTTCAAAAATTTTTGATGGGGGTCGTACCTTCAATACTGTGCTGGAACAATGGTGCAAGACGGCCTAAAGACCCGTCGAGTGCCTAATTGGAACGCTCGTAGGCAAAAAATGGTTCACTCTCGCCTCTTATTACAACTAGCATCTGAGGCCATTAGCACAGTCCAAGACTTCTTAAAGATGTCTATTGTGGAACCAAACAAACTTAGGCCAAGTTTGACATGTCTTCAAAAAGTCAAAAAGTTACTCAAAAAGTTAAAAAGTTATCACTATTCACAAAAAAAAATTAAAAAATTAATTTTCTACACAAAATTACAACTCAGAATCTGACATGTTCAGCTCTATTGATGCGTTTGTGTGTGAAAATTACACAGTTTGGGGGTAATTTTCACACACTGTTGTTCGGCCCGTGGGAGCTCATCACAGGTCTCGTTTTGATAATCTGAACCGTTAAATGTTTAGAACTCGTCGAGTACTATATGTTTTAAAAAAATCATATTGATCGGATATTGATAACTATATGATCAAATCAGTTTTATAAAAAAAAATGGATGGTGTTATAATTAACGATTGAAAAAAAATAAATCTGATCAGAAAGCTATCGATATCCAATCAATGTGATTTTTTATAGACATATAGTACTCGACGAGTTCTACACATTGAACGATTCAGATTATCAAAATAGGACCCGTGATAGCCCCCACGGCCAAACAAAACCGTCCAGTGCAATGCCCATTTAGTAGCCAATCATTACTTAGCATCAATTCCACTCCCAAAAAGTACGGCTGCACAACTCCCAAGCCTAATCTTCCCCTACACACTTATTTATACAATTTTTTAATATACATTTTTTCATAAAAAATTAAAAAGTTAACTCAAACATCCATATTTTTTCCCTCAACATTTTAATCTAAAAAGATAAAAACTGTATTTATTTAAGATACCCCAAACAATTCCTTAGAAAGGTTTATATGTACTTTCCACTATCTACTATCTGATTTGCTTCGGCTATATAAAACATGAAAAAAAGATTGGAACCTTAAATCAAGAGCTTTAATAATTTTAGTTAGTGTGTGGATTTTATATGATGTAATATTTTGGTTTTAGTTTTTCTTTTTCTTTTTTCTTTTGGTTTTTCACATCATTAGTATTCTTTTAGAACTTCTAAATTAAAAGGATGTATCATTTTTGTATAAAACATATTTTTAAGAAGTTTATTTTCTGAATCATAAAAAAATATTTAAAAAATAAATAAATAAATAAAATGCTAGGAAAGTGAGAAAAATAGTTTCTGGAAAACATATTTTTTGACAAAACAAATGTATTGTTTCTTTGGTTGAATCAAATCACATTTTTTTATAATTTGGTCAAAACACAGAGAAAATTATGAGTAAATAAGAGAAATTTCAAATCAGAAAAATTATAAAATATAAAGAAAATTTGAAAATATAGAGAAAATCATAAAAATTGAGTAAACTAGAGAAATTTCAAAACAAGTAGAATTTTGTCTAAAATTTCTTTGGATCAAAGTTTCTCTGTATTGAAATTTCTTTGAATCGAAATTTTTGAAATTTCTCAAATTTCTCTAGATTAAAATTTCTCTTGATCGAATTTTCTGTAGAAAAATGTTGAGAAACCCCAACTATTACAAAAATATTGCAAATCATTTATCCTATAAAATCTTAATAACAGAAACCTTAAAAAAAAATTCCCCTTCTTTTTTCTTTGCAAGTATTAACTACTAAAAATAAATAAATTTTGATTATTATAATTTTTATAAAAAAAATCTATTTTTCTTAAGACTCTGTTGAGATAGCAAAAAAATTAAGAGAAATAAAAATCTCTTAGTAGGCCTTGTTTGGAAACAAGTTTTTTAGTAACTTTTTAGCTTTTTAGCTAAAATATGATATAAAAAAACTTGCATGTTTGGGAAGAACTTTTTGACTTTTTACAAAAAGATGTGTAATAAAAAAAATATAAATAATTAAAAGTGGGAAAATTGAGTTCAATTCGTGAGATTTCACCTGACCTATTGTCAGGTGAAGTAATGCCAAGGACAATTTTATAGCATGAAATGACCTGTGAGGCTGTGCCTTGGGAGAAACATGAGAGCTGTTGACAAATTTATCAAGAAGGTGTACAAAATATTTTTTTATATATATATAAAAATGTTTTTGAAAAGCTTTAAAATATTTTTAAAAATCTAACACAAATACAATAAATGTATAAAAATATTTTTAAAAATCTTTAAAATTTAATACATATGAAGAGTACAAAAAATAATTTTTTTTTTTTTTTGTATTTATTCATTTTTGTAAATATTTGTGTACACATATTTTGCTTTTTCTATACATGTACAAGAAGGTGCATACGTACAAAATTTACTTCAAATTTGTAATATACTACAAAAAAAAAACAAGAAAAACGAAAAACCAATTTCCAATGATGGTCGTCTAGTACATTATCTTTGATGGAGCTGTTGCGTATAGGTGTGCATAGGTTTGATTTTTTTGATTTTTAGGTTAAAACTACAGCTTACCAAACGAGGCCTCACATTATTAGTAATAATAAATTTTTTATATCATTGTTATTCACATATTTATTTTGGTCTATTTTTTGAGATAAAAAAAAAATAGTAACACTTTAAATATTATAGGATGAACTTTTTACTTATAAATATTATTATTATTTTATTTTTTTATTTTGTAGATGGAATAATATTTATTTAAAAATTTGAGAGTTGTATAAAAACTCATTGCCATATAGTAAGAGTTTTGTAAGAAGTGTTCTAAAGTCACTTGATGTTTAAAATAAGAGAAAATTTTTAGACTCCTAACAAGTCTCTAGATTTATTCACAATAACATAACAAATTAAGTGTTAATTTTTCATTTATCGTAAACTTAATTATTTAAGGATCAATTCTAACATATCATTATAGATGAATTATACTTCTAAATTGCAAGTTTGTAACATTTTTCCTAAAATAATTATATATTCATTTTTAACTTTGTTAACTACTATCACATTTTCTTATTATTTACACCCTTCCCAATAATTCTTATAGTCTATATATATATATGCGTGTGTGTGTGCGTATAAAGTGTAGGGATGGCAATTGGAACCCAACCCGATAGGGACCCGATCCCCTGACCCCAAATTGAGCAGTTATTCCTCGAAAAATATCCCCGACGGACCGGGGATGGTATCAAAAATTATATCCCTGATGATATTCGGGCCGGGGACGAGGATACATGTTTAGCCTCGACCCAGCCCGACCTCGCCTCGGTTGCCCCTGATGTAAAATTACTATTTCGCCTCCTGTTTATATAAAATATATGTGTGTGTGCGTGTGTGTGTAGGGTTTGGCCATCTGTTGGCAGAACACCCACACACAAACATCACCTCACACACACACACACACACACACACACACACACACACACACACATACACACGATCTCCGTTTCTCATCTCTCCTTCATTGGCGGCTTCTCCTTCTCTCTCTCTCACGGTATCTCATCGTCTCTCTCTCTCTCTGATGGTATCTCTCTCTGATGGTATCTCTCTCTCTCTCTCTCTCTCTTTTTCCCTGGTTTGGTCGGTTACGGCTCCTCCTTCACCGCTGTTCCTTACCTCAGCTCCTCCTTTCTCCCGTACTGGATGTTTCTCCTCCTCTTCCTTTCACGGTATCTCCTTGTCTCTCTCACGGTATCTCATTTTCTCTCTCTCTCTCTCTCTGTTTTTTGATTTTGTTCTTCAGATCTTAAAATGACGAAGATGAAAATGAAGATGTTGATCTGTGTTAGATTTGTTGATGAAGATCAAGAAAATGAAAATCTGTTGTTGAAAATCTCTCTCATTACCCAAACTATGGGTTTAGCATCAGAATCGCCAAGAATCCGAGATTATCAAGGCTTAAACAGTCTGAGTATGTGGCGGAAGCCAATACAGTAAATAACTAGTGTCCATTGAGCTGTGAAAATCTGTATGCCAAAAACATTTTTTATGCATTCATACCAAAACAAAGAAAATCTATACAACCATTTACAAACATTCAAGACGGGGACCTAATCCTCGATAACAAGACAAGAAAACAAAGAGGTCTATACAATAGTACAAAACGGTGAGGAGACGGTGGGGACAATAAAACACCCCAAGCCATAGCATGGCGACTGAACCTCACAAAGGTCAAGCTTGACAAAATCGGGAACCAACCCACGCTCCTAGCTAGAACCTACATATATATATAAACAAAGGAGCTAAAGCCCGGTGAATAACATAATGCGTAAAGAGGTTATGAATGAATGTCCTTGAATGAAATCAATTCATTAAACGGATTTCATCTTTTAGTATTTTCAATCAATCACCATATGCGTACATCCATTAGCCTATAAGCATGGGTCCAAAAGGACCAGTCTTCCACCAACAAAGAATGATGGCCATCAAATGGTTCCTCAAGGAACCGACAGATCTCAGAATAAGAAGTGCTAAAGATGCCACAAGACAGTTGTATCACAGACATACATTCATTCAAGAAACAATATCATCAATAAAGTTGATTCGAAGATTCAAAAGATAACCATTTTGAACATATCTTTACACAATTGTTACTCACAGAGATTGGGCTAATAGCAGCTAGAGCGCGTCCCCGAGAGCCAATCCTAAACAGTAAACCAATAAAACACACACTAAGTTTCACAGTCGGAAAGGATGATAATTTAATCCCTAAATTTCCTCGGTGTGGTTCTAAGTCTAAATTCTCATTAAGATGCCTTAAACTAGGCCTAAGAATGCCTAGGATGGGATGAGGATGCAAAAATACAGTTGGAAGGCATTTTTCAAAAGTTGGGTCTCGCCGGCGAGCCTTCCTTCGCCGAGCGAGGTTGCAAAATCAGGCTTCGCCGAGCGAACAATCCTTCGCCGGATGAAACAAAGTCTTGGATGCTCAATTTTACGCGATGTTCGCCGGCGAGCTTCAAAATCAAAGGCTTCGCCGAGCGAATTCCTTCGGATGAAACGATAAAAGTCTTGGTTGTTGATTTTACGCCGAGCCACCAATCTTTCGCCGAGCGGCTCGAGAGAACGTTGGTCGCCGGCGAGAATCCTTTGCTCGAGCGAAGAAGCCAAATCTGGAATTTCCATATTTGCCTTCCAAGCTCAAACCAAGCATTCTCAACTCAATTCTCGACCTCTTGGGCCCAAATTCTGGAAAATACATCCCAAAACAATGTATAACAAGTTTCAAAAGCCAATTTATGAATTCAAGCCCCAAAGGTGAGCTAATTAAATCCAAAATTCAAACCCAATTTCAAGAACAAATTTCAAACATGCAATGCATGAACTTCAAACTAAAATCAAGGTTCAAATCTTGCTCTAATGAGCTCAATAGTTGGAAAACAAAATGAAAACATGGACTTTAGCTTAACCATGGACATGCATGCACAATCCACCATGAATTCAACTCCAAACTCACTAAACTCAACATGCATGCGACAATTAAGGTCCAATTCAGCATGTTTGCACTAAAGCATGGCCTAGCTCTCTAATTGGGTATGAACCATGCAAAATGAGGCTCAAAGACAACAAGATGGAGATGAAGTCACTTACCTAAGTCTTGTATTCAAGATGTGAGAGGTCAATTTTGCCAATTTCCTACAAGATTAAGTCAAAACTCTCACTCTCTCTCCAAACCTCTTCTATGGTCGGCTATGAGTGAAGGAAAATGGCTGATCAAGTGTGTCTCTAGGTGTATAAGGCACAATGATAACAATAACAAAATGTCCACTATGGGTGGCAATGTGGTAAATAAGTCAATCTTGATAATTAACTCGTTTTTAATCTAATTTAATCATTCCTAATCAATTTTAAATAAATATACCATTAAATCACAAATATTCTACTGATCTCAAAACACGAAACGATTTCTAATTCGGCCGCCGATAAGGCCTTCAATTAGCAATTTAAACATACGAATTCAAACAGATAGTCATTCAATCAAACAGACGCAATATGCAATTTACTAGATAAACTTATTCAATTTCAGTTTCGATTTCAATCAGTCCAGTCAGTACTTCGGTTAGTTCAATTATCAGTCATTATCAGTTCGGTTTAACAGTAACCAGTAGCTAATTCAGTGGTTTATCGGTAATCAGTACGAGGGTTGTTACACACTCTCTCTCTAATTTGTTGATTTGTTGTGGATATGTTGTAAAATATGATCTATTGTAAATGTGTTGATGAAGATCAACAAAATGAAGATACGAATCATCTATTGTTAATAAATATGTTAGATTTGTTTTTGATGAATTCTAATAAATGTGTAGAGTTGAATTTTTTTTTTAAAAAAAATTTGGCCGGGGAATTTTCGGGGTTGGGGAAACTCGATCCCCGTTAGGGGACAGGAATAGGGGCGGTGATAGGTTCCCTGTCGGGGATCAAGGCCGGGGACGGAAAATGTGATCCCCGGCCCCGCTTCGGCTTGTTACCATTCCTAATAAAGTGTGGTTAACAACTTTTTATTGATGGACTCTGGGAGTTTAAAAATGGCCCGTGGGTGGCCCGAAACTCACCCGGGCCCGGGGTGGGCCCGGGCCCAAACTCAGCTCGAGGCTTCAGGTATGTACTTAGGCTATCATTTTGAAGCCCGGCCCGTGGCCCGCTCAAGGCCCATTCAAAAGGTCAACCAGAGACCTGGCTAGTCCGAGGCCCAATGTTACTTTTTAATGGAAAATAATAAAATTTTGGTAGGAAAAAAAAATTGTTTAAGCCCGCCCAAGCCCGCTCAAAGCCCAAGCTTAAGCCTGAAGCTCGACTCACTGGACCGCTCAAAACCCAAATACCCATAGGTCAGGGCCTAGTTTTCTGACCTGTGGGCCGACTCGACACAACCCGATTTTTGGCGAGACCTCACAAGGCGCGACATGGGACAAGCTGGGCCAGGCCAAAATTACACCGCTAATAGACTCCCAAAAATTCTTCAACTAATTTTGTTCGTTGCCTTTTATCTTCAAGTAAATCAAAACTAAACAAACATCTTTTGATATGTAATAATAATTAGTAAACAAAATTTTGTTGGTCTAAAACGGAAGGGTTCTTTTGAAAAGATGATTAAAAGTCATATTTTAATTTTTAACGAGTCACATTATCTTTCTATTTTTTTACATATTTTTTTTTATAAAAAAAAATCAAAAAACTAACTTTTAACTAACTTTTCAAAACAACCCTAAATAAAATAAGTTTTGATTTTTTTTTGAATGTAACATTAAATGAAACACAAAGAGAATAACATGATTGAGGATTCGAAGGTTTTACAAGTATTGAAAGTGTTTTTTTTTTTTTAATCATTTCAACCAACTCAAAATTACTACTTTACAAGAACAACATATTATAAACAAAATTATTCACTCGGTTTGTT
Source organism: Camellia lanceoleosa (assembly GCA_025200525.1). Lineage (NCBI taxonomy): Eukaryota > Viridiplantae > Streptophyta > Magnoliopsida > Ericales > Theaceae > Camellia > Camellia lanceoleosa. Next base: position 176,434,764 of record CM045764.1, on the reverse strand, counting down.
TTCAGTTTTCAGGATTTACTTTTCAAAAAAATTTATTTTTTCATTTTTTGTATTTTGTTGTTTTCACTAATTTTTTTTAACATTTTAGTATTTTTTTTAATTTTTAGACATACTTAACATAAATAAACTTAAAAAGTATAATATTTTTGAATTTTTTATAAAAAAAAATCACTAATACCAAAAATACAAAAAAAAAAAAATGAAAATTTAGTACATTTTTCATATTTTTGTATATTTATTAATTTTTTAAAATATTTTACTATTTAGATACATCTACGTAAGGTACAACTAAAAAAGTAAAAAATTTAAAAATATTCATTAGAAACAAAAAATTCGAAAAATAAAAAACTCAATTTCCAAATAAATTCAAAAAACTGAAGGCAAATACACTAATTAACTGTCAAAATTTACATGGGATCAAATGAAAACATGGATGAAAGGGTAATTTACGTGTAAATTGGGCCAAGGTAAGTCCATATGTTAAAATTAGACCGAGTTAGGTAGAGTCTCTTCTAGTCGTTGGGCCGCGTTGTGGGCCGAGATAAGAACTTAAGTAGTTCGGTCTTAAGCCGAGCGAGAATTAGACCAAAGCCTGGACCGGGTTGACTGGATGTGGTCTGGGAGCAGGCCGTGGTATCACCAATACAGAGGGCCGAACTGAATTCAGCTCGGTAGAGCGTCATCTTAGTTCTATCTAGCTTAAAATAGGGCCATGTTAGCTCGGTTGACCGTACTATTAGTCGAGGAAAGGGATTTGAGCCATCTCACTTGGCTTGCAGTGATGAGGGTGTTCTAAGGATAAATATTATCCTTGGGAGTGTGATTCCTAGGAGGACTTTATAAGGTGAGTTGGAGTCTTACTAGGATTGTGTTAGTTAGAATCTATAAAAGCTAGTGACAGGACCTATGTACAGGTATCACTATTCTTATTCTCAAATACACAGAGCTTATTGTTCATTGTCTATTTGCTAACTTAGGCATCGAAAGGGTTTCCGGCACACACCCGTCGGCGAGCTCACGTTTGTGTTTTTAGGTAGTAAAGCGATGATGTTTGGAGGAGTGCAAACTTGATCAACAGGATTATATGAAACGATTATTCTATGCTCGTATAATTGGCGTTGTCTGTGGGAAGAATACAAAAAACAAACTTTTGATTTAGTTTTTCTTCAATTAATGTCAATGGCGCATAACGAAGACTTGTTCCATTCTGCTATTGATGGGTAGACCCCAGAAGAGGGCTGTAGACGTCCCCGAACGCCCCGGGAGGGATGAGTCCCATTCCGTTCATTTTGGGCTCACTACAGTTCAGGACTCAATTTGTCACGGTTCTTAATCTGAACCAAAGAGTCCAAATCCGACAAATCGTTTTGAGAAAACAAATTTTTTTGAAAGAAGTGCCAAACATGAACTACTTTGCCAGATACAGAGTCACCACCTAAATGTTTTATTTTTGGAAAATTTAGGAAACCCTGACTCATTGCCTAAAGCCACGTGTCCGTCATCACCAAAGTTGCCTCAGCATGGGAACTTGGGTACAATTGGAGAAGGTCACTTCGTGAGCACCCCCGCTCGCCCGATCAAAGATCGGCCTCTACTAACCATGATATCTAGCTTTGAAAACATTATGCATTCTTATTCCGGTTATTAGCCTAGATTTACTATGTGATGCGCACGGCATACAAGTATAGACTGGATCGCCTTAATTGGAACAAAACATTTCATGTTTGTTTTTGAAAGATGGTTTGCTACCCGCAAGTAGGCTTAAAATGCAGATTTTGCCACTCTCAAGTGGGCTTAGAAAAGATGGTTTTGCCACTATCTAGTGGGCTTAAAACTCACAGTCAATGAATAACCCAACCTTTACCCACAGGCATTCAAGCAGGTATATCACATAAGCACATAGCCTCATGGTAAGCATGCTATCATGGCAGTCACTCACACACATGCAAGGATGCTAAAGCATAAAAACTTACCGAGTACTCCAAGCCAAAACAGAAGCTAATTAGAAATCATGCATGATCCTAACTATACAGAAATGCCTAATGCAACACATGCAATAATGCAACTAAGATAGGCTCGGCTATTCTAAACATGGCATATGGAATGCTACAGCTAACAAGTACTCTCAACTTGGAATTGAAATACAATGCAATGAGTTATGATGCGCCGAGCCCGGTGCATACAAAACAGATGAATGAATGCAAACATGCTATCATACTGTATGCTAATTGAAACATGCCCTAATCTAACCATCATAAGCTGGTAAATAAAAAGGAGAGAAAGACGTGGGGTTGGAAGACATACATCACACGCACGCACACTTATTACAACATTGCCCTCACTCGGAGGGTCTGAATAAATAATATACAGTCCCAAATAAATAATACAGTCCTAATAAGTTCAAAATCCTAATTAATTAACAAATTAATCTAGGAAAGCAATAAATGGCACGCAAATCCATGGACTGCCTCAGCTCTGTTCCGAATGATGAATGATGCATGTTTGAGTTGCTTGGCGTGGAAATCCATCGCAATGCCCCGATTAGACTCTGTTTACAATTAAGCCTAGAATATTGTGCGAAGTCCCAAGAGATTGCCGGTTTCTGATTTGCTACAACAGAGAGCAGGAAAGGGGCATGCAATGTATTTTCACATATGTATGCTTGACTACTCTTCAAGGAGTGTAGTCCTCGATCCTCATGCCACCAATCACGTATCTCGATGCATGATGGCCGAGGAGTCGATTTGCATGACTCAATATGGAATGAATGCACATGAAAACACAACAAGGCCTAAACTCCATCATGGATAATCCGGAGCATCGGCGACTGGGAATTGAGACACGCCCGGTCACCAAAGTCTGAAACGTCCTCGCTTCGCGTTTCTGCTAACTCTTATCCTAAACACAATGCAAATGAGATGGCATGCACTATGCAACTAATATACAACCTAGCATACACAATGCTATGAAATGGCATACACAATGCACGATGTAACACGGCATACACGATGCTCTAACATACAACCTAGCATACGCAATGCTATGAATTGAAATGGCACACACAATGCATAATGGACTTACACCAACATGAGTGGACCTCAGCCACACTCACATCAGTGGCCATAAGATGAAAATGAGACACTCGAGATGCGTGCACACATGCACACAAACCGAGGACCGATCCTAAGGCACAAATGCCACTCTAACAAAGCATGGCAAGGCACAAAATATGACGTACAAACATGCAAATTCCAGCACTGAGATGTGATGCAAAATGATCCCGAAACATGGAAAACATGGCACCCGATGCATGGAATGGTCTCGAAACACAAAACTAAACACATGCATTGACCTATAGCTATACAAAGCATGCTGTAAACACCCCATTTTTGACCGTCCTCAAGACTTGGACGTCACCGCTTAGACACTCGGTGATCGTCTTTGTTTGTGTTCGTTTTGAGCTCCCGGAGGTCTCGGTTGCGCGCCTTGCCTCAGGATCTCTTAACCCTTCTGCTCCGTGTATGGTTTTGGCACCAAGCACCTATGTTTTTGCCTTGAAGGGTAGGGAATGGCTTGTTGGCCATCCCCACACCCCACCGGCCGTCCCCTACCATTACCGGCTGCATATGTGTGCCACCGGCCATGATTTCTTAAAAACTATGGCCGGTCGGCACTATGTTTGGCCGACCGGCGCTTTATTGTGCCGATGACCTATTTGGTTGGCCGATGACCCTTCTGCACCCCTTGGGGCATGGTGCATGCCAGCTGGATTGCACCAACACCACTCCCCATGCGTGGGATTGACTTTTGTGAGCCTTTGAACCCCCTAACCTTCTAGAAGGTTGACCCCTTTTGGCCAAGCTTCTTGGGGAAGCTTGGCCAGCTGTCTTAGCTTCTCCAAGAAGCCAAGACCCCTTTGCACCCCTTGACCCTTTCTCTTTAGCTTAGCCATTAAGTTTCTTGGCTTTGTTTTGCCTATATAAGCATCATGCCTCTCCCTTTGCAAAGGGTTAGCCATTTTTGAACAAAAACTAGGGCTTATATCTATATATCTATTAGATACATTCTCTCTCTCTAGATTCCTCTCTCTCTTCTCTTTTGTGTGTGTTTCTAGGCCTAAAAGTGTAGTTCTACCTTACTTTTGCACTAACACACACTATCACACCTTAGCTCGAGTTTGAGAGGCTTTGAGGGTTGATTTTTGAGTTTTTGGACTGATTTTGATCAGAAGAGGAGGGCTGCATTGACTGTTCTTAAGGTGTTCTTCAAGGGTAAGACTTTTGCTTTAGTTTCCCCTTTTTTTGCAACTTTTTACCTATCTTGCATGCTGATTTGAACTTTGTGTATAACATAAAAAATCCTTGTATTTTCATGCTTTAGAACTTTCATTAAGCGTGTTTTGGAATTGGGGGTCGAAATCCCCCTCTTAGGCCTCTTTTGGCCCCTTTTGGTGCCTTTTCCTTAAGCCTTGTTTACTTTGTTGTATTAGCCTTCTCACCACTGAAATCCAGTGGATTTTTAGTGGTGAAGAAGATGGTTTGAAGTCTTGTATAGGGGAGGGACACCCCTCTCCCTTCATTGCCTCATTTGCTTGTCTTTTGGTTCATAAAGGTAGCATGCATGTATAGTCTTGTGTGGCTTTATTTCAGAGTTTATTTGGGTGTTTTGGGTCATATTATATCTCTACCCTTGGTTGGATTTGTAACCCTTAGCATGCATATTATACTTGCTTTGCATTCCTCTATTTGGCATAGAAATGCATCTTGTGTTTGGGCCATGATTCTTGTATGTATTAGCCTAGCTTCATGAAGGTATTAGTGTTGTCTTGTCATGTTTTAGGTCTGTTGGCCACTGATTTTGCCATGTTTGGCATGCTTGATGAAGTTGCTTTGCATTATGGCTTGTAAGCCTTGAGTATGTGATCCATGAACATGCATTGGTTAGGCTATTTAGGTGATTTGGAATCATTCAACATGCTATTTCAGTCCCCGTGCCATGCTTACATGTCTCCATTTGTCATGACTTTCATGCTTTGAAATATTGGTCTCTTGTGCTTTGAAATAGACATTGCGCATGCTTGCATGTTAAAGGCATTTGGGCTGCCATATCAGGGGTTTTGGGGGTTGTTTTGCATGCTAAACATCTGTTTTTGGTTGCTTGGTTCATGCCATGGGTTGTCTTGTTAGTGGTAGTGGAGTACCCTCTCTTGTGCCTTAGCTTTAGGCCCATTAACTTGCATGCTTATTGAGCGTTTTGTCCATGGTTTTAAGCACTTTTGGCCACTGTTTTGGGGTGGATTGAGGTCTGGCCCTTTACGGTTTAAGCCACTATTGCATGCTTGTCTCATGTTCCATGCATGATTGTTTCACTAGGTGTTGTGGCATGATGATCCTATTGCTTAGATTGTCCTTGTTTGCATTGCATTTGCATCTTGCATGTTTAGCATTACATACTTGCCATGATAGATTGCATCGCATTTGGCATGCCTTGCCTCTTAGCCTTAGGATGCATTGTTGAGCCATGTTTGCATAACATGCATTGCATTACTTGGTTTGGGGTGTCAAACCAAGTGTGAGAGATGAGAGGTGTTTGTATTTTAAGTGACAAAACACATCTCAATTCTCATGTCACCGAGGCCCTTGACTTTGACATGATAGGGTCTTGGCCCCCATTTGTGTGTTGCATATATTTCCATTGAATTGCAATCTTGGTCTCTTAGGCCATCATGCATCAAAATGCATAATTGGTGGCCCAAGGACCAAGGGCCATGCTTCCTTGAGTCCCATACATGATAGGAAACATGGCCATGCTTACATATGCCCAAAATTCCATGCCATACACTGTCTGTCCTTGTTGCTGTCAAAAACTGTCTTTTACAGGAATTTTCTACCGATCGGCAGTATAGAGTGCCGACCGGCCATTGGTGTGTGGCCGATGACCTCATGAGCAGCCGATAGACATTTTACATGGCCGGTGGCCATTTCATCCATCCGATGGTGTGAAGCAGTGTGCATAGAAGGTATCCTGGGACTTTGGCAGTCTTTGGAGAGGCAGGACAGTGAAAACAGAGGCGGCAGTGGTATGGTGCAAGTTTTCCGGGCAAGACGGATCGAGCATGCATCATTCGCGCATCCCGAGGCCGAGCTAAGGCCCCAATCTTTTTACATTTGATTTAATTTGATAAATAGAATTTTTGTAATAATTTATTCTGTCTTTGGACTGTGCCATTCAGGACTGTATATTCTTCTTCGTGAGTGTGTGCATGTCTTCCAACCCAACGTCTTTTTTCCCTTTTATTTACCTGCTTACGTTGGTAGACTAGGGCATATTTAAATTAGCATACAGTATGATGACATGTTTGCATCCATGCATTTGTTTACATGCACCGGGCTCGATACATCACGCTAACGGCATTGTATTTCAATTTCCAAATTGAATACGTGTTACTTGTAGCATTTCATATGCCATGTTTAGGATAGCCAAGCCTATTCTAGTTGCATCTTGCATGTGTTGCATTAGCCATCTTAACATGAGCTAGGATCACGCATGATTACTAACTAGTTTTTGTTTTGGCACGGAGTACTAGGTAAGCTTTTATGCTTTAGCATCCTTACATGCGTGTGAGTGTTGCCATGACAGCATGATTACCATAAGGCTAGCTGTTTATGTGATATAACTGCTTGAATGCCTATGGATGGAGGTCAAATTACCTAAGTTGGAATAATGCATTAAAACTGTGAGTTTTAAGCCCACTAGACAATGGCAAAACCGCCTTTTCTAAAAAGCCCACTTGAGAGTGGCAAAATCCGCATTTTAGCCTACTTATGAGTAGCAAACCGTTTTCAAAACAAACGCGAAATGTTTTGTTCCAAATTAGGCAATTTGGTCTATACTTGTTTGCTGTGCGCATAACATAGTAATTCTAGGCTAATAACCGGAATAAGAGCACACAAAGTTTTCAAAACTAGATATCACGGTTAGTAGAGGCCGGTCTTCGGACCGGGCGAGAGGGGGTGCTCATAGCTGACCTTCCCCGATCGTACCCAAGTTCCCGAGCCGAGGCAACTTTGGTAATGACGGACACGTGGCCTTTGGCACCGAGTCAGGGTTTCCTAAATTTCCCCATTTAAAAAATATTTAGGTGGCGACTCTGTATCTGGCAAAGCAGTCCATGTTTGACACTTCTTTCAAAATCTGTTTTTCTCAAAACGATTTGCCGGATTTGGACTCCTTGGTTCAGATTAAGAACCGACAACAAAAGGGAGTCCGAACTGTAGAGTGAAGCCCAATGGCGCGTCTACAGTTTCTGGCGACTCCGCTGGGGAGTTTAGAGAGCTTGACTCGAACTCGTGATATCTTGTTTTGATTTCATTTATGTGTCTCTTTGCATTGCATGTGCATTGGTGCGCCTAGGACACCGTGTTGGCCATCTGCTATTCCTGAGCGGTTTGCCGGAGGCTTGTCTTGTCAAGGCATGACCATAAGGCTGACCGGTTGCGGGCTCTGCCAGTATGGGAACACAAACCCCGGTTTTACCGGGGCATCCTTTTTGACCATTCAACCTAGTGCATAGTCGGAATCCATAGTGACCATTCCAAATTAGGACAGGTTGCTTACCCGATGTAGGTTGTTTGAAACCGCTGCGTGCGTAGTGAAACCCTAACTCCTTACAAAATAGGACAGGGAAACCCTACGCCAACATAGGGATGTTTTGGTCCTCTCTTACATGCTATGTGCTTTTAGGGTGTATCTCTACAGGGAATGCATGTATCAGTTTGCAAATCTGGGTATCAGGCCTGCGGGCATCAGTATTTGGGGAATCAGTTTTACCTGAGGGTATCAGTTTTGGGACAGTTATTTGGGGAACAGTGATCAGTATTTGAGGAACAGTGTGCTCAGCTTATTGGCAACATATTATGATACCCAACCATGTGTTGTATGTTTATTTTATGCCGTTACGCTGTCCGATTATCTGTTTATTTATACGCTTTATTTTATCTTTTTGCTAGGTAGTTGAGCACAATTGCTTCTAACCCAGTAGATATTCCCCAAGCACTCTGGACTAGAGGTCGTTGACTCCATCGATCTGAGGATCTGATAGACGGACAACCAGTGTACCACTCCCTACCCCCGGTTACTAGACGGAGGTCAGCTAGGTAGAAGGCATCGGCTTAATGCTAGTCAGAGGGCTTTGTCTACCCCACTGCGTGATGAGGGATCAGACTCCGCTCCTCCCAGAAAGGAACATACACCGATAACTCGATCGAGCGAACAAGATGGCTAGCTTAGAAGAGATGGTGCGCCACTTCGAAAGCATGAAAATGATGCTGACGGGATCTTTGTCCGAATGAATTGCCAAGCAACGTGCCATGGTTATGAATGAACAAGCGAGTTAATTGTCGTTACAAAGAAGAAGCGGAGCCTCCGCAAGAACAAGCTCCTCCCCCACCAGGAGTTCCAAACCTCGGGGAGACGGCCAATGCTCAGAATGATACAGAACTTCCTACAGGGGCACCTCCACCCCCGATCCTCCCCCAAATCCAACCTCAACTATCAAAGACACCCACCAACCTACCAGACTCTCCCTTTGAGTTTGAGACTGACCCCACTGCTCTAAAGTTGAACAAGCTTGAAAAGCTATTTAAGAGATCCCAAGGAGCCAAGACCATTCCCGATATTGAAGATGGCTACACTGACGCAGCTGTGACGCTGCCCGACAGATTTAAAATGCCCCATATTGATCGATTTGACGGGTCCGGGGACCCCATCGTACACTTGAGACTCTTTTCAGATGTCCTAAGGCCGATGGCCTCAGTAGACTACAGAAGATGTCTTTGTTCGGTCGGACCTTGTCAGGTGTGGCGGCCATATGGTATGCCAAGTTAGAAGATGATGTCAAGAGAAACTGGGATGAGATGGCTGAGGCCTTCATTGCACAGTACTCATACAATACACAAATCGAGATTATAACCCGTGATCTCGAGACGAGAAGACAGGAACCTAAAGAAAGTTTCTCAGAATTCGTAACCAGATGGAGGGCCAAGGTTTCGATGATGACCTTAAGACCTACAGAAAAAGATCAGATTCGGATGATTGTGCGCAATCTTCAACCAAAGTTGATGCAAAAGATGATGGTACTCCCCTTTCCTACCTTTTCTGACCTGCATGAAATGGGGGTGCAGATTGAGGATGCCTTGAAGCAAGACTTAATTGACAATGACCGGGAGCAACCCCGAAGGACTTTCAACCGCAACACTAATACGGGCCCGCGCGGCACCACAACTACAAGAGCCTCCGAAGTAAGCATGGTCACCACCAACCCGTCTCCGAGAACCACGGCAGCTACACCATTCTCCGGTGCGTCTGGAAGCAACCCACCAACAACCAAATACCCACCCAAAAATACCAGAACCTTCACTCCACTTTATATGCCCCTGTCCAAAGCTCTGGGGGTTTTAATCAGAAAAGGGCACTTGAAGCCCCTAGAGCCGCGGCCCTTACCAGAAAGACTTCCCGCTACCCACAACCCAGCCAAGTATTGTGCATTTCACCAACAGCACGGTCACGACACCGATTTGTGCTTCCGATTACGTCATGAGATTCAAGATCTCATCGATAACGGGGTGATCTTGCCTCCCGAAAAACCCAACGGTACTACAAATCCCCTACCCGCACATAACCAAGCTCCACCACCCAAAAGAATCAATTTCATCCATACTGGGGTCGTGTCCTACGATCCTAGTATCTATATCACACCTTCCCACCTGCCTAAGCCGAAAGTGTTCCTCCCCGATTGCACCGATTTGTGCATGATGGACATCTCCATAATCCAACCTAAGCCAGCAGTGGTAACTGTCGAAGACAAGAGAGAGGAGTTCCAAAGGAGAAAATGATTGTTGGGCCAGAGTCTACGGAATCTGGAAGTTGTGTTGAGAAAACATATAGTCCGGGTGACTACATTTCATCGATAGGCCAAGATGCGCCCGAAATAGAATTTCCAGCAGGAGGAGAACTGTGTGTAATCCAAGGAGATAGTTTGGGACAGGGAACAGATGATTTAACTGCTATGGAAGAGGACCTTGCCAATCTCCGACTTTACAGCAATCAAGATCCAGGGGATGTGGCAATCAACTGGTATGATTATGAGGAGTCAACAGAGGCTACAGGATGGTTAGACGATCAACCATATGTGGTAGAAGAATTCCAGTTAGAACGGGGCCCAGCAGGGGCAAGAATGTCAGTAACAGCCAGAAAGATCGAAGAATAGAGTGCATCGCCGGAGAGTGCCGGTGTCAAGAATTTCGCTCAGGATTGGAGCATTTCGAATACGGGAATAACTGAACAATTGGTTGCATTAACACACCTAGAACAGGAAAAATTCGAAGACTCCGAGAGAATCAGGAAGGCAAAGTCCCATATAGGAATAAAGCGCTATGTGCCTGAATTGAGAATGCCGCGAGCATCTGGATGGAAGGTGTCTTGAGTACAAGAACAACCATACAGAGCCGGATGTTTGTCAACGGTGATGGAATGTGGTGGGAAGATGAGGACCTGTGTCTTGCCCACACAGATGAAGATTGGGGAAACAACCAACCCGATAACACCTGGTACCTTGGAGAGGTCGACCATATGACGCGGAGTGGGCGGTATTTCAAACCTCCATACCTAGATCAACCAGAGGCCTCGGGGAAGGATAGAGAGTTCGAAAAGCAAAAGGAGAAGCAACTTGAAGAGGAGGCTGTACTCAAACAGCTTAAAAAGATACAAGCAGACATCTCTATATTGGGACTGCTCATGGCATCACGGGTGCATAGAGAGGCTGTCTTATCAGCCATGGACAAAGCAAAGCTTTCAATAGAAACCACGCCAGAGCAGCTGGTGGGATTGGTCTTTTCGGGGGGAGCTACCCCGATGCTGACTTTTTTCAACAAGGAATTGCCACCCGAGGGGGCAGAGCATAATAAACCCCTCTACATTTCTGTGGAATGTAAGAATAAATGGATACCGGTGGTTCTCGTCGATACCGGATCCGCCATCAACGTCTGCCCGGCAAGGACGGCGTTTGCAATTGGCTTGAAAGTCGCAGATTTTGTACCAACAGCCCAAGTCATCCGGGCGTACAACAATACAAGTAGGGAAGTGATGGGAACAGTTAAAGTTCAGACTAAAGTTGGGCCGGGACAGCATGAGATAGATTTCCATGTCTTGGAAGTGCCTGCAACTTTCAACTTGTTTTTGGGGCGACCATGGTTGCATCAGGTGAAGGCAGTATCATCCACTTTGCATCAAATGGTGAAATACCCCTATGGGAAGGGAGTAGCCATTGTTTTTGGGAATTCATCAATCCATCCGCCACCAGAAGTATCCACGCCTGTTCTAGAAATCGAGCATGACATGGAGGATGTGTTCATATCGGGTTTTACCTTGGCTGAGGCTCAGGTTGTACAGAACATCATGGCTGCTAATGAAGGGATCTATGTCAGTGCCCATGCAGTGTATCTCATGAACAAGCTCCAACATATCCCCGGGATGGGATTAGGAAAGAGCGGCCACAAGGACGTTGCAGCATTGGCCGAAGTGCCACACAACCCCCATACCTTTGGCTTGGGTTATCTGCCCCCAAGGAGGATTGGGCAAGGAAAGGAAAGGAGATGGCTGGGAGAGCCAGAGCAAAACAAATGGGGAGACCTTTCGACTTAATGCACCGGCCCATTCAGGGTACCCTAAGCGAACGTTTTGTCCGGGAGGGGGAAGACTTTCCATTTTGTGGTTTTCCGGAGCCATGGTTGAACGCGGAGAGGAAACGTGTACCGGGGTTCGAGATTTTCTTTGACCTACAGTTACCTGGGGATGATGTTGCTGAAGAGCAGACAGACCCAACAATTGAGGATGAACAGAACAGGAAAGTGGACTCTGAGGACGCCGAACTTGAAATGGGGGTAGCACTGGTGTGTCTACTTTCAGATCCTTCGATCGACCAGTTGTGCTTGGGGGATAACTCCTCGGTGTCCATGATTGGGAATGAAACGGCTGCGGGCCTACCATCAACCATTTTAGATGCATCCATCGCACCCTCCCTCACCTAGCAGTACGAAGAGGGATTTCTGTCAAGCAGCACCGGGTCAGGTAGTGAGCCAGAATCTGATTTCTCCGAATCTGTTGAGTCGAATCGAGTTCCAAATGACCGAGTCTGAAGTCCCAGATTCTTAGGGTGATAACCCGGATGCCACGGTCCTGTCCAGGTCGTCTTTTTCTTTCTCTTTTGAGTCTGTTGTAACAGAAGAATCGTACGGTTTGGAAGTACATAATGAGAATGATATGAATGTGGTTTCCGAGTACTTTTCTGTGCCTTTGATTTATTGCTTAAATCGGGACTATCAAAATTTTGATGAAAACGATGAGGACGAAATTCCTCTGGTTTTACAATGTTTAATTGAACAAGAGCAGGAAAGGTTTGTCAAACCTTTAGTTGATGAAATCATTAGTGTGAATGTTGGTGCTGAGAAGGACCCGCGGCTGGTCCAGATCGGGTCCACGTTGTCTTCAGAGGAACGCGAGCGCTTAGTCGCTTTATTAAAAGATTTCAAAGATGTTTTCACGTGGTCCTACGAAGACATGCCTGGAATCGATCCTGAGATTGTACAGCACCAGATCCCTCTCGATCCCGAGGCCCGACCTGTCAAACAGAAACTCAGAAGGATCTGCCCTGATTAGGCCATTAAGATCAAGGAAGAGGTCACCAAGCAAATTGACGCAGGCTTCCTGCTGGTATCCGAATACCCGACTTGGTTGGCCAACATTGTTCCAGTGCCAAAGAAGGATGGCAGAATTCGAGTATGTGTAGACTTCAGGGATTTGAACAGAGCCAGTCCGAAGGATGACTTTCCCTTGCCACACATTGATGAGTTGGTAGATCTCACAGCGGGGCATGCTTTGCTTTCATTTATGGATGGCTTCTCAGGCTATAATCAGATAGTAATGGCACCCGAAGACCGGGAGAAGACTGCATTCACCACCCCGTGGGGTACATACTGCTACAAAGTAATGCCATTCGGGTTGAAGAATGCCGGGGCTACTTATCAACGGGCAGCGACCACAATATTGCATGATATGATCCATAAAAAGGTTGAGGTGTACGTAGACGACATGATTGTCAAATCCAAAGAAAGAGAAGGTCACTACACCGCCTTGCAAAAGTTTTTCCAAAGGATCAGAGAATTTTGGCTACGGTTGAATCCTCAGAAATGCACATTCGGTGTCACAGCGGGAAAAATGCTAGGGTTTCTGATTACGCAGAGAAGCATCGAAGTCAACCCTTCCAAAATCAAGGCCATCTTAGAAATGCCACCACCAATGACTGAAAAAGAGGTGCGAGGCTTTCTGGGTAAAGTGCAATTCATAAGACGGTTTATTTTCAAATTAACCTTAACTTGTGAACCACTTTTTGGTCTCCTGAAGAAAGGAAAGAAATTCCAGTGGAACGGCCGATGTCAAGCAACTTTCGAACAGATCAAAGAATATTTACAAAACCCACCTGTGTTGTCACTACCGGAGCCAGGGAAACCGTTGATATTGTACCTTTCGGTAACTGAGACTACAATGGGCTGTATGCTCGCACAAGAATCTGAGGATAAAGTAGAGAGAGCCATCTACTATCTGAGCAAAAAGATGCTGGATTACGAGACCCGCTACACTCCGCTGGAGAAAGCTTGCTTAGCTTTGGTATGGGCTACTAGGAAGCTGCGGCACTACCTGTTAGCTCACTCCGTAATGCTGGTTTCACGACTCAATCCTATCAAATATCTTTTTGAAAAACTGGCGGTTACGGGTAGGCTAGCTCGTTGGCTGCTGTTGCTTTCCGAATTTGATCTAAAGTATGTGACGCGCAAGTCCGTGAAAGGGAGAGCAGTAGCGGAGTTCCTTGCCGACCACCCGATTGATGGGGATGAAGCAGTTGAGTATCTATTCCCAGATGAAGCCATTTTGTATGTCAAAGACAAAACTTGGACAATGTACTTTGACGGAGCGTCAAACCAGTATGGGTATGGGATAGGAGTGTTGCTAATAGCGCCCGACAATTCCCGTATCCCTTTAGCATTCAAGCTCCAGTTCAAAGTCTCAAACAATGAAGCGGAATACGAGGCATGTATTGCTGGTTTGGAAGCAGCTTTAGAATTAGGGGCAAAACGATTGGACGTTATCGGGGACTCCAACCTTGTTGTATCTCAAGCAAAAGGAGATTGGAAGGTCAAAGAAGAGAAAATGATAATTTACCACCAGACCTTGGATTTGTTAATTCCTCGGTTTGAAAAGCTGAACTTCACTCACCTAGTAAGAGAGAACAACAGGTTTGCAGATTCACTAGCAACTCTATCTTCCATGATAGACATCCCATCCGGAGTCCGGATGCGTCCGATCATCATTGACCAGAAGTTTGTGCCAGCATATGAGTCGATTTCTGCCATAGATGAAGCTCAGGATGAGAACTCCTGGTACTATGACATATGGAACTTCTTGGAGAAGGAGACGTATCCACCAGGGGCAAATGCCAAAGATAAAAGGGCAATCAGGAGAATGGCTGTTCAGTTCATCATCTGCGGGGGTAAACTATACAAGAGAGGTCATCTGGGAATGCACAAGCTGTGTGTAGAAGCTGAGGAGTCGAAGCGCCTGATGGAGGCCATCCACGGAGGAGAATGTGGTGCACATATGAATGGGGTAATGCTGGCGCGGAAGATCCTCAGACAAGGTTATTATTGGTCCACCATGGAGGAGGATTGTATCGGCTTTGTTCGACGATGCCATAAATGCCAGATCCATGCAAACCGCATGAACATCCCGCCGTCAAAGCTATACAACATGACTTTGCCATGGCCATTCTCAGTATGGGGAATCGACGTGATTGGGGCTGTTACTCCAAAGGGGTCGAATGGGCATGAGTTTATCCTGGTAGCGATAGATTATTTTACAAAGTGGGTTGAGGCCCAATCTTATGCAGTTTTAAAGGCTTCACATGTCGCGAAGTTTTTCAAGAATAACATTATCTGTCGCTATGGGGTCCCGAACGAGATTATTTCAGATAATAGTTCCCACTTCAAGAAGGAGGTGATTGATTTGTTGGAGAAGTACAATGTGGCTTTTCATAAGTCTTCCACATACCGGCCACAGACCAACGGAGCAGTTGAGGCCGCCAACAAAAACATTAAACATATATTGCAGAAGATGGTAGAAACCTACCGGGATTGGCCAGATAAGTTGCCGTTCGCTCTGTGGGGCTACCGGACTTCAATTAGAACTTCTACTGGGGCTACTCCGTATTCATTAGTTTATGGGATGGAGGTCATCCTACCAATCGAGATTGAGGTTCCGTCGTTACGAGTATTGGCTGAGTGCCAAATAGCCGAAGTAGACTGGCAATAGAGTAGGTTTGAGGAACTCATGCTTTTCGACGAGAGAAGACTGAAAGCACTGTATCATGTTCAGGGTTATCAGCGCAGAATCGCCCAGGCTTTCAAGAAGAAGATTAAGTCCAGGAACCTAAAAGAAGGAGATTTGGTGCTCAAAGACAACCGAGCTCCCATCCATGACCCAAGGGGCAAGTTCAGACCCAATTGGACTGGTCCCTACATCATCAAAGCTATCTGGTCGAGTGGAGCTGTGGTTCTGATGGACCTAGATGGCCTGGAGTTCTCACAATCGATCAACATGGACAAGTTGAAGAAATATTACCCTTGAAAGGCTCGCTAGGCCGAAAACCCGAAAGGGCGACCTAGGCAAAAGTCAGAGCACAGAAAATTAGAAAATAGAAAAATTGAGCTCGCAAGGTTGAAAACCCGCAAAGGGCGGCCTTGGCAAAAGTTAGAGCGTAAAAGGAGAGTGAAAATACTCGAGTGAACCTTAGCCGAACTACGTAAGGCTTGATTTCCACCTTTGGGATACGTAGGCAGCTTCATCCTGAAGTTCAGCCACAAACTTTTCCCCGATCAACTTTGTCCATCTTGATCATCTTGGCCATCTTCGTCCATCAGCATTCATCGTGGTATCCGGTGCAGTGCTTTTCAGACTAGGGGCAACTTTCTAGTTGCCGGGATTCGGGATTGTGCATCTCAGTGACAAATTTCAGGCATGTTCAGTTTTGATCCATATCGAAAATGGTTTTGAAAAGTTTTAATAAAAGTTGACTTTGTTCAAATTAATCTTTTTACAACTAAGACCATTTTTGGACCAAAGCGGAAAATTTTCAGTACCACAATCTTCAATTTCATTGATTTCAATACAGAGTTCTCCTGCTCTTGCATATAATTGAAGTTGCTTTTTTATTACAATCATAAGGAAAACTTGAAAGTTCTAATAAAGCAATAAACCCGGGGCATAGTCAAGTCAGATGCCCCTGCGCCCCCTCCCAGAGCCGGTCAAAGTCTCTAATACCAATCTAGGCCCATTCTGTGCCTCTTCATTGAGCCAATCCCAACACTCATCAGACAAAGTGCAATTGAAAATGGGAGCGGGGGCCAGGAGCTCTCTAGTTCTCTATGCTGTAGCATATCGGGCAAGCTGTGCACCCCGGATCGGGAATGTGGCTGGGTACTCTATCTCTTCTGTTGGACAAGTCTGGTCATGACCAAATTGGCGACGGATCGGGAACGGAAAATAGAAGACACAGTGAGTCAAGCCAATCAGCTGAATCCCAGATTGGTGAGTCATACTGTAGCTCATTGCCGGTAGATTGAGCCAAGGACACTGCCAAGCAATGCGATCCGCGGACAAGTTACACATCCAGGCGAACCACCAACCCTCATCAAGGGCATCGACTAGGCGTCGCCTGAAGAAGTAACCATGGGCTGAGTATGTTGGGCAAGAGTCCACAACTTGCAACTTGTCCATCAACCATATCTGGGGAAGGATAAAAAAAATGAGAGATTGAAGAATAGAGAGATGTATGATGAGAGAAAAGTAAGAAAAGGATTCTGTGGGAAAATCGAGCTTGAGAGTCGAGTGACGTGAGCAATACATGTGAGAGATTGGGTGGGAAACTTTACCTGCAGTAGTAATGGACTCCCCGCAAATTTGGTTGCTTCGCGACGATAGAAAGCATCCAAACCCATCAACGTCTCAGCCAGGGTCATGATAATGCAACTCTTACCCTCTTTCAAACCTTGGGTAACTTCAATCAATTAGATGCTAGATCCTCCAGAACCCGAGGCGAATAAGAAATGAGATAGCATACACAAACAAAGTGCATGTTGACGAAAACCTTGCCAATGACGGTCGCCGCGGTCACCAGTCTTAGAAAAACGGCAAACCAGACTCGGAATATCCAACATTTCGTCACAAATCAGAGATCGAGCATCAGGCACGAAGAATCCACACATTTGTCCCAAGGCTTGGGCATAGCCAAAACGGGGTTGGGGCAGAATCTCTTCATTACGCTCAGACTCCATTAAAACTTGAAAATCCGCAAAGGTGGGACATACCTCTTGCCCGCCAAAGCTAAAGACATGTGTCACCGGATTCCAAAACCTTGCCACAGCATGGAGAAACGGAAAGTGCAGCGGGGTACGACCCAAAGTGAATAGTGCGTTCATGCCGAAACCCCAGAAATTTAGTTTTTCTGAGCCATCCAAGTTGTTAATCCAAGCTGCAAGATTTTGGGCAAGAAATTCCTCCATCTGAAGTAAATCAGTGTGGAAATGAGGAAAACTACGAAGTTGGGGCCTTTTGTAGGGGATAAGGTTGAATGGAGGACAGGTGTCAGCATTCTGCTGGTTCCTTCCATTCTTGGCCGACCGGCCAAATAGATTGCCGACAGGCCATTACTGTTGGCCGGTAGAGTCCTCTCATGGCCGGTGGCATTTCCCTTGTGCCGGTGGCCTTCCCTTTGGTTCCCTGAGTTGTTTATGCTCAGAGGTTGAGGAATCCCACCATTACCAATGCCCCTCTAATGATCAATTCTTGCGGGGTCACGTCCATTTGCTTATCGAGTTGTTGCACATTTGTTTATCGAGTTATATTTCACTCTCTTTAAGTCTCCATGTTGCTTATCGAGTTGTACTCGCACTTAGTTAGCTTATCGAGTCTTCTCGTTTTGCTTATCGAGTTGTAAGTCGGTTCGCTACCTAATTATTACGATGCAAGTGCTTAATTTTCAAATGAATTTCAATTTCATTCACATTGTTATGTGATGCCTTGCGATGCGATGCATAGAATGTGCAAATGTAACATCTTTTGAGCAAAATAACAGTTTCATTTCCGTCATGTGTTTTGCAAAGAAATATACAGTTTTGAAAAACGTCGATAACAAACCTGCTTGAGGCAGCGCAATGTGCTTAAATTACCAGTAAAAAGGGAAAGGTAAAGCAGAAGGGAAGTAGAGCAGCAGAGTGTCGGGTTTGCTACTGATAACTCCCCATCATTTTTCTTAAAGATTGATGCACCACCTGCGCCCTTGTTCAGGGTCAACTACATGGTTTGGCACCTTCATTATTCAAGATGCCGCGGAGAAGCGCACTTTTAAAACATTAGTAGGCTTTTGAGTTGACCTCAGGCCGTACCCCTTTGAGCGATGCTCCGTATGTGCGAGGAACATCCCTTCCCGTATCCTTTGGCACCTTGTAAGCTCCACAACATGCTTCAATTTTATTGTGTTGCAGTGCTTTGCATTACACGCCTCAGATTTTTATACACGTTACTTGCGTAGACCGCATGTTTTGTTTACGTGTACGTGATCGATATATTGTCGCGGTTCATCATTTTTGTGAACCGCGAGATCGTGATGTTTGTTTGCGAGACCGTGATATTTTATCATTGCGTGAGACCGTGATGCTTTACTTGCGTAGACCGCATGTTTTCTCATTACTTGCGTAGACCGCATGTTTTGTTTGCATAGACCGCATATTTTATCATTGCCTGCGTAGACCGCGTGCTTTACTTGCGTAGACCGCATTGTTTTCCCATTACTTGCGTAGACCGCATGTTTTGTTTGCGTAGACCGCATATTTTATCATTGCCTGCGTAGACCGCATGCTTTACTTGCGTAGACCGCATGTTTTCTCATTACTTGCGTAGACCGCATGTTTTGTTTGCATAGACCGCATATTTTATCATTGCCTGCGTAGACCGCATGCTTTACTTGCGTAGACCGCATGTTTTGTTTGCGTAGACCGCATATTTTATCATTGCCTGCGTAGACCGCATGCTTTATTTACGTAAACCGCATGTTTTATCATTACTTGCGTAGACCGCATATTTTATCATTACTTGCGTAGACCGCATACACGTGTTCAATTTCATCGATTGCGTGGACCGCACACTTACACGTGTTCAATATTCATTACTTGAGTGGACCGCATGTTTGTAATCAAATCCATTACTTGCGTAGACCACATACACGTGTTCAATTTCATCGATTGCGTGGACCGCACACTTACACTTGTTCAATATTCATTGCTTGCGTAGACTGCACGCTTTACGTGCGTGTGCTTGTACCTTCATGGCATTGTCATGCCTCCCACTTCATTTGTGTTGTCACGCATTTTTAATATGCATGCTGCTAATCACATCGTACTTGTTAAGATTGTTTTCTTCGCAGGCACGATATTGTATGTACGGTTCATTTGCAGCCGGTAGAACCGGGCGAACCAGACAGGTATTGTATCCTCTGCGTGAGACATCTCGAGAATCGCATAATTCTCTTACATCCTTTCTGCACTGTAGTGTAGTTTGGTGTATGATAGCTTAAAAATGTTGCATGTGTGCTTCGTTACAGCTTTCTTTGCATGATCATGAGTTATGCTCGGCTTCATGCATCGTCTTGCAGTTTGCCCCTGCCTTCGGGCGCATATCTTGTTCGTCTTGCATGTTTGTCTAAGTCTTCGGCCTTGTCAAAAATGGGTCGTCGCTGGGCTTTGACATTCACTCCCGTCATTGTTATGACTTTCGAGTTCTGTCAAAGAGGGACAACTGTAGACACCCCATTTTTGACCGTCCTCAAGACTTGGACGTCACCGCTTAGACACTCGGTGATCGTCTTTGTTTGTGTTCATTTTGAGCTCCCGGAGGTCTTGGTTGCGCGCCTTGCCTCAGGATCTCTTAACTCGTCTGCTCCGTGTATGGTTTTGGCACCAAGCACCTGTGTTTTTGCCTTGAAGGGCAGGGAATGGCTTGTTAGCCATCCCCACACACCACCGGCCCTCCCCTACCATTACCGGTTGCATATGTGTGCCACCGGCCATGATTTCTTAAAAACTATGGCCGGTCGGCACTATGTTTGGCCGACCGGCGCTTTATTGTGCCGATGACCTATTTGGTTGGCCGATGACCCTTCTGCATCCCTTGGGGCATGGTGCATGCCAGCTGTGCTAGCTGGATTGCACCAACACCACTCCCCATGTGTGGGATTGACTCTTGTGAGCCTTTGAACCCCCTAACCTTCTAGAAGGTTGACCCTTTTTGGCCAAGCTTCTTGGGGAAGCTTGGCCAGCTGTCTTAGCTTCTCCAAGAAGCCAAGACCCCTTTGCACCCCTTGACCCTTTCTCTTTAGCTTAGCCATTAAGTTTCCTGGCTTTGTTTTGCCTATATAAGCATCATGCCTCTCCCTTTGCAAAGGGTTAGCCATTTTTGAACAAAAACCAGGGCTTATATCTATATATCTGTTAGATACATCCTCTCTCTCTAGATTCCTCTCTCTCTTCTCTTTTGTGTGTGTTTCTAGGCCTAAAAGTGTAGTTCTACCTTACTTTTGCACTAACACACACACTATCACACCTTAGCTCGAGTTTGAGAGGCTTTGAGGGTTGATTTTTGAGTTTTTGGACTGATTTTGATCAGAAGAGGAGGGCTGCATTGACTGTTCTTGAGGTGTTCTTCAAGGGTAAGGCTTTTGCTTTAGTTTTCCCTTTTTTTGCAACAACTTTTTACCTATCTTGCATGCTGATTTGAACTTTGTGTATAACATAAAAAATCCTTGTATTTTCATGCTTTAGAACTTTCATTAAGGGTGTTTTGGAATTGGGGGTCGAAATCCCCCTCTTAGGCCTCTTTTGGCCCCTTTTGGTGCCTTTTCCTTAAGCCTTGTTTACTTTGTTGTATTAGCCTTCTCACCACTGAAATCCAGTGGATTTTCAGTGGTGAAGAAGATGGTTTGAAGTATTGTATAAGGGAGGGACACCCCTCTCCCTTCATTGCCTCATTTGCTTGTCTTTTGGTTCATAAAGGTAGCATGCATGTATAGTCTTGTGTGGCTTTATTTCAGAGTTTATTTGGGTGTTTTGGGTCATATTATATCTCTGCCCTTGGTTGGATTTGTAACCCTTAGCATGCATATTATACTTGCTTTGCATTTCTCTATTTGGCATAGAAATGCATCTTGTGTTTGGGCCATGATTCTTGTATGTATTAGCCTAGCTTCATGAAGGTATTAGTGTTGTCTTGTCATGTTTTAGGTCCATGCAACGATTTTGCCATGTTTGGCATGCTTGATGAAGTTGCTTTGCATTATGGCTTGTAAGCCTTGAGTATGTGATCCATGAACATGCATTGGTTAGGCTATTTAGGTGATTTGGAATCATTCAACATGCTATTTCAGTCCCCGTGCCATGCTTACATGTCTCCATTTGTCATGACTTTCATGCTTTGAAATATTGGTCTCTTGTGCTTTGAAATAGACATTGTGCATGCTTGCATGTTAAAGGCATTTGGGCTGCCATATCAGGGGTTTTGGGGGTTGTTTTGCATGCTAAACATCTGTTTTTGGTTGCTTGGTTCATGCCATGGGTGGTCTTGTTAGTGGTAGTGGAGTACCCTCTCTTGTGCCTTAGCTTTAGGCCCATTAACTTGCATGCTTATTGAGCGTTTTGTCCATGGTTTTAAGCACTTTTGGCCACTGTTTTGGGGTGGATTGAGGTCTGCCTCTTTACGGTTTAAGCCCACTATTGCATGCTTGTCTCATGTTCCTTGCATGATTGTTTCACTAGGTGTTGTGGCATGATGATCCTATTGCTTAGATTGTCCTTGTTTGCATTGCATTTGCATCTTGCATGTTTAGCATTACATACTTGCCATGATAGGTTGCATCGCATTTGGCATGCCTTGCCTCTTAGCCTTAGGATGCATTGTTGAGCCATGTTTGCATAACATGCATTGCATTACTTGGTTTGGGGTGTCAAACCAAGTGTGAGAGATGAGAGGTGTTTGTATTTTAAGTGACAAAACACATCTCAATTCTCATGTCACCGAGGCCCTTGACTTTGACATGATAGGGTCTTGGCCCCCATTTGTGTGTTGCATACATTTCCATTGAATTGCAATCTTGGTCTCTTAGGCCATCATGCATCAAAATGCATAATTGGTGGCCCAAGGACCAAGGGCCATACTTCCTTGAGTCCCATACATGATAGGAAACATGGCCATGCTTACATATGCCCAAAATTCCATGCCATACACTGTCTGTCCTTGTTGTCAAAACCGCTTTCTACAGAATTTTCACGACCGGCAAGATAGAGCGCCGGCCGGCCATTGGTGTGTGGCCGATGACCTCATGAGCAGCCGATGGACATTTTACATGGCCGGTGGCCATTTCATCCAGCCGATGGTGTGAAGTAATGTGCATAGAAGGTATCTTGGGACTTTGGCAGTCTTTGGAGAGGCGGGACAGTGAAAACAAAGGCGGCAGTGGTATGGTGCGGGTTTTCCGGACAAGACGGATCGAGCATGCATCATTCGCGCATCCCGAGGCCGAGCTGAGGCCCCCCTCTTTTTACATTTGATTTAATTTGATAAATAGAATTTTTGTAATAATTTATTCTGTATTTGGACTGTGCCATTCAGGATTGTATATTCTTTTAATCCCTCCGTGTGAGGGCGTATTTGTAATAAGTGTGCGTGAGTGTGTGCATGTCTTCCAACCCCGCGTCTTTCTTCCCTTTTATTTACCTACTTACGTTGGTAGACTAGGGCATATTTAAATTAGCATACAGTATGATGACATGTTTGCATCCATGCATTTGTTTACATGCACCGGGCTCGATACATCACGCTAACTGCATTGTATTTCAATTTCCAAATTGAATACGTGTTACTTGTAGCATTTCACATGCCATGTTTAGGATAGCTGAGCCTATTCTAGTTGCATCTTGCATGTGTTGCATTAGCCATCTTAACATGAGCTAGGATCACGCATGATTACTAACTAGTTCTGTTTTGGCACGGAGTCCTAGGTAAGCTTTTATGCTTTAGCATCCTTACATGCGTGTGAGTGTTGCCATGACAGCATGATTACCATAAGGCTAGCTGTTTATGTGATATAACTGCTTGAATGCATGTGGATGGAGGTCAAATTACCTAAGTTGGAATAATGCATTAAAACTGTGAGTTTTAAGCCCACTAGACAGTGGCAAAACCGCCTTTTCTAAAAAGCCCACTTGAGAGTGGCAAAATCCGCATTTTAGCCTACTTATGAGTAGCAAACCGTTTTCAAAACAAACGCGAAATGTTTTGTTCCAAATTAGACGATTTGGTCTATACTTGTTTGCTGTGCGCATAGCATAGTAATTCTAGGCTAATAACCGGAATAAGAGCACACAAAGTTTTCAAAACTAGATATCACGGTTAGTAGAGGCCGGTCTTCAGACCGGGCGAGAGGGGGTGCTCATAGCTGACCTTCCCCGCTCGTACCCAAGTTCCCAAGCCGAGGCAACTTTGGTAATGACGGACACGTGGCCTTTGGCACCGAGTCAGGGTTTCCTAAATTTTCCCATTTAAAAAATATTTAGATGGCGACTCTATATCTGGCAAAGCAGTCTATGTTTGGCACTTCTTTCAAAATCCGTTTTTCTCAAAACGATTTGTCGGATTTGGACTCCTTGGTTCAGATTAAGAACCGACAATAAAAGGGAGTCCAAACTGTAGAGTGAAGCCCAAAGGCGCGTCTACACATGCATTATTTGATCATGAAGCAAAAAGACAGAACCAAGGCAGTCCCAAAAAATGAACATTTCTAGTTCAAAGCATGGCCAAAAGATGCTAGCAAGATGGCTTAACATAGTATGCAATTTTTACTAGTAAACATGGGTTACATGGCAAGTACATGAAGCAAGTGAGAAATCATCAAACCAGAAAAATTCAGTGAATAAAACATTCCAAAATATGCCCAAATAAAGATGGAAAGTCAGCCAACACATGCACAAATGAGGGGCTCCTTTAGAGGGCATACAAAGGGGTTATTAAGCACATGCATCAAAGACACTTAGCATGGCACAAAGAACTCTGAAAATCAAATATTATAGCTCCAAAACTCACCAAATTGACCCTGAAATGTGACTTCAAAGCATACAAGATAGGGTCTCTTTGGAAGGCCAAAAAAACCATCAAACAAAACAAGGTGATAGGGGGTCACCCCCCTCTGATTTTGAGGCTCAAAAATGCATCAAAGCCACTGAAAATCCACTAGATTTCAGTGGCTAAGAGGCCAAAACAAGGCCAATGCAAATGCTCACATGTATGGCCCTAATCATGGAAGAATGAAGCATGCATAGGGGAAGATGACTCCAAACAGAGAATAGGCCTTAATCAAACATGAAGATGATTCCAAAAAAAGACTTTTTTCAATTTAGGTAGAGGTCCAAAAAGGCTCACAAGTAAGGCTAATGTATCATGCAAAAACAGCCCCAAAAGAGAGAATGAGCAAACAGGGCAGTAAATGACCTCAAACAGAGGAGAACCTTTCAACAAAGTTGAAGAGGGGATCAAAAAAAGACACTTTACAGTTTATAGAAAATCCCAAATATGCTCACAAATAAGGCTACAATATGATGCAAAAATGGTCGTAAAAGAGAGATAGAGAGTAAGAGGCAGTATCTGGCCTCAAACAGTGAAGATCCCATCAACAAAGTTGAAGAGGGGCTCAAAATAAGTCACTTTACAATTTGGCTCGAAGCCCAGAAACACTTATAAACAGGGCTAATGTATCATGCAAGAAATAGGCCTAAAAGAGAGATAAAAGGAAAGGGGTAAGAAATGGCCTCAAACAGAGAAAGTTCCTTAATCAAATATGAAAATGAGCTCAAAATAAGACTATTTCCAGTTCGGGTCGGAGCCCAAAAATGTTTGCAAGTATGGCTTATAAATGAAACAAGAAAAGACTAGAAAAAGGGAAAAGATGACTCACCCTTGAAGAGCAGCAAACCAGCAACTTTTGGCCCAAATTTCTGAGCTTCCAACCTCTGGAAATCAGCCTCAAAGTGTGAGAATGGAGGATGGAGGTGTGGTGCTATGGGGTGTAGGGTAAATGGTGCAAGAAGCTTAGGGTTTTGGAGCTTGGAAGAGAGGGAGAGGGAGGTTGTATGTATAATGCTCTAAACAATTTTTGTAACCCTTCAAAATGGTGGTGAGGTGCTGGCTTTATAGAGGAGAGGCCAAGGGAAAGGGGGGGAAAACCAAATTCAAATTTCCCCTCCAAAATGGCAGATCCCCGGGCAGGGGTCTGGGTCAAAACAGCTGGCACAGCTGTAAGAAACCAGGAGAGAGAATTTTGGCCGGCCAGGTTCAGGAGGTTCAGGTGGCTGGCTGGCCAGGGTCAAAAGGGTCAACAATGATTAGTGGCCGGCCACCCCAAAAAGGTGGCCTCCTATGTGTGTACAACACAGCTATGTGGTCAAAACCCAGAAAATGTAACCTAGGAGAGAGAAAAACCAACTTTTTAGAGGGGTTCAAAAGGGTCAGGAAGAGTTGATGGCCGGCCTATCCATATTGGTGGCCTCCCAGGTGTGTACAACACAATGGTGTGGAGGAAAGTCAAAAAAAGTGGCCCGGGAATGGAAAAAGTCAGCTTTCTAGTGAGAAAACGGGCGATAAAGAGCAATGAAGGAATAAAGCTGGTCTACTTAACAATTGCTGGCCTCCCACCCTTCTACGACCTTCCTAACAATGAAAATAAGGTCTCCACCAAAAATGAGCCCAAACTGATGTAAAACGAAGGTTCGGCGGCCAAAATGCACGGCCTGTGTAACAACCCTCGTACCGATTACCGTATAACCACTGAATTATATACTGATTAATGCTAAACTGAACCGCTAATGACTGATAATTGAACTGATTAAAGTACTGGACAGACTGATTGGAATCGAAACTGAAACTGAATAAGACTGCCTATTGAATTGCATATTCTATTTGTTAATTGTATGATTTTATCTGTTTGTAGTTTATGTTTAAACTGTTAATTGAAGGCCTTATCGGCGGCCGATTTAGGAACCGTTTAGTGTTTCATGACCAGTAAAATATTTGTGATTTTATGGTATTTTTATCTGAAAATTGATTAGGAATGATTAAATTAGATTAAATTGAGTTAATTAAAGAGTTGCCTTATTTACAATTATGCCATTGGGTGGGTTTTGCTTAATATTTTTCTTTATAGAGCCTTATACACTTAATCAACCATTCCCTCAGCCTTGTTGAGAGATACAACCGAAATTAGAGTGAGAATAGAGGGAGAGTAAGAGATTTAAGCTCATTTGTTGAGATTGCTTGGAGACTTGAAGTACATTGAAGTGTAGTTGCATAAATTGAACTTCTAGTCAAGAAATTGAAGACTTAGGTAAGAAAATTACCATCTTCTTGTTATGTTTTAAGTCCCATCTTGCATACATCTTGGTTATAGAGAAGTTAAGTCATGATTTTGCTCATATGTGTTGAATTGAAGATCAATTGTTGCATGCATGGTTGAATTAGTGAAATTGGAGTTGAATTCATGCTTGAACTATACATGCATGTCCATGTCTATAAATTAGCTCATGTTTTTAGAATGTTTTCCAACTATTGAGCTCTCTAGAGCAAGATTTGAAGATTGAATTGGGTTTGAAGCTCATGCATTGCATGTTTTCAACTTGTTCTTGAAAATGGGTTTGAAAATGGATTTAATTGACTCACCTTTGGGGCTTGAATTCATAAATTGGCTTTTGTAACTTGTTATACATTGTTTTGGGATGTATTCTCCAGAATTTGAGCCCAAGAGGTCGAGAATTGAGTTGAGAATGCTTGGTTTGAGCTAGGAAGGCAAATCTGGAAATTCAGTTGGCTTCTTCTTCAGCGAAGCGATTCTCGCCGAGAAGGATTGGTGGCTCGAGTGTAAAATCGAACATCCAAGATTTTTATCGTTTCATCGCATCGCCGGCGAAGGAAGTCTCGCCGAGCGAACCTTTGATTTTGGAAGCTCGCCGGCGAGCATCGAGCGAGCATCGCGCGTAAAAATTGAGCATCCAGTATTTTTACTGTTTCATCAGACCGCTCGAGCGAAGGATTTCTCGCTCGGGCGAAGCCTTTGATTTTGCAACCTCGCCGGCGAAGGAAGGCTCGCCGGCGAGGCCCTGAACTTTTGAAAAATGCCTTCCAACTGTATTTTTGCATCCTCATCGCATCCTAGGCATTCTTAGGCCTAGTTTAAGCATCTTAATGAGGATTTAGACATAGAACCACACCGAGGAAATTTAGGGATTTAATTATCATCCTTCCAGTGAACTTAGTGTGTGTTCTATTTGTTAACCTGTTAGGGTTGGCTCTCGGGACGCGCTCTAGCTCTTGATAGCCCAATCACCGTGAGTAACAGATTGTGTAAAGATATGTTCAAATGGTTATATTTTGAATCTTGAATCAACTTTATTGAACTGATATTGTTTATTGAATGAATGTATGTCCTATTTCCTGAACTGTATTGTGGCATCCTTAGCACCTACTGGTATTGACTGTTTCAGAGCTCTGTCGGGTTCCTTGTGGAACCATACTGATTGGTGGCCATCATTATTGTTGGGTCAGAAAGGCCGGTCCTTTTGGACCCTCATGTTTATAGGCTAATGGATGTACCACATATGACCGATTGATTGAAATCTTGATTGGTGAAATCTTGAAGATTGAAGTCAGTATAATGAATCGATTTCATTATCAGTAGGATATTCATTCATAACCTCTTTACACGTTATGTTATTCACCGGGCTTTAGCTCACTGCTTATATATATATGTAGGTTCTCAAAGAACTGCACGAGCTAGGAGCGTGGGATTGGTCCCCATTTTGTCAAGCCTAAGTGCCTCACCGCGAGGTTCGAGTTGCCATGTTATGGCTTGGGGTGTTTTTGTCCCTATCGGTCTCTTCTTGTTTTGTACATTTGTATAGACCGCTTCATCGTTATCGTTGTCTAGGACTTGATCCTGTCTTGACCGTGAATGATTGTATAGACTGCTTATGGATTGTATTGTTTTGAACTGTGAATGCATAAAAATGTTTTTGACATTGATTTTCACAACTCTATGGACACTAGTTATTTCTTGTATTGGCTTCCGCCAGCCTCTACTGCTTGATGGATTACTGCTCAGAGGCCTTGGTAATCTCGGATTCTTGGCCGATTCTGATGCTAAACCCATAGGGCCGGTTTGGTCGTGATACTGGGCCCCCAAAACAAGTCATAAGCAGGAGGTGGCGTTCGACCACAAAGTTGGTCTCTCGGGCCACAGTGTCCCTCAAAAGGGAGGAAACAAGGTGTATGCCAAAAACCGGAGCAAACGGAGGTGGTTAAGCGGTCCCAAACCGAGGCACACGGCCGACGGCTCCAAAAACCGGGAACCGAGCTCCAAACGGAAAAAATGGCGTACGACCATGAAACGTAGCCTACGGCCACTGAGAGATGATCTACGAGACCTCTCCCTCCCTTCAGGAAGAGAAAACGGAGAAAACGGGACCTGGTTCACAAACCGAGGCAAGGTACAAAAAAGTCCGAAAGTCCGAAGGCAAGGCTCACAGCCGAGACTCCGCAACCTCAGAACGAGCACAATATGCGACATCACCAAGCGCTCAATCGGTGACATCTGAGTCTTAAGGTCAGTCAAAAATTGGGTGTCTACAGTTGCCCCTCTTTGACAGAACTCGAAAGTCATAAGTGACGAGAGTGAATCTCAAAGCCCAGAGATGACCCATTTTTGACAAGGCCGAAGACTTAGACAAACATACAAGATAACAGAGAAATGTGCCCGCAGGCATGCCCGTAGGCGGGGGGCAAAATGCAAAATGATATGCACAAAGCTGGATGTAACTCAATGATCATGCAAAGCAGCAAGCTGTAATGAAGCAAATATTCACAATAGATGCAACAGTTTTAAGCAAGAATGCAAAGCAATACTACATTTCATATAGTTGAAGAATGCGGAGAATCATCGAATTCTCACCATGTCTCACACGGAGAAGATACAATACCTGTGCGGCACGTCTGGTCGCACCAGCCTTAAATGAACCGTACATACAATATCGTGCCTGCAAAAGGAAGAAACTCAACAAGCACAACATAGTTAGCAACATATGTTCAGTGTGATATCGAATGTAGGCAAACGCGGTGTTGATGGGTGAGTGCATCGCAATGCGAGAAGCAACACGCGTGATAACGTGAGTTAAGCACAGAGGTATGACAATACTCGTGAAACGTGCAGAACAATGCAAGTGATGTGCATGAGAATGCAAGTGACGTGCATAACAATGCAGGATAAACATAAACTCGAATGCACATTTCGAAATGAAACAACGAGCAAAGCAATGTAAGTTTCGATGAAGATGACTCAATCGTGACCTTCAGTTTACCTCCCAGAGGGGTCACAACATATTCAAAAAGGATACATCTTGCTCTCGGCGAGTAATGATGAAACACACATTGAAAGTTGGAGTTGAAGTTCCTGCGGAGGGGTTTCACGACAAAAAGTGCACTTTCCTTGTACTTTCTCGGGTGCCGGGGACTCCAATCATCACAAAAATTTGCAGAGGCCTTGGACACCATGTTGGGAACACTGCCGGCCATGCCTGGTCCAAGAGGGAGGCTACCGGCCAGGGGTGAGGCAAGGGGATGGCCGGCCGGCCGGCCACCTAGCCCAAATCCGGGGCAGTTTGGTCTTTTTGCTCTCTTTTCTTTAAATGTGCTTATCCAAAGCACTTTTCCTCACAACTCC
Source organism: Camellia lanceoleosa (assembly GCA_025200525.1). Classification (NCBI taxonomy): domain Eukaryota; kingdom Viridiplantae; phylum Streptophyta; class Magnoliopsida; order Ericales; family Theaceae; genus Camellia; species Camellia lanceoleosa. The sequence goes on along the minus strand of CM045764.1, from coordinate 176,404,793 downwards.
AGCTCCGAAATTGCTCTCTCCTCCTTCCCAAACCATTTTCTCTCTCAGATCTGTGCTCTATACGCGTTTTCCAACGCCCCACGCAAATTGTTTTCGCGAAATCTTTCAGTTTTCGTCACTTTGAACCGGTTAAATTTTGATTTCAGCGCTTCTTTTCTCATTTTCACCACTTGAGGTAAGTTTGTCTCAATATTTGGAAGATTTTCACGGGAGTTGACTTTTGTTGACTTTTCCATTTTCCGAGAGTTGACTTTTGTTGACTTTTTCCAATTTTGGCTCATTTTGCTCGTTTTTGCAGATTTTTCGAGATGGCTGGTCATTTCCCTCATGGTGGAGGTCCTCCGAGTGCCGGAGATGATCCTGATATTATGGCTTTGCCCCCGAGGATCCGGCCATTCATTCCTGAGAGGTACGACCCTCCGGCGCACATCCTCCCGCAGGTAGTTTTCTATCACTTTACTGATTTTGATGATCGAGCGCCTAGGGATCTGCTTTTGCAAGAGCCGGAGTCCCACCTCTCTTTCCAGGCACAAGAGGTATTTACCTTACTCTTATATTTTCTGCAATGTATTCTGCATTTTCCGTGCATTTTGTGCTTTTGTTATGTTTATCTACTCACTCGAGCTCACAGCTTGTTTCGAATGTTTAGTTTATAACACCGTATTCCGTTTGTATCTTGAACACACAGTTCAAACACTCCGATTCTCTGAACACGCGGCCCGTATATTGATTGTGAACACACAACACACTCTTGTTGAGAATTGAACACACAGCCCAAACTTTGAGATGAACGCACAGCCCACTGATTTTGAAATCTAAACACACAGCTCAAATACTTGACGTTGACGTTGAACACGTAGCTCGAACTTCGATGATGAACACACAGCCCATTTTTCTGATTGTGAGCACACAACATACGTTTGTTTGAGAATTGAACACGCAGCCCAAACACTGAGATGAACATACAACCCATACTTTGATGTCGAACACACAGCTCGTTGTTGAGGTGAACACACAGCACACACTGATTAAGAATTGAACACGCAGCCCAAACACTGAGATAAACACACAGCCCATACTTTGATGTCGAATACATAGCTCGTTGTTGAGGTGAACACATAGCACACACTGATTGAGAATTGAACACGCAGCCCAAACACTGAGATGAACACACAGCCCACACTTTGATGTCGAACACACGGCTCGTTGTTGAGGTGAACACACAGCACACACTGATTGAGAATTGAACACGCAGCCCAAACACTGAGATGAACACACAGCCCACACTTTGATGTCGAACACACAGCTCGTTGTTGAGGTAAACACACAACACACACTGATTGAGAATTGAACACGCAACCCAAACACTGAGATGAACACACAGCCCACACTTTGATGTCGAACACACAGCTCGTTGTTGAGGTGAACACACAGCACACACTGATTGAGAATTGAACACGCAGCCCAAACACTGAGATGAACACACAGCCCACACTTTGATGTCGAACACACAGCTCGTTGTTGAGGTGAACACACAGCACACACTGATTGAGAGTTGAACACGCAGCCCAAACACTTGAATTCTGAACACACGGCCCATTGTTGAGGTGAACACACAGCACACACTGATTGAGAGTTGAACACGCAGCCCAAACTTTGAGATGAGCACACAGCCCACACTTTGATATCTAAACACACAGCCCAGATTCTGTGTCTGATTTGATTTTGCACACAGCTTACACATTTCATTTGCACACAGCTTATTCATTTCATTTGCACGCAGCTTATTCATTTCATTTGCACGCAGCTTACTCAGTTCATTTGCACGCAACTTATTCATTTCATTCTGAAACTAAATACATGTGTTCATCCTGAATGCAGGTGACTTCTCGCGCTGCGTGGGGATATGGCTCCATCACGGCGAGAGAGTGGTAGGCTAAGCTCCCGGAGGTTGTCCGGGATTTGGTTGACGTGGCAGGGTTTGGGCCCTTTTGTACCGGGATCTCCCGTTGTCCTGCTAGTAGGACACTGATAGGTGCTTTGGTAGAGAGATGGTGGGACACCACCAACTCCTTCCATTTCTCTGCCACCGGGGATATGACCATGACCCCATTTGATTTCGCCGTACTGACGGGCCTCGATGTGGGAGGCTGGGCCATCCCATATGACGAGGATATGGGCCAGTGAGAGGCTGCTTGGATGTATTTATTGGGGGCTCGCCCGCCAGTTGACAGATCTTCGGGCAGAGTCTGATACACCTGGTTTTCTTCTCATTTTAGGAGGGCGAAGATGGAGCTTGAGACTTCTGAGGAGGTGGCACAGTATACCCGTGGATTTCTGATGTTCCTTTTCGAGACCACTCTGTTCACCGATAGGGGTAACACTATCGGGCTATATCTTTTGAGCGCTCTAATGGACCTTTCATAGGTTAGCCGATATGATTGGGGCGGCGCCAGCCTGGCTACCCTCTATTGCTATATGAGCACGACCTCCTGCGGACGGGGGAACATGGTTGGCAACTACTGGAGGGTCTGGGAGCTACTTTCTGCCCTTTTGATTTACATTTCTGCTTCTCATTATTTGTATATTGCACACACGGCGCGCTTTACATTTTGTACCTTGCACTTTGCTCTCAGCATTTTGTATTTACATTCTGCACTTAACATTCTGTATTCTAATGGCCATTGTTCTGTTTCTCACAGTTATGGGTCTACGCGTACTTCCCAATGCTAGCCCCAAAGCTTGAGGTGGAGGTGCCTCTCACGACCCCTTATTCACTCGTATTCGAGGGCCAGCAGCAACCGAGATCTCGGGAGTCTTTCCTCTACCTACGGCAGTACTTTGAAACAGTGCGGCCGTCAGAGATATGTCGGAACTCTCAGTTCTTCATGTTTCTGATCTTTGATTTATCTTGCACATTCACAATTTCTGATTTAGCTTATACATTAGTTGTCCGCAGATCACATGGCAGCCCTGGGCGCCTTTAGGCAGAGACCTCCGATTCCATTTTGCCGGAGCATGGGGTGCCTCTCGATATAGGATCCTCTTCGAGGGGCCAGTTGGTAGGGCTTGGTTTTTGGGAGATCACTTCTTGCGGCAAGTATGGGGCTACCCTACTTAGCACCTTCCTTCAGCGCCTCCAGACGACATGCGGACCGCTGATAGGCTCTCTCCTCAGGATGTCGTCAGTGCTATGCAGGGTACCGATGCATTCTTACATCTGGAGCAGGGGGAGTATGCGACCTATCGTCACACATACTTGATGCCTCCACTGACGGGAGTCCGTACTCCGACGAGGAGGTCTGCTGGTATGCCCTCATCGAGCCGGGCTCGGACTGCAGATGTCCCTTCCACCAGCAGGGCTGGTACGTCTAGAGGCGGGGCTGGACTGGTTCCCCCGATCCCTCCGACTTATCATCATCCTGGATGGCCAGATATGCCGACTGAGCTGATGGGATGGCGATATGGGACTTCCTACCCGATCCCGATAGGGCCTCCTATGCCTAACCACCGATATATCAGTGACCCCGACTCACCACCGGTATGTTCCACTGTTTTCCATTTATCACACAGATATCTTTGGCATTTGTTTATTCATTAATGACTTGAGCTTGTATCTGCAGCCACCCAGGGAGTACATGGACGAGGCGCTCAGGATGGTAGCCTCACTTGAGGGCATGGTCCTACGGAGAGAGGCGCAGTTGTCCCTCATGGGTGTCTAGGTACCCTTTAGCTTTCTTACATTTATCATACTTCTGATGACATGCTGATCTTAGACATTTTACTGCATTGATAGGCTACCTGTGTAGAGCACGTCTGACACACACCACATTTACGCATTATACCCGTATGCGCCCATTTCATGTAGTTTTCTTGCATCTGCATCAGATACACATATTTTGGCTGATGTATTCAAATTGCATTCTTCCTTTTCAGATGCTGCCGATATATACTATCACCGATTATGATTATCTAACAGTTCAAGTATAGTTGATATAGTTGAAGCGCAATCAAAATATGGTTTTTGGGCTTGGAATTTGTGGCGTCAACCTATAGGGTTTATCGTTTTTCTAATTTCTTCCCTAGCAGAGTATGAGAGATTACCTTTTGATTTACCAGAAGCAGAAGAAGAATTAGTAGCAGGTTATCAAACTGAATATTCAGGTATCAAATTTGGTTTATTTTACGTTGTTTCGTATTTAAATTTACTAGTTTCTTCATTATTTGTAACAGTTCTTTACTTAGGCGGCTGGAATATTTCTATTCCGTACATATTCATTCCTGAACTTTTTGAAATAAATAAAGCAGGAAGAGTCTTTGGAACAATAATTGGTATCTTTATTACATTAGCTAAAACTTATTTGTTCTTCTTCATTTCTATCACAACAAGATGGCCACAATCCGGGCCACCTGGGCCTTCTCGAGGAGCTGGGAGAGGGGAGTCGTCTCGCGGACGAGGTAGACGCAGGGTGCACATCATAGAGGAGGAGCCCAGTGAGGAGGAGGAGGAGGCTGCAGATCCCCAGTCAGAGACATCTGGCAGAGAGGTGGCTCGATCCTGATTCCTAGAGTGGAGATGAGGCTGAGGAGGGTTCCGAGGATGGCAGCCCCGACTCAGATGATGGTGATGATGGTGCAAAGGCCATTCCGCAGAAGAGGACGAAGAGGGCCTCTCATTCTTGCTCTTGAGAGTATTGATGCAGTTGTTCCCTGCTTTATCTACCTTTTTACTAGTAGTTGTAGCACATTGTACGTTGTTAGGCAGTTTTATTTTCTGTAAAACTTGTACCCTTGTTGTAAAAAGGAATCATGATGGAATGAAACGGCTTTTGAAAAAGTGTTGTATTTTGTGCTCTCAGCATCGTATCGCGTTATTTTGCACCAAAATGTGATTTAAATAGAAATGTGCATGGTGTATTTGCCAAGTCAGGTAGTGAATTGACGCAACAAACTAAACAACTTAACTTACTAAGAAATAACAAAACCTTAGCAAGTTTACAACTCGATAAGCAAAACACAACAATGTTGATGACTCGATAAGTAAGACATAACAAAATTGTTTAAACAAAAGTAACGACTCAATGCACGAAACTCGACAGCTCGACAGAACTTAACTACTCGATAAACAAGACATCTCAACTGACAAAACAACAACTCGATAAGTAAGACTTAACAACAACTCTATAAACAAAATGCATTTCGGACGATCTGGGTGACGGAACGCATCCGAAACTGAGGGAAATGGAGGCCTTTGACACTCCCGATGCATGGAAATGCTAGGAACTTCCTTCTGGAGGGTAGAGCAAGACCAAAGGCAAACTTTGCAGCATGGCCGACCACCTTTGGGAGTTGGCCGGCCAGCTTTTTGCATTGGAAGGGAGAGGGGTGGTCGGTCTACCAGAAAAGGTGGTCGGCCAGCAACCTAGCTCAGCAACCACCAAATTTTTGACACGTGTCCCCCGAACAGTGTCTTATCCTCTTTAAAAATCCTAGCCTCGTGGTTGATTCATTTCATCTCAGTTTTGCACCAAAATGGCGTTTCTCGTCGAAAATCTCACAGCTTGGATCGCCTCTCTAGATGGCTCGGAAAAGTTGAACTTCCAGGGCTTTGGCTTGAATGCACTATTCACGCTGAGCCGTACTTTGCTGCACCTTCCTTTCCTTCATGCCGCGGCGAGGTTTTGGAACCCGGTAATGCATGTGTTTAGCTTCGGCGGGCAAGACGTATGTCCAACTTTCGAAGATTTTCAAGTTTTGATGGAGTCTGAACGCCATGAAGAAATTTTGCCTCAGTTTCGCTTCGGCCACGCCCAAGCTTTAGGGCGGATGTGTGGGCTCACCATGCATGACGCTCGGTCTCTGATCTGCAATGGGGAACTGGACATCCTTGGCTTGATTCATCGCTTTTCTGATGCCGGTGACCGTGGCAACCATTATTGGCAAGGTTTTCGGCAACACGCACTTTGCTTGTGCATGCTATCTCACTTTTTGCTTGCTCCAGGCTTTAGTGGATCTAGCATTCGTCTGATTGAAGTTGCTCAAGGCTTGAAAGAAGGAAAGAGCTGCATTGCCATGACATTGGCCGAGACACTGATGGGCTTAGATGCTTTCTATCGCCGGGAGACGACCAGATTTGCGGGGAGTCCACTACTGCTGCAGGTAATGTTTCCCACCCAATCTCACGTATATATTGCTCACGTCACTCGGCCCTCGGGCTCCGTTGTTTTTTTTTTTCACAAAACCCTTTCCTTACTTTTCTCTCATCGTACATCTCTCTATTCTTTATTCTCTCATTTTTCATCCCTCTCCAGGTATGGTTGATGGATAAATTGCAGGTTGTGGACTCTTGCCCAGCCTATTCAGCTCGCGGCTACTTCTTTCGACCATGCATAGTCGATGCCTTTGATGAGGGATGGTAGTTTGACTGGATGTGCAATTTGTCTGCAGATCGCACTGCCTAGCGCTGTTCTTGGCTCAATCTCCCGGCAATGAGCTATAGCATGTCTCGGCAGACTGGGATCCAGTTGATTGGTCTGACCCACTGTGTGTTCTACTTTCCGTTCCGTTCGGCCGATTTGGTCATGATCGACTTGCCCCAGAGGGGTAGAGTATCTGCCACATTCGGTTGGCGCGCTGACTTGCGGTATGCCACAAAGATGGAGGACTAGAGAGCTCCTGGCCCCCGCTCCCACTTTCAGTTGCACTTTGTCTGACGAGTGCTTGGATTGGCTCAATGAAGAGGCACAGATTGGGCCCAGCTTGGCGTCAGAGGTTTCGATTAGCTCTGGGAGGGGGCGCAGGGACACCTGACTTATCTATGCCCTGGATTTATTCCTTTACCAGTACTTTCAAGTTTTCTTTATGAATGTAATAAAAAGTAACTTCAATTTGTATGCAAGAGCAGGAGAACTCTGTATTGAAATCAATGAATTTGAAGGTTGTGGGTACTGAAAATTTTCCGCTTTGGTCCAAAAATGGTCTTAGTTGTAAAAAGATTAATTTGAACAAAGTCAACTTTTATTAAAACTTTTCAAAACCATTTTCGATATGGATCGAACTAGACACGCTCGAGATCATCCTTTGAGATGCACAACCGGACCCTAGCAACTGGAAAGTTGCCCTAGTTTGAATAATCAGTAGCACTTTGCACTGACGGAAAGTTGCCTCTAGTCTGAAAAAGTACCGCGACCTTTGCTGACAACGGAAATTGCCCCTAGTCCGAAAAGTACTACGGAGATCACGATGAATCTTGATAGACAAAGATGGTGAGATGATCAAATGGACAAAGTTGATCGGGAAAAGTTTATGGTGAACTTCAGGATGAAGTTGCCTCGTATCCCAAAGATGGGAATCAAGCCTTCGTAGTTCAGCTCGGGTTCACTCGGGTATTTTCACTCTTCTTTTACGCCTAACTTTTCCAAGGCCGCCCTTTGCGGGTTTTCAACCTTCTTGAGCTCGGTTTTATAATTTCAAATTTTTTGTGCTCTGAGTTTTACCTAGGTCGCCCTTCGGTTTTTACCTAGCGAGCCTCTCAAGGGTAATATTTCTTCAACTTGTCCATATTGATCGGTTGTGAGAACTCTAAGCCATCTAGGTCCATCGAACCCACAGCTCCACCTGACGAGATAGATTTAATGATGTAGGACCCGGTCAATTGGGTCTGAACTTGCCCCTTGGGTCGTGGATGGGAGCTCGGTTGTCCTTGAGCACCAAATCTCCTTCCTTTAAATTCCTGGACTTAACTTTCTTGTTGAAAGCCCAGGCAATTCTGCGCTGATAACCTTGAACATGGTACAGTGCTTTCAGTCTTCTCTCATCAAAGAGCATGAGTTCCTCAAACCTGCTCTGCTGCCAATCTACTTCGGCTATTTGACACTCAGCCAATACTTGCAAAGACGGAACCTCAATCTCGATAGGTAGAACGGCCTCCATCCCATAAACTAATGAATATGGAGTCGCCCTAGTAGAAGTTCTGATTGAAGTCCGGTAACCCCACAGAGCAAACGGCAGCTTATCTGGCCAGTCCCGGTAAGTTTCCACCATCTTCTGCAGTATGTGTTTGATGTTCTTGTTGGCGGCCTCAACTGCTCCATTCGTTTGGGACTCCGTAGCGACAGATAATATTATTTCTGATAAACTTTGCAACATGTGAAGCTTTCAACACCGCATAAGATTGGGCCTCAACCCACTTCGTGAAGTAATCTATCGCGACCAGGATGAACTCATGCCCATTCGACCCCTTCGGAGTGACAGCCTTGATCACATCAATTCCCTAGACTGAAAATGGCCATGGCGAAGTCATATTGTACAGTTTCGACGGCGGAATGTTTATGCGATTTGCATGAATTTAACATTTGTGGTATCGCCGAACAAAACTGAAGCAGTCCTCCTCCATGGTGGACCGGTAGTAACCCTATCTGAGGATCTTCCGTGCTAGCATTACTCCGTTCATATGCGCACCGCATTCCCCTCCATGGATGGCCTCCATTAGGCGCTTCGATTCTTTGGCATCAACACACAGTTTATGCATTCCCAAATGACCTCTCTTATACAGCTTACCCCCACAGATGATGAACTGAATGGCCATTCTTCTGATTGCCCTTTTATCCTTGGCATTTACCCCTGGCGGGTATGCTTCATTCTCCAAGAAATTCCAAATGTTGTAGTACCAGGGGTTTTCGTCCTGAACCTCATCTATAGCAGCAATCGACTCGTGGGCTGGTGCAAATTTTTTGTCAATGATGACTGGACGCATCCGGACTCCGAATGGGATCTCTATCATGGAAGATAGAGTTACTAAAGAATCTGCAAACCTGTTATTCTCTCTTAGTAGATAAGTAAAGTTTAGCTTCTCAAACCGAGAAATTAACAAATCCAAGGTCTGGTGATAAATCATCATTTTCTCTTCTTTGACCTTCCAGTCTCCTTTTGCTTGAGACACAACAAGGTTCGAGTCCCCGATGACGTCCAACCGTCTTGCCCCTAGTTCCAGGGCTGCTTCTAGACCGACAATACATGCCTCATATTCTGCTTCGTTGTTCGAGACTTTGAACCAGAGTTTGAAGGCTAGAGGGATACGGGAATTGTCTGGTGCTATCAGCAACACCCCTATCCCATACCCGTATTGATTTGACGCTCCGTCAAAGTACATCGTCCAAGTTTCATCGTCGATGTGCAAAATGGCTTCATCTGGGAATAAGTACTCGACTGCTTCATCCCCTTCCACTGGATGGTCGGCTAAGAACTCTGCTACTGCTCTTCCCTTGACTGACTTGCGCGTTACATATTTCAGATCGAATTCGGAGAGCAACAACAACCAACGAGCTAGCCTACCCGTAAGTGTTGGTTTCTCGAAAAGATATTTGATGGGATCTAGTCGTGAAACCAACATTATGGAGTGAGCTAACAGGTAGTGCCGCAGCTTCCTGGTAGCCCATGCCAAAGCTAAGCAAGCCTTCTCCAACGGTGTGTAGCGAGTCTCATATTCTAGCATCTTCTTGCTCAGGTAGTAGATGGCTCTCTCCACTTTTTCCTCTGATTCTTGCGCGAGCATACAACCCATTGTAGTCTCAGTCACTAAAAGGTACAATATCAATGGTTTCTCCGGCTCTAGCGGCGACAACACGGGCGGGTTCTGTAAATATTCCTTGATCTGTTCAAAAGCAGCTTGGCATCGGCCGTCCCATTGGAATTTCTTTCCTTTCTTTAGGAGGCCAAAAAGTGGTTCACAAATCAAGGTTAATTTTGAGATAAACCATCTTATAAATTGCACTTTACCTAGAAAGCCTCGCACCTTCTTTTCAGTCCTTGGTGGGGGCATTTCTAGGATGGCCTTGATTTTGGAAAGGTCGACTTCGATACCTCTACGTGTGTCGAAATCCCAAAGATTTTTCCGTTGTAACACGAGCGTGCATTTTGAGGATTCAACAAGAATCGAATTCTCTGATCCTTTGAAAGAATTTTTGCAAGGCGGTGTAGTGGCCCTCTCTTTCTTTGGACTTGACAATCATGTCGTCCACATACACCTCAACCTCTTTGTGGATCATGTCATGCAATATTATGGTCGCAGCCTGTTGATAAGTAGCTCCAGCATTCTTCAACCCAAACGGCATTACTCTGTAGCAGTATGTCCCCCACGGGGTGGTGAATGCAGTCTTTTTTCGGTCTTCAGGTGCCATCACTATCTGATTGTACCTTGAGAAACCATCCATGAATGAAAGCAAAGCGTGCCCTACTGTGAAGTCCACTAACTCATCAATATGCGGCAAAGGAAAGTCGTCCTTCAGACTGGCTTTGTTCAAATCCCTGAAATCCACGCATACCCGGATCCTGCCATCCTTTTTCGATACCGAAACAATGTTGGCCAACCAAGTCGGGTATTCGGATACCAACAGGAAGCCTGCGTCGATTTGTTTGGTGACCTCTTCCTTAATCTTAAGAGCCCAGTCTGGGCGGATCCTCCTGAGTTTCTGTTTGACAGGTCGGGCCTTGGGGTCAAGGGGGATCTGGTGGTGTACAATCTCAGGATTGATCCCAGGCATGTCTTCGTAGGACCACGCGAAAACATCTTTGAAATCTTTTAATAAAGCGACTAAGCGCTCGCGTTCCTCCGAAGACAACGTGGACCCGATCTGGACCAGCCACGGGTCCTCCTCAGTACCAATATTCACGGTAGTGATTTCATCCATTAGGGGTTTAATAAATCTCTCCTGCTCTTGTTCAATTAAGCGCTGCAAAATCGGAGGAATTTCGTCCTCGTCGTTTTCATCAAAGTTTTGAAAGTCTGAGTTGATGCAATAAATTAAAGGCACAAAAAAGTACTCAGAAACCACAGCTACTTGATTCTCATTAAGTACATTCAAATCGTCCGATTCCTCGATTACAACAGACTCGAAAGAGAAAGAAAAAGATGACCTGGACTAGACTGTGGCATCCGGGTTATCATCCCCAGGATTACCAGACTCAGACTCAGTCGAGCTAGAATCTGATTCCGACTCACAAGACTCGGTGGAATTAGATTCCGGCTCACTACTTGACCCGGTGTTGCTGGACAAAAATCCCTCTTCATATTGCCAAGTGAGAGAGGGTGCGATAGATGCATCCAAAATAGTTGCTGGTAGGCCCATAGCCGTTTCATTACCAATCATGGAAACCGAGAAGTTATCCCCCAAGCACTTATGGTCGACCAGAGGATCTGAAAGTAGACAAGCCAATGTTACCCCCATTTCAATTTTAGCGCCCTCGGAGTCCACTGCCTTACACTACTCAACCTCAGCTGATGGGTCTGTCTGCTCTTCGGCAACGTCATCTCCAGACAATTGTAGGTCAAAGAAAATCTCAAAGCCTGGCACGCGCTTCTTCTCCGCGTTCAGCCATGGCTTGGGGAAGCCACAAAACGGAAAGTCCTCCCCCTCTCGAACGAAACGTCCGTTTAGGGTACCCTGAATGGGCCGGTGCATTAAGTCAAAAGGCTTCCCCGCCTTCTTTGCTCTGGCTCTCCCAGCCACTTCCTTTCCCTTTCTTATCCAATCTTCTTTGGTAGGCAGATAACCTAATCCAAAGGTATGAGAATTATGTGGCACTTCGGCCAATGCTGCGGCGCCCTTCCAGCCGCTTCTTCCTAATCCCATCCCGGGGATGTGTTGTAGCTTGTTCATAAGGTATACAGATTGAGCACTGACATACACTCCCTCATTAACAGCCATGATGTTTTGCACCACCCGAGCCTCGGCTAAGGTAAAACCTGACAGAAACACGTCCTCCATGCCGTGCTCAATTTCTAGGACTGGTGTAAATACCTCCGGAGGTGGATGGATCGATAAATTCCCGAAAACAATGGCTACTCCCTTTCCATAGGGGTATTTCACCATCTAATGTAAAGTGGAAGAGACTGCCTTTACTTGGTGCAACCACGGCCGCCCCAAGAGTAGATTAAAGGTTGCAGGAACATCCAAGACATGGAATTCAATGTTGTGTTGTCCCGGACCAACACAGGTGCAATTTTAGCGTCCATCACCTCCCTGCTGGTGTTATCATAGGCTCTGATCACTTGAGCAGTTGGCACGAAGTCCGCGAGCTTTAACCCGATTGCATATGCCGTCCTTGACGGGCACACATTAATGGCGGATCCCGTGTCGACAAGAACCACTGGCACCCACTTGTCTCTACATTCCACAGAGATGTAGAGGGGTTTGTTATGATTTGCGCCCTCAGGCGATAGTTCTTTGTCCGAAAAGGTTATCGTCGGGGAACCTCCTTCCGGAAAGACCAGTCCAACTAGCTGCTCTGGTGTGGTATGTATAGAGAGTTTAGCCTTGTCCATAGCAGATAGGACAGCCTGTCTGTGCACTCGTGACGCCATAAGCAGTCCCCAGATGGAGATGTCTGCTTGTATCTTCTTCAGCTGCTTCAGTACAGCTTCTTCTTCAATCTGCTTCTCTCTTTGCTTTTCAATTTCCTTGTCCTTCCCAGATGCCTCTAATTGGTCTAGGTGCGGGGGCTTGAAATACCGCCCACTTCTTGTCATGTGATCAACTTCATCGAGATACTAGGTGTCGTCTGGTTGATTGCTTCCCCAATCTTCGTCTGTATGGGCAAGACATAAATCATCGTCTTCCCACCACATTCCGTTGGCATTCAAAAGGCACCTGTCTGGCTCCGGCATGATTGTACTCATGACTTTTCGGCCCACATGCTCACAAAGATCTTACGTCCTTGTGCCCACAGCATTTTCAATCCCCTCATGGGTTTTGGCTTTCCCGGTTCTCTCAGAACCCTGTTGTTCCACCTACGTCAGTGTAGTTTGCTGTTCAGCTTTCCCTGTATTCTGAGCGAAATTCTTCATACTGGCGCTCTCTGGCAATTTACTCTGACCTCCGGCCCTTCCGGCCACAACTGATACCCTCACCCCTGCCGGGCCCTATTGGAACTCTACAACATCCGGTTGATCATCCAGCCATCCGGTAGCCTCTGCCAATTCCTCATACTCAAACCAGTTGACTGCCACACCCCCTGATTCTTGGTCATTGAAGAACTGGAGTTTGGCAAAGTCCTCCTCTACGGCCGTTGAATCCTCTATCCCCTGCTCAAATCCATCTCCCTGGATCACACACAGTTCTGCTCCCTCTAGCAATTCTACACTTGGCTCAAACTGGCTTGCTGACAGGATGTAATCACTCGGATCGTAGGCTTCTCTAGCAAAATTCCCAGACTGCTCAAGCTCTGACTTAACAGTTCCATCCTCCTCTACAACCTCTTTTGTACTTTCTTCAACAGCCACCACCACTAGCTCAGGTTGGGTTTTGGAGATGTTCGTCATGCACAAAAGGTCAATGCAATCAGGAAGGAGCACTTCCGGCTTAGGTAGATGGGAATGAGTGATATAGATGCTAGGATCGTAAGACACGACCCCGGTCTGGATAAAGTTAATTCTTTTGGGAGGTGGAGCTTGGTTGTGTGTAGGAAGTGGGTTGGTTGTGACATTGGGTCTTTCTGGTGGCAAAATCACCTATTTGTCAACGAGATCTTGAATCTCGTGACGCAACCTGAAACATTGGTCGGTGTCATGACCGTGTTGCTGGTGATATGCACAATATTTGGCTGGGTTGTGAGTGGGGGGTAGTGGATTTGGTAACAGCCTCGGCTCCAGGGGTTTTAGATGTCCTTTTCTGATTAAGGCCCCTAGAGCCTTGGACAGGGGCATGTACAATGGGGTGAAGGTTCTTTGGCCTCTGGGTTGATATTTAGTGGTCTGTGTATTGCTTCCGGATGCACCGGAGAATGGTGTGGCTGCCATGGGCCTTGGAAGGGGAGGGGGAATGGTGGCGACCATGCTTACCTCCGAAGTTCTTACAGTTGCAGTGCCACTTGGGCCTGCATTGTTGTTGCGGTTAAAGGTTCTCCGGGGTTGCTGCCTATCTTAGTCAATCAGACCATGTTTCATCGCATTTTCAATTTGTACCCCCATCTCGTGCAGATCCGAAAAGGTGGGGAAGGGGAGCACAATCATTTTTTGCATTAATTTTGGCTAGAGATTGCACACAATCATCCTGTTCTGGTCCTTATCGGTGGGCCTTAAAGTCATCATCGAGGCCTTCGCCCTCCACTGGGTTACAAAATCTGAGAAACTCTCTTTGGGCTCCTTCCTTGTTGTTTCGAGATCACGAGTCATAATCTCAATTTGGGTGTTGTAAGAGTATTGCGCAACAAAGGCTTCGGCCATTTCATCCCAACTCCGCTTGACATCATCCTCCAACTTCGCATATCAGATAGCGACCACACCCGACAGGGGTCCGGCCGAATAGTGAAAGCTTCTAGGGTCTGGTGAGGCCCATTGGCTGTAATATATCTGAGAAAAGCCGGAGGTGGACCATGGGATCACCAGATCCGTCGAAGCGATCAATCTGCGGCATTTTGAATCTATCCGGCAGCGTCACAGCCATATCGGTATATCCGTCCTTGATATCCAGAATAGCCTTTACCCCCTGGGATTTTTTGAATAGCTTCTCAAGCTTGCTCAATTTCAGTGCTGTAGGGTTTACTTCGAATTCGAAGGGAGAGTCCAAGTGGTTGACGGGTGTATATACCTTGGACAGTTGAGGCGAGAGTGGGGGCGAAGCTAGCCCCGTTGGAAGGTTTGTGTCCTCTTGGATGTTCTGGACATTTGGCAAGGTATTTTGGATGTTTGGTAGGACATTCTGGGTAGTTGGTGTCTGCTCGGGTATTGGGACCCCTGGTGGGGAAGGATTTGGATGTGAGGCCGATGCTCCGGCTTGCTGCTGTAGCCGGGTAATTAGCTCCGCCTGCTGGGCCATGATTGTGGCCTGTTGTTTAGAGAACTCCGCTTGGCGGACATCATCCTCCTACATTTGCTTCATACTCTCTTGGAGTTGGTGAATCATTTCTTCCATTCTACCATATTCTATTTGGTCTGTTGTTGGTAGTATGTGTATTTCTATGGCGGCGAGACCTCGGCCCATTTGTTCCTTTGTTAGGGTAGACCACTACTCTGGTAACCTCTGCTCAGACACACTACGCTTTCTTGGCCTTCTTCCGACAACCGGGGGTAGAGAATGGAACGCTGGCTGTCTGTCAACCAAATCCTCAGATCGATTGAGCCGATGACCTCTTGTCCAAAGTGCTTGGGGAATATCTACTGGGTTCGAAGCAATTGTGCTAAAACTGCCCTAGCAAAAAGATAAATAAAGCAATAAGAAAATAAATGACCAGATAAATGAACAGCATAACAGCTTAAAAATAAATACACAACACACAGCTGGGCATAACAACATATGGTCGATAAGCTGAATACACACTGTCCTCAAACACTGATCACTATCCCTGAATCACTGTTCTCCAAGAATGAATCTGATACCCGCAGATAACTGATTCTCAAACACTGACTGATGCCCGCAGGCCTGATGCCCAAACTCACAAACTGATACATGCATTTCCCTGTGGAGACGCACTCTAAAAGCACATAACAGATAAGTGAGAGCCAAAACACCCCTATGTTGGGGTAGGGTTTCCCTGACCTATTTTGTCAGGAGCTAGGGTTTCACTACGCACGCAGCGGTTTCAAACAACCTATATCGGATAAGCAACCTGTCCTAGTTTGGAATGGTCACTATGGATTCTGAATATGCACTAGGTCGAATGGTCAAAAGGGTGCCCTGGTAAAACCGGGGTTTGTGTTCCCATACTGGCAAAGCCAGTAACCGGTAAGCCTTATGGTACGTAGCCTCTAGCAAACCGCTCAAGAATAGCATATGGCAAACACGGTGTCCTAGCCGCACCAATGCAAATGCAATGCAAAGAAACACACAAATGTAGTCAAAACCAGATATCACGAGTTCAAGTCAAGTTCTCTAAATCCCCAGCAGAGTCGCCAGAAACTGTAGACGTCCCCGAACGCCCCGGGAGGGATGAGTCCCGTTCCGTTCATTTTGGGCTCACCACAGTTCAGGACTCAATTTGTCATGGTTCTTAATCTGAACCAAAGAGTCCAAATCCAGCAAATCGTTTTGAGAAAACAGATTTTTTTGAAAGAAGTGCCAAACATGGACTGCTTTGCCAGATATAGAGTCGCCACCTAAATGTTTTATTTTTGGGAAATTTAGGAAACCCTGACTCGTTGCCTAAGGCCACGTGTCCGTCATCACCAAAGTTGCCTCGGCTCGAGAACTTGGGTACGATTGGGGAAGGTCACTTCGTGAGCACCCCCGCTCGCCCGATCAAAGATCGGCCTCTACTAACCATGATATCTAGCTTTGAAAACATTATGCATTCTTATTCTAGTTATTAGCCTAGATTTACTATGTGATGCGCACGACATACAAGTATAGACTGGATCGCCTGAATTGGAACAAAACATTTCATGTTTGTTTTTGAAAGATGGTTTGCTACCCGCAAGTAGGCTTAAAAAGCAGATTTTGCCACCTTCAGGTGGGCTTAGAAAAGATGATTTTGCCACTATCTAGTGGGCTTAAAACTCACAGTCCATGCATTGTTCCAATCCAAATAACCCAACCTTCACCCACAGGCATTCAAGCAGGTATATCACATAAGCACATAGCCTCATGGTAAGCATGCTATCATGGCAGTCACTCACACGCATGCAAGGATGCTAAAGCATAAAAACTTACCGGGTACTCCAAGCCAAAACAGAAGCTAATTAGAAATCATGCATGATCCTAACTATACAGAAATGCCTAATGCAACACATGCAATAATGCAACTAAGATAGGCTCGGCTATTCTAAACATGGCATATGGAATGCTACAGCTAACAAGTACTCAACTTGGAATTGAAATACAATGCAATGAGTTATGATGCGCCGAGCCCGGTGCATGCAAAACAGATGAATGAATGCAAACATGCTATCATGTTGTATACTAATTGAAACATGCTTTAATCTAACCATCATAAGCTGGTAAATAAAAGGGAGAGAAAGACGTGGGGTTGGAAGACATACATCACACGCACGCACACTTATTACAACATTGCCCTCGCTCGAAGAGTCCGAATAAATAATATACAGTCCCAAATAAATAAATACAGTCCCAATAAGTACAAAATCCTAATTAATTAACAAATTAATCTATGAAAGCAATAAATGACACGCAAATCCATGGACTGCCTCAGCTCTGTTCCGAATGATGAATGATGCATGTTTGAGTTGCTTGGCATGGAAATCCATCGCGATGCCCCGATTAGCCTCTGTTTACAATTAAGCCTGGAATATTGCCCGAAGTCCTAAGAGATTGCCAGTTTCTGATTTGTTGCAACAGAGAGCAGGAAAGGGGCATGGCAATGTATTTTCACATATGTATGCTTGACTACTCTTCAAGGAGTGTAGTCCTCGATCCTCGTGCCACCAATCACGCATCTCGATGCATGATGGCCGAGGAGTCGATTTGCATGACTCAATATGGAATGAATGCACATGAAAACACAACAAGGCCTAAACTCCATCATGGATAATCCGGAGCGTCGACGATTGGGAATTGAGACACGTTCCGTCACTCAAAGTATGAAACATCCCTCGCTTCCCGTGCTCAGGCTAACTCCTATCCCAAACACAATGCAAATGAGATGGCATGCACTATGCAACTAATATACAACCTAGCATACACAATGCTATGAAATGGCATACACAATGCTCTAACATACAACCTAGCATACGCAATGCTATGAATTGAAATGGCACACACAATGCATAATGGACTTATACCAACATGAGTGGACCTCAGCCACACTCACATCAGTGGCCATAAGATGAAAATGAGACACTCGAGATGCGTGCATATAACGCCTTTGTCCTTCCTAGGGGGTCACACATCCTAGAACTACTCCAGCTAGCACGCTTTACCCGAAGTTCTAATAGGGAGATTTCACCACTTGGAAAAAAGGCCTCGATACGAGATAAGTGGTCCTGCCTTTACTTTAACTCCCTCTCAGAACATTTAGCCCAGAACTCCCCCGCGCACACATGCACGCAAACCGATGATCGATCCTAAAGCACAAATGCCACTCTAACAAAGCATGGCAAGCCGCAAAATATGGCGTACAAACATGCAAATTCCAGCGCTGAGATGTGATGCAAAATGATCCCGAAACATGGAAAACATGGCACCCGATGCATGGAATGGTCCTGAAACACAAAACTAGGCACATGCATTGACCTATAGCTATACAAAGCATGCATTATTTGATCATTAAGCATAAAGACAGAACCAAGGCAGTCCCAAAAAATGAATATTTCTAGTTCAAATCATGGCCAAAAGATGCTAGCAAGATGGCCTAACATAGCATGCAATTTTGACTAGTAAACATGGGTCACATGGCAAGTACATGAAGCAAGTGAGAACTCATCAAACCAGAAAAATTCAGTGAATAAAACATTCCAAAATCTGCCAAAATAAAGATGGAAAGTCAGCCAACACATGCACAAATGAGGGGCTCCTTTGGAGGGCATACAAAGGGGTTATTAAGCACATGCATCAAAGACACTTAGCATGGCACAAAAAACTCTGAAAATCAAATATGATAGCTCCAAAACTCACCAAATTGACCCTGAAATGTGACTTCAAAGCATACAAGATAGGGTCTTTTTGGAAGGCCAAAAAGACCATCAAACAAAACAAGGTGAGAGAGGGTCACCCCCCTCTGATTTTGAGGTGAAAAAATGTATCAAAGCTACTGAAAATTCACTGGATTTCAGTGGCTAAGAGGCCAAAACAAGGCCAATGCGAATGCTCACATGTATGGCCCTAATCATGGAAGAATGAAGCATGCATAGGGGAAGATGACCCCAAATAGAGAATAGGCCATAATCAAACATGAAGATGATGTCAAAACAAGACTTTTTTCATTTTAGGTCGAGGTCCAAAAAGGCTCACAAGTAAGGCTAATGTATCATGCAAAAACAGCATCAAAAGAGAGAATGGGCAAACAGGGCAGTAAATGACCTCAAACAGAGGAGATCCCTTCAAAAAATTTGAAGAGGGGCTCAAAATAAGACACTTTACAGTTTATAAAAAATCCCAAATATGCCCACAAATAAGGCTACAATGTGATGCAAAAATGGTCGTAAAAGAGAGATAGAGAGTAAGAGGCAGTATCTGGCCTCAAACAATAAAGATCCCTTCAACAAAGTTGAAAAGGGGCTCAAAATAAAGCACTTTATAGTTTGGCTTGAAGCCCATAAATGCTTATAAATAGGGCTAATGTATCATGCAAGAAATAGGCCTAAAAGAGAGATAAAAGGAAAGGGGTAAGAAATGGCCTCAAACAGAGAAAGTTCCTTGATCAAACATGAAAATGAGCTCAAAATAAGACTATTTTCAGTTTAGGTTGGAGCCCAAAAATGTTTTCAAGTATGGCTTATAAATGAAACAAGAAAAGACTAGAAAAAGGGAAAAGATGACTCACCCTTTAGAGGGGTTCAAAAGGGAAAAGAAGAGTTGATGGTCCAAATTTGGTGGCCTCCAACCTGTGGGAAATCAGCCTCAAAGTGTGAGAATGGAGGATGGAGGTGTGGTGCTATGGGGTGTAAAACGGGCGATAAAGAGCGATGAAGGAATAAAGCTGGTCTACGGAACAATTGCTGGCCTCCCACCCTTCTACGACCTTCCTAACAATGAAAATAAGGTCTCCACCAAAAATGAGCCCAAACCGATGTAAAACGAAGGTTCAGGGGCCAAAACGCACGGCTTGGGGCCCCGAAAACAAGCTGTTAAGCACCGGAGGTGGCGTTCAACCACGAAGTTGGTCTCTCGAGCCACGGTGTCCCTCAAAAGGGAGGAAACAAGGTGTATGCCAAAAACCGGAGCAAACGGAGGTGGTTAAGCGGTCTCGAACCGAGGTACACGACAGACGGCTCCGAAAATCGGGAACCGGGCTCCAAATGGGAAAAATGGCCTATGCCCACGAAACGTAGCCTACGGCCACTGAGAGATGATCTATGAGACCTCTCCCTCCCTTCGGGAAGAGAAAACAAAGAAAACGGGACCTGGTTTGCAAACCGAGGTAAGGTATAAAAGAGTCCGGAAGTCCGGAGGCAAGGTTCGCAGCCGAGACTCCACAACCTCAGAACGAGCACAATATGCGACATCACCAAGTGCTCAATTGGTGACGTCTGAGTCTTAAGGTCGGTCAAAAATGGGGTGTCTACAAGGGCGCGAGGCGCGAAGGTTTGCCTTTCGTCCTGCCCATGCCAGAATTGGATCCCCAACGATGGAACCCACGAAGAGACACGAGAGAAAAACAAGGCTCAAGTCCATGTCGCTTTCAAAGCCTTGATAGACAGAGGCAGATGATGGATCCTCGAGTTCTGGAAGATCCCGTAAGAGAGCAAAATGACATGGAGACTATGAAGCGCCAGATAAAAGGCAAAGGAGTGGCAGAAGAAGAAATGGACAAAGACAGAATGCACTCTCGCCACTTAAGAAATCGTGATAGGCAAGTCACACCATCACAAACTAAAAGTAGAAGCCTCAGGACAAGCGACACACAATCAAGCACTTCCGGGACTTGTTTCTCCAAGTCTGAGAGAACGAGGATTGAAAGGTCTTGTATAGATAGAAACAGTTATCGACCCTCATATACACACCAAACGACATCTAGGCACATAGAGTTACCTAGGTAGGCAAACTTGCGGATAGTGCTAGAAAAGAGGGCTCGAAGGAGAGAAGGCGCCCAGGCGCGCAACTCCCAAAGGGTCTATGCTTTGTGGCGCTTGGCTCCTTGAACATATGGAAGTGTTAAGGTTAGAATGCCAGTACTGCGCCTTGCTTACGAGCTAACTGACAAAGCATTAGCATAGTTGTAAAGCTCACCATTCGTTCTTGCAATAGAAAATGCATCATTACCCTTAGGCTTCCATTAGCCCAAGTTTACTACTTATGAGGGAAAATCAAACCCCTACATTCACTTGAGCCACTTCCGCCAGGTTATGGCTGTATACCGACGAAACAAAACTCTAATATGCATCTTGTTTCCCTCAAACTTAAGCGATCTGGGCTTGACATGGTTTGAGAGGTTGCTAGAAGGCAGCATAGCTTCATGGGCGCAACTTACAGAAGCGTTTGTTATCAGGTTTAAGACAAACACCAAGACTCCGGTGGAGATAGACCAGCTGCTCTCCGTCGACATGGGCGAGAAAGAAACACTAAAGTCTTACAACAACCGGTATTAGGAGACTTTTAATCAAATTGGAGATTGTCCCACAAACCTAGCTATCGCACAGTACAAACAGGGTCTACCAGTAAGCAATAAATTAAGAGACTCAATGACAATGACGCCACCCCTCATAATGGAGGCCTTGATGGAGAGGGTACATCAGCACATCAGGGTAGATGAAGATAGCGCTTACGCCAAGGCAAAGTCTGGCACAACAACGATGTTGGATAAAAAATCGGCTGCAACAGTTAACACGGTTGGCCGGGAAGAACGACCAAACAAAAATGGTTGGGGCAGACAGTCGAATGGTGAGGACTCCTAGGTAAGAAAGTTGAGAGTCTGCACCGCTATCACCACGGTGTTCAATAAGCCTATCTACAGGATTCTTAGCGAGATACGCGACGAACCCTTCATTAGGTAGCCAGCGAAGTTGGAAGAAGCGCAGAGGAGCTATGATGATAGGTACCGTTGCATATTCCATGATGAAAAGGGGTACCGAACTAAAAACTGTACGCTATTAAGGCAACATCTAGAAGAGTTTGTGGTCGCAGGCCACCTGGACCAATATATTGAAGGGAAAGTACAACCAGCGCCCCAGGACCGTAACGGACCAGATAGGACGCTAGCCGACAGTCCGCCCCAAGGCATAATCAATGTAATGCATGGGATTATCAAGCCTAAACGAGTATGTGAACTCAGAGGAATGATCAAGAAGGCAGAGCACATGAGAGAGGTACTGAGTGCACAGCCTACAATGAAAAAGGGAAAAACGGAGGCAACAAACGTCATCACCTTCTTTGACAAGGACTTAGCAAGGTTGCAAAGAACTCACAATGACGTGCTAGTGGTTACACTGGGCATCAAGAATTTCAACATCAAACGAATCTTGATAGACCAAGGGAGCTCGTGCGAGATAATGTACTATGAGACCTTCAAGCAACTCAAGTTGGAAGACAAAGATCTAGCACTTGCAATATCTCCCCTAGTCGGCTTCAACTCAATGCCAAAGTGGCCAGTTGACAAGATAATTCTGCCAGTCAAAGATGGAACAATGACAAAGCAAGTGGAATTCTGGATATTAAATTTCCTTCCACTTACAACATAATCTTGGAAAGAGCATGGTTACATGCCATGTGAGCGGTAGCATCAACTAATCAACTTACTACTAGGTAATATGATTCCCTAACAAAGCTAGAATGATTGAGGAGGTCTTAGGAGACCAAATCATGTCCAAGCAATGCTTCATGATAGTGAATGACAGTCGAGTTGTCAAAGGGTTTGTACAAATAGTAGAGGAGCCAGAAAGCAACGAGCTATTCGCAGACATCGGGAAGATAGCCGAGCAAAAGGCAGTAGAAGATCTTGTAGAGGTCAAAATAGACGAGAAGGTCCCAGAAAAATTCTTTTTGCTTGGCTCATCTTTGTCTAGACCCGAGAGAATAGAGATCATGAAATTCTTGAACTCTAACATCGAGTGTTTGCCTAAATGCCGTACGACATGCCAGGCATTAACCCTAACTTCATTTGCCATCGACTCATTGTCCACCCAACTGCCAGGCCAATTATATAACGAACTTGTCGATCAACACTCCACCACGCTGAGGTAGTGGCTGAGGAAGTGGAAAATCTACTTGAAGCGGGAGTAATCAGAGAGGTTCACTATCCCAGGTGGATCTCCAACAGCGTGGTACTACCAAAGAAAAACGACAAGTGACGCGTTTGAGTAGACTACAAGACAGTCAACAAAACATGCCCTAAAGATAGATTTCCTCTACCATAGATAGACCAACTGGGGACCTAACTGCAAGTCACAACTGACTTAGTTTTCTTGACGCGTATCGTGGATATCATCAGATCGCTATGTATGAACTGGACTAAGAGGTTGCATCCTTTACCACCCCTAAGGGGTTATATTGCTATAAGGTCATGCCCTTTGACTTAAAGAATGCGGAGGCAACATTCCAACGAATGATTACCAAAATGTTCGAACCATTGTTAGGCAGAACAATAGAAGCATACATAATCGACATGGTGGTCAAGAGCAAGAACAAAGGAGACCATCTTAAGGATCTAGCCGAGATGTTTCACATTTTGAAGACCCACAATCTGCGATTGAACGCAACCAAATGCACATTTGGCGTAAGGTCAAGTAAATTTCTAGGTTTTCTAGTAACCAATCGGGGTATAGAAGCCGATCCGTCTCAGATCAAAGCCATTCAAGATCTCAAGAGACCCAACACAGTCAAGGAGGTACAACATCTTACTAGCCTAGCAGCCGCGCTAAACAGGTTCATAAGTCGGTCGTTAGACAGATGTCGACCATTCTTCCAAACACTAAAGGCCAAGTGTAACCCCTAACGACCCATCGAGGGGAGGGGCGACTCTTCGTTCGCTTCACGCCATTGCTACAGAATCTCAGGACTCAAAATGTCACGGCTTAATCTTAAACCAAAGAGTCCCAAAAATCCGAAATCGCTTGAAATTTTTTTTTTTTTGCCCAACATGAACATGGATCGCTTGTAGTGAGCCACCCACCTAATTTTTTTTTTTTTTTGGAATTTTAGAAACCCTACCTCTGGCCACAAAAACGCCGTGTCCATCACCCACAAAAGTTGCCTCGCTCGAATGAACTTGGCAGAAGGGGAAGGTCACTGGTCGAGGCCACTCTCAAAGACCGGCTCTACTAATCATGATATCTATTTTGAAAATTTTTTGTGTTCTCGGTGTCTTATATTGCTTATTATTTATATTTTTACACAAAGATACAAGTATAAGACAAGTCGCAGAATTGGAACAAAACACATTTCATGTTTATTGTTTTCATGTTTGAAAATGCTTGATGGTGCTACCAGAGGGAGGTGCGGACCTACGTGGGCTTACAACACAGGGCTTGCCTATCTAGTGTTTTTTTTAAACACTAGTGGGGCTTTGGATGCTAAAGCATAAAACTCACCGAGTACTCCAAAGCAAAACAAACTCATTAGAATCAATGATGCATCTAAAATATACATTGATTAATGCAACACATGCAAAAAAAAAACTATAGCTAAATCGGCTACTATAAAAACATAATATGGAAGAATGCAATAACTAATATGTATTTTGTTTTCATTTAATAATGTACAAATTCCTAATTAATTTAAAATTAATTAAGAAAATAATAAACGGGGCATGCAAGCCGTGGACTACTTTGATTCTCGCCGATGATGGAATGATGCATGAAATGCCACTCTAATGAGACATGGCAAGACATGGAATATAGTATGCAAACATGCAAAAAACCAGTAGCAAATGAGGGTAAAAAACAGCCCAAACCCGTAAATGGAACCCGATGCATGGAATGACCCAAACATGGATTTTTGGTGCATGAATGGGCCTATATACTATACACAACATAATTTGAACATGAATGAAAAAAAAAAAAAAAAAAAAGGCAAGCAAAAAGAAAAAATTCACAGCTCAAACAGCTCAAAGAATGGCCAAACAAATAGGGCTAAAAGGCATACAAATGGCTCAAAAAATGAAGAGAGGCAAGCAGTGGTAAAAGAAAAAAATAAAAAAAAAAAGAAAAGAAAAAAACACTGAAGAGGGAAAAAAATATGACTATTTATAGATGACAGCAAGCCCCAAATCAAGAAAAAATCTCAAAAAAAAATAATGCAATGCAATGCAAGATTAAGAGATTAAAACATGAAGCACACAAAAACACACAAATATTTAAAAAATTTAAAAAAAACATGACAAAAAATGATAGAGGATCAAAATATAGCCACTCTGGGTTCTGCGAAAGCCGAAAAATAAAGCAACATGCAAAAAGCAAAAAAAAAGGCAAAATGGGGACCAAGAGGGGGGTGTCCCAAAAAAGTGGGAGATCATACCCTGAAAATGGTTAATGAAAAAATCTTCTTAAATGTTAAAGAGGGGCCTACCCAAGGCAAACATACACAACACCTCAAAATATCATGCAAAAAAAAGCTCAAAAAAAAAAAAAAAGCAGAATGTGGGGAAGAAACCAAACAGCACATAGGGGCCCATGGAAAGGAACCAAAAAAAGCCAAAAAAAAGCTTAAAAAAAAAAAAATCAAACAAAAAAAATAGGTCAAAAAAAAAAGAAAAAAATAAAAAAAAGTAAAAAATGTAAAAAAATGAATGAAAAAAAAATGTGTCACTCCCTTGAGGCTACCTACCCCTCTCCTTTTTGCTTTTGGCCCCCTTGCTGCTGCTGGAATACCACTAGCCAGTGGGTGCTAGTCAAAAGGTTCAAGTGGAATTAATGGCCCGCATATAATATGTGTGGATGGGGTGTCTACACCAAGTTTGAGTGAGATGAAGAGTGTGACCGCGCTCTGGAAAGCTTGAAAGAATATATGACCTCTTCGCCGTTGTTGGTAATCCCAATATCAGGAAAGGAACTTTTTCTATACTTCGTAGTTTCCCAGTATGTAATTAGTGCAGTGTTGGTACGAACTGAAGGAGTACAACACCTGCCTATCTTTTATGTTATCAAGACGTTACTGGATGCGGAAACGAGGTATTTGCCATTGGAGAAGTTGGCCTTAGCTTTAATGATGGCTTCAAGAAAGTTGTCGCATTACTTTTATGCCCACACCGTGATCATCTTAATGGCCTTTCCCTTAAAAGCCTTGTTTGAATGGACAAACTTTTCTGGGCAAATTTTGAAGTGGGCCATGGAGTTAGGGCAGTTTGACATTAAGTTTTAACCAGGAACCGCTATAAAGGCCCAAGCTTTGGCAGACTTCGTGGTCAAGTTTGCGCCAGGCAGTCATCATGTTTGCCCAATAGACTTGACCAAGGCAACCAAGCAAAGGGGGGAAAGTGCCGCAAGGATAGCAGAACCCCCGCAGTAGGATGCTCAACTGCGTAGCGAACCATTCAGCTTAGCAGAAAGGAAAGAAGGAACAGACCGCACTACTACAAGCAAGGACTCGCCTAAAAGTAAAGTCCAAAGATAGTCTGACAGTAAGGATCAAAAACTAATGACGGATAACAACTTGGAAGAAGGCATCATCAACGCCCTTGATCCCCAAGACATCATCAGATCCCTCCACTTGCTGGAAGCTGTTCGTAAGAGAGATGTGGAAGCTCTTCATGGATGGAGTATCCAACAGGCACGGTGTAGGACTTGACATAGTCTTCATCTCACTAGATGGCCTGACAATTGAATAGGTAATCAAACTTGGATTTCCAGCATCCATTAACGAGGTTGAGTATGAAGCATTGTTAGCTGGTTTGAGGTCTGCATTCCGCATGGAAGCCACCGAACTGATGGTGTACAATGACTCCCAAGTAGTAGTCAACCAAATATCGGGCAATTATGAGGCAAAAGACGAGAGAATTACCAAGTATCAAGAGTTGGTCAGAAGGGAGATCATGAAGTTTGAAATGGTAAGGATAGAGCAAATAGCCCGAGAAAAAAATAGCAAGGCAAATGAACTAACCGGTTTTGCGTCGATGGCGTACACATCTATCTTACACCCATTGCTAATGGACATCTTACTAAGACCAAGTATTGAAGAACCTGAAACAACTGAATTATGTTGTGCTGAGTTGGGTCTTTCCTAAATGGACTCTATAGCGGTGTTCTTAAAAAATAGCATTTTGCTAGAGGAAAAGAAGGAAGCCAATAAAATTAGGGTGAAGTCGCAACGATTTTGGCTCTCCCCATCGATAGCATTATACAAAAAATCCTTCACAAGACCGTACTTAAAGTGTGTCCATCCTAGTAAAGTCGAGGCATTTTTGTATGAAATCCACGAAGGCATTGTGGTAGTCACTAAGAAAGGAGATCTCTGGCCTACTGAGCTATTTCACAGAGGTATTGGTGGTCATACATGTAAGTAGACGTAGAGAAATATGTCAAGAAATGCGATAAATGTCAGAAGTTCAAGCATTAAATCCATCAACCAGCTAGAGAGCTCTTGCTGTTGACCAGCCATTGGCCTTTTGCAATGTAGGACTTAGACATAGTGGCACCACTCCTAACCACACCGGGCAATAGAAAGTTTTTTATCACGGCAGCAGATTACTTCTCAAAATGGGTGGAGGTTGAGGCGCTTGCATCCATCAAAGAAAAGAACGTAAAAAAGTTTGTCTGGCAAAACATCATAACTCGGTTTGGAATTTCCAAGGCCTTGATATCTGACAACGACACTCAATTTGACGAAAAAATCTTTAGGAGTTTTTGTGAAGAGCATAAAATCAAATTCTACAACTTCACGCTTGCCTACCCCCAAGCCAACGGCCAGGCTGAAGCCTCTAACAAAGTAGTCTTAGATGGTTTAAAAAAAAGACTGGAAAAAGTAAAAGGGAAATAGGCTGAAAAACTTCCTTACGTCTTATGGGCATACCGAACTACCCTTAGGCGGTCGACTGGCAAAACGCCTTTTTCCTTGGCATATGGCATGGAGACAATAATCCCCCTGGAAGTTAGCCTCTCCACTATTAAAAGCGAAAATTTTGATATGGACCTAAATGGAGAGGCCATAGCCTTGGAGCTAGATTTGGCTGACAAAAGAAGAGAAAGGGCCCTAGTGCACATCACCTCGTATCAACAGGAGCTGTCCAGAAAATACAACAAAGCAGTTTATCCTAGGCAATTCAAGATTAGAGATTGGGTGCTACGCAAAGTAACGGGAAACATTCTGGCACCTAGAGATGTCAAATTGGGACCCAACTAGGAGGGGTCATATAGAGTGATTAGTTTGGTTGGAAAAGGTGTATACCACCTAGAAAACATGGACGACCGTGCTATTCCAAGGACATGGAACACAGCCAATCTCAAAGTCTATTATTTTTAGCCTTTTTACATACTTGTGATTTTCTTTAAAGTATTTAATAAAAAAATAAGACATTTTTTCAGTGTCATTTCTTTCAAATACTAGTATTCCTATGTTTGTCAAATTGTTTGTACTCATTGCCCGACTGCGGGGCAATGTAGGTTGGCTGGTTTGACCAACACAAATTTTTGCACTTTTTAGCTGAGATAAAGATCTAGGCTAAAAATGGTTGGCAGGTTTGGCCAACACATTTTTGCACTCTTTAGCCAAGATAAAGATTTAGGTTAAAGTAGGTTAGCAGGTTTGAGCAACACATACTTTTTGCACTCTTTAGCTGAGATAAGGATCTAGACTTAAGAAGGTTGGCAAGTTTGACCAACACTTTTTGCATTCTTTAGCCGAGATGAGGATCTAGGCTAAAGAAGGTTGGAAGGTTTGACCAACATTTTTTGCACTCTTTAGCCAAGATAAGAATCTAGGCTAAAGAAGGTTAGCAGGTTTAACCAACATTTTTTGCACTCTTTAGCTGGCAGGTTTGACCAACATTTTTTGCACTCTTTAGCCGAGATGAGGATCTAGGCTAAAGAAGGTTGACAGGTTTAACCAACATTTTTTGCACTCTTTAGCTGAGATGAGGATCTAGGCTAAAGAAGGTTGGCAGGTTTGACCAACATTTTTTGCACTCTTTAGTCGAGATAAGCATCTAAGCTAAAGGAGGTTGGCAAGTTTGACCAACATTTTTTGTACTCCTAAAGAAGGTTGGCAGGGTAGTGTAGGGCTGAGCCAATTAGTTCGGTTAGGCATGCAGTCGAAAGAATGCGAGACATTACAGAAGAAATTTAATAACCAAACAGAAAGATGGAAAATTTTCATTGACACAAAGATACTTACAAAAGTTGGGGCTTCTAGCTCGATTACAAAGCAAAGAAAAAATAACAAAGTTAAAATGAGGGACAAGAGAATGAGATCACGGTCATGCAAAGAGATCTTCCAGCTCGGCATCATGGTCACCACGTGCCTCGCCGCTGGATAGAGTAATCCCAAGATCAGCATCTTGGGTTAGGTAAGGAGGATTCAGGAATATTTTAGAATCGTGAGATTGGTCGAGCTTTTCAATAGCAGCCTTCCAGCTGCACTTAAAAAAGATGTCTTTAGCCGCCTCACATTATTGGACGTAGGTTTCTTTCCCTTCCTTGAAACCCCGATCCTTTGCGTCCTCCATTTTCTTCTTCAGCTCCTGGATCCTGGCATTTTTCTTATTTTCTATCTTTGCGAGTTCACGCAAGTAGCGTTCTTTTTTCTCGGCCAAGGCTTTTTTTTGGTCTACTTCGGCCGTATTAACCAGCTCGGCCAACCTTTCTTTTTCAGTAGTTAGCTCGGCTAGATATGTCTTAAGGGTTTTTAGCTCGACCTCCTTGGAGCTCGTTTCAGCGATGGCCACCTTGGTCGTTCTTTACAGCTCAAGTACACATTGGTAGGCAAATAGGTTCTTTTGTATGGCCTACGCAACATACAAAGTGGTTAGCCAGGCCACATAGGCAATATTGCAAAATTCAGTCAGAAAGTTTTGATTTTACCAAAATAAGGGACTTGGTAAAGGACCGACTCGCTTTTAGATCGGTCAAGTGCGCGTGTCGCTTCATGTCAACTAGCAAGCAAACACTCTTGGTTAAGTTGAAGGCCAAAAAATGGTCATTCTCAGTATTCACGAAATCATGGGTAGTTACAATACGGCCTTTGAAGGTCATGGGTGGTGCCCACGTCAAAGTTGAGGTAAGATTGGTGCGGCCGGAGCCTCGGCTCCCTTGGGGTAGTTCAATTTCAGCCCGTTCGGTCTCCAACTACTCGGGGTCTTTATCAACCAGGTGCTGTGGCGCGGCAGAGCTAGTACAGGGCTTTTTGCTTGGCTGAGATGCAGCGGCACGGCACGGATGGAAGGGCCACAATTGGGTCATGTGATTGACCCATCGACGGTAGCTTAGGCTGGACTTCAGTATTGGAGGCAGAGGCCTGCTTCGTAATCAGGGCGCGAATGGCTCATTTTTTGGCCATTGCTTGTTCTTCGGTGAGAGGAATAAGATTGATCTGGGGAAGATTATGGTCCGGTTCGGGCGATGACTCAAGCAGAAAATCAGTGACTTTGTTTTTTCTTTTGCCGCTGTAATGGTAGAATGGTTCAATCCCTAATAGCTTGGTCCAGTCACAATTGCAGTATCATAGCATGACGCGTACTGTGGCTTGATTGGCGTAAGCGTAATCTGTCTTCAAATGGTTCAAATATGCGCGAATTGCAAGTGTTAGTATGGCTTAATAGTAGTACAAGTTTTGTGACACAAAAAGAAGAACTTAGTTATTCTCACCAGGCACCCCCTTGTTCCAGTTGATGTTATAGCCCGGTATTTGAGCATTCTAGTCTTCAAAATTGCCAAAAACCCACAAGAAATTGTCATCATTTAAGTATTTATCTAATGTGTGGTTAACGAGTTTTCTCAGTCCTTTCTTATTCTGAGATAGTAAACCCAACCGCTATCATTTTGACTGAATGAATATTGGTGAAAGAGCTCGACCAATCCGAGGTTGAGGCTGAGGCAGCGGTTTAGTTTGGCTATTCTGTTTATTATTATATATGTATTAGTGGATAATTGAGTAAGGCATAGTCTAGTTTGCCTAAAAACTTGCAAATAAAGGGCTGGACAGGGAACCGAAGCCCAACCTCTATAATAGCTATAAGGGTGAAGGGGATGAAACCAGACTTGCTCCATGGTGTGGTGTCCAGCTCGACAAGGGTAAATTGTACGTTGTCAGGGATTTGGTAGTCCCTTCAGAACTCGGCTATTGCACCTGGCGAACCCACCAGAAATCGATATTTACCCATGGGTGCGGCCTTAGTTTGTTTATAAATATCTGCTCGGCTCCTTAGCCCGACACAGATGTGAATGGTGTGCCTAAAATAAACCTAGTCCAAGTCTGCAAAGTGAAGAATAGAGACTATGTTATGGCCATATGATGACTAGGCTAAGGCAATAGTGTGTTAACTCATATTTGTCATGACCCATCCCGCTGACCAAGGCTGGATCGCAACTACCTAATCCTAAAATATAATTTTCGTAAAATAAATTATGGTAACTCAAAACATACATAAAATATATTATGGTGACTCAAGGTATAATATAACTCACTTTAATATTGACCCTTACTGTTTTCTCTTCCTGATCCCTCCGAGTTCCTCTTTGCTCCACTTTCTTTTCTCCCTGTTTTTGTGTGGCCTACGCTTATCACCTCTCCCCTCTTTATATACTTACGCAAATGCTGAGACCCCTAAGCTAACTCATCCCTTAATGATTTTCTCTACAGGTGGCAGATCTCACATTTAGCAAGATCTTCAAGTGGCACATTTTTGGATGCCCAGCAAAGCCTACCTAGAACATACTAGCCTATCTTAAGTATTTCAAACATACTAGTGTAGCAAACTACTAGGGCCACCTGTATAATTTGTTGAGTAATTATTATTATTCTCATTATTTCATTTTGTTTATTTTTTTTTTCTTTGAAGATTACGTTTTATAGTTTGGTAAAACTAATGGCTCTTAATTAGATGACATTTTAACATACGCGCCATTTAAATGTACTCCTACTATTTTGTTTTATTTATTTATTTATTTATTATTATTATTATTATTATTTTATGATAAATATTAAATGTTTAGTTGAAGTTAGTGAAATATTTGGGACTTGAGTATCACATTTCTCCTATTCTAAATAGAAGTTTGTCCTCAAACTCGACGTACCTTAGTTTTCGAAGAGGTGTGAGTACTTGGCTCGCATTTGGCTTTCAGTTTCCCACGTAGCTTCTTCGACACGGTGGTTTTGCCATAAAACCTTGACAAGAGATATAGTCTTGTTTCGGAGAATTTGATCGCGACGATCGAGAATCTGCACTGGTTGTTCTTCGTAAGAGAGACTTTCTTGAACTCCGAGGCTCTCATAATTGACAACATGTTCTGGATCTCGAAGATATCGTCGAAGCATCGAAACGTGGAATACATTGTGAACATTAGGTAGTTCTGGTGGAAGAGCAAGACGGTATGCTACAAGGCCAATTCTCTCCAGTATTTCAAATGGTCTGACGTAAAGCAGATTCAACTTTCCTCGTTTTCCAAATCGAATGAATCCCCTTATTGGTGAGACCTTTAAGAACACGTGAACTCCTACCTGAAATTCCAAATCTCGTCTGCGTGTATCTGTATAGCTTTTTTGGCGACTTTGAGCTGTGCGAATTCGTTTTTGGATGAGTTGAATCTTATCACTCGTTATTTGCACGATTTCAAGGCCTAATAGTTTCCTTTCTCTGACTTCTGCCCAACATAGAGGTGACCAAAATCTCCTTCCATACAATGCTTCGTATGGTGCCATATCAATGCTTGCTTGGTAACTGTTGTTATAGGCGAATTCCACTAAAGGTAGGTGTTCATCCCAATTACCCTTGAGGTCCAACACGCACATCCTTAGCATGTCTTCCAAAGTCTGGATTGTTCTTTCGGATTGGCTATCAGTTTGCGGGTGATAAGCAGTGCCAAACTTCAGTGTTGTTCCCAAAGCTTGTTGCAATTTGTTCCAGAAGTGAGATACGAAGCGGGGGTCTCAGTCAGATACGATTGAAACTGGGGTACCATGCAATCGAATGATTTCTTTGATGTATAGAGTGGCGAACTTAATAAGGGAATATATGATTCTGATCGGTAGGAAATGTGCCGACTTCGTCAATCGGTCTACTATCACCCATATCGCATCATTCTTTGAAATTGACGGTGGTAGCCCGACCACGAAGTCTATAGTAATGTGTTCTCATTTTCATTCAGGAATAGGGAGTGGTTGCAGCATTCCTGTCTATTTCTAATGTTCTGCTTTAACACGTTGACATTGTAAACATTTGGAAATATGGCTCGCTATGTCTTTTTTCATTCCTGTCCACCAGTAGTATTCCTTCAGATTGTGATACATCTTGGTGTTGCCAGGGTGGACTGCAAGCCTCGAGCTATGAGCCTCCACCAATATCTTTTTCTTGAGTGCTGAAATATTGGGTACGCAAATTCGATTTCAAAATTTTAGCATCCCATTGCTTATAGTGAAGTCAGGATTAGGAGTAGTTTTCTACTCCTCGTACTTTTTCTTCAAAAGTTTGTCTTCACATTGGCGTGCTTTAGTTTATTTAATCATTGTGGGTTCCATGATTACGTTAGCGAGTAGTCCTTTGATCTTGCGGGGGACGAGGATACATCCCAAACTTCTAGTAGTCTTTCGACTCAATGCGTTTGCTACCACGTTAGTTTTGCTCGGATAGTGATGGATCTCTACATCGTAGTCCTTCATAAATTCTAGCCATCGACGTTTCCACATATTCAGTTCCTTCTGCATAAACAGATATTTAAAACTCTTGTGATCTGTGTAAATCTCGCAGGTTGCACCATAGAGATAATGATGCTAGATCTTGAGGGCGAAGATTACTGTAACCAATTCTAGATCGTGAGTTGGGTAGTTTTTCTCGTGAGTCTTTAGTTGTCGCGAGGCATATGCAATGACTTTCCCATTCTACATAAGAACGCAACTAAACCATTGTATGAGGCATCCCTATAAATTACAAACCCATCAGTTCCTGTGGGGAGTACCAGTATAGGAGCTGTCATAAGCCTATTTTTTTAACTCCTAGAAGCAATGTTCCTGCTTGTCAGTCCATTCAAAGGATGTGTTCTTCTAAGTTAGCTGGGTCACGGGTGATGTTATCTTCGAGAAATGTTGAACGAAGCGTCAATAATAGCCAGCTAGACCCAAGAATCTTTGAATCTCGGACACATTAGTAGGTCGTGGCCAATCCACAATTGCTGCAACTTTTGGGGGGTCAACCGAGATGCAATCTTTGTTGATGACGTGACCAAGGAAGTGTACACTAGTGATCCAGAATTCGCATTTCTTTAACTTGGCATAAAGTGTGTAATCACGTAATGTTTGCAGCACTGTTTGTAAGTGTTGCTCATGATCATCTGGTGACTTGGAGTATACGAGAATGTCGTCAATGAAGACGATGACAAACTCATCAAGATATGATTTGAACACTCGGTTCATGAGGTCCATAAAGGTCGATAGAGCATTTGTGATGCCAAATGGCATGAGAAGAAACTCGTAGTGCCCGTAACGTGTTATGAAGGTCGTCTTCTCAATGCTTTATGTTTTGACTTTTAGTTGATGATAGCTGAAACGCAAGTCGATTTTAGAGAATACTTGGGTGCCTTGAAGTTTATCAAACAAGTCGTTGATTCTTGGCAAGGGGTATCGATTCTTGATGGTGACTTTGTTCAGCTCCCAGTAATCGATGCATAACCTGATTGTGCCATCCTTTTTCTTTACGAACAGTACTGGAGCTCCCTATGGTGAGGTACTTAGTCGAATGAAACCTTTGTCCAGGAGTTCCTGAAGTTGGGTTTTTAGTTCCTTTAATTCCGCCAACGACATGAGGTAAGGGGTTTTGGAGATCGGTTGTGTATTGGGTTGAGTGTCGACAGTGAATTTGATTTCTTGATTAACTAAGGTACCAGGTAAGTCTTTAGGGAAAACATCATGAAATTCTCGAACGACCGGTATTGAATCGAGTGTTGGGTCTATTTGTTGAGCATCGACCACATAACAAATACAACCACCACAACCTTTTCTCAAAAGTCGTTGGGCTATCACGGAGGATATCAAATACGGAGGGGTAGAAACTCCAATTCCTTCGAAGACCAGCTCGCGTTGGTCGGGTAACCAAAGAAAGACCTTGTTGGTCATATAATCAATAGAGGCATGGTTGGCAGCAAGCTAATCCATTCCTAAGATTATGTCAAAGCTACTAATGTGGAGTGGAATCAGATTGACATACAAAGTTTCACCTTTTAAAGATATAACACAGGACTTGTATACCTTTGTACTAAGCGTGGAGACACCAGATGGAAAAGCCACAAATAATGCATATCCCAATGGTTCAGGTGTTGATGTTAACTTAGGAACAAAGTGTGGTGCAACAAAAAAATAAGTAGAACCAAAGTCAAAGAGAACATGAGCTAAGTGACCATAGACAGAAAGTGTACTTGTCACAACGTTCTCCGTAGCATTGGAATTTCCGGGTAGTAACGCCAAAGCTCTCCCTTGGCGCCTTTGTTCCTTCTTCCCTTCCATGGCAGTTTCTAGTTTTCGAGCTAGTTCGGAGGTACCCCTCACCGAGTTGGTGAATTTTGGGCAATCTTTCATCACATGGCCAACTTGGCCACATCTATAACATGCTCCTATTGCCCGTTAGCACAGTTCCCTATGAGCTTTTTCACAACTCGGACAACTCGGAATGGTACTACCCTTGGGAATAGTAAAACTTTGGTTGGCTAAACCAGTTGAGCTAATAGATCCAGGATTTACTTTCTTTGGTGGGGTTGCCCTTAATTCTCCGACTGGTTTCCAAAACCGCTTCTTTTGACCCATTCTACTTGAACGTGTGGTTTTAATTCCTTTTTCGATGATGTATGCTCGATCCACCACCTTTGCATAAGTTGGTAGTTTCATAACCTCAAGCCTATCTTTGATTTCCGCAACTAATCCTGCTTCAAATTTCCTTACTTTTCAAGCTTCTGTCAGAATAACGTATGGTGCAAATCGAGCTAGTCGTGTGAACTTACTTTCGTATTCCGCCACCGACATTGTTCCTTGCCTCAAATGTAGGAACTCGGATGCCTTCTGCTTCCATAGTGATTCTGGAAAATACTTTTAATAGAACACCTCTAGGAATCTTGTCACGACTCAAACCCGTCCCTATGGGTTTAGTGCTGTAACCGGCCAGTAATCTGAGATTACCGAAGGCCTGCTTAACAGTAAGACAGTAAAACAGAGTATAGGGGCATGGTGGAAGCCAAAACAGTAAATAAACAATGTCCAATGAGCTGTGACAGTCTGTATGCAAAAAGATTTTTCATACATACATAGATATATACACAGTACAGAATAGTATGCACAATATTTACAACTATTGAGCGAGGACCAAATCCTATTAACAAGATGCGATAATCTATACAGTAATTACAAAACAGAACAGAGAGGGGAAAAACTAAAACACCCCATAGCCTATGCTAGACAGGCTCGGAACCTCGCGGTGAGGCACAGTGGTTGGCTTGACAAAAAAGGAAGTCTACCCCATGCTCCTAGTTCCGGTCTGGTGCCTGTACACCTACATATATATATGAGCAGTGAGCTAAAGCCCAGTGAATAACATAATGCGTAAAGGGGTTTAGAATGAATGTCCTTACAGTAATGAAAATAGTTCATTTCAATCAGTATATCAGTTGTTCAGTACAGTAAACAGTCATATGTGGTACATCCATTAGCATAACAGTAAACAGTAGGTCTTAAAAGACCGAACAGTAAATGATGGCCATCAATCGGTATACAGTAGTGGTTCCAACAAGGGAATCGACAGAGATCTCTACATATGATAATAGTTAGTAACGATGGTTGCTAAGGATGCCACTGTCTGATTCGAGAATATAAGACATACATTCATTCGATTAACGATGGCGATTCAAAAAATAATGCTGACTCAATTGTTCAAAAGATAATCATTTTTGAACATATTTTTACACAGTTGTTACTCACAGAGTTCTGGGCTACAGTAGGTTAGAGCGTCTCCTCGAAATGCCAACCCTAAACAGTACAGAATGAACACACACTAAGCTACATAGTTGGGAAGGATAAAAATAGTTTAATCCCTAATTGCCTCGGTGTGTTCTACATCTATATCCTCATTAAGATGTCTTAAACTAGGCCTAAGAATGCCTAGGATGGGATGAGGATGCAAAGATGTATTCAAAAAATATTTTCAGAATTTTCAGTGAAACAGGGTCCCGCTCGAGCGTAGGTTACTCACTTTCGGCCGAGCGACAGTAAACAAAGGTCCCTTTCGGCGTCAACTTACCGCCGAGCGGACCAAAAATCTTGGATATGTGAAATTCACGCTCGGCCGCTCGGCGTGTCACTAATCCTCCGCCGGCGTACATTCCTTCGCCGGCGGTGATGAACAGTGCAAAGTACTGAGAGCTCGAATTTCCCGCTCGAGCGCCGTTCTCCCCACTTGAGCGGAAGACCAAAATCTGGAAAATCTAGATTTGAGCTCCAAGTTCAAAATCATGTTTCCAAACACCAAATTCGATCCTCTTGGGCCCATTTTCTGGAAAAACACTTATAAACACATGATATATTATATTTCAAAGGTCAATTTGTAAAAAGCCAAGGCCCAAGGGTGTTTAATTAAAACTCAATTTCAAACCAATTTTCATGAACATGCTACAAACATGACATGCATGAGTTTAAATCATTTCAAAGCTTCAATACATGCTCTAATGAGCTCATTCTTTTCAAAATAAGATGAAGACATGGACTTAAACATAAATATGAGCATGCATATAACCTTTTGCCATGAAAACAACTCAAAACTCTTCAATATACACATGCATGCATGGGATGAGCTTCAATTCATCATGCTAGAACTAAATCATGCCTTAGCTCTACAATTTGACATGAATCATGCAAGGATCAACTTAAAGACAACAATGAGAGGTTGAATTTCCTTACCTAAGCCTTGAATTAAAGGTATGGAGGCTCAATTAGACAATGATCCTTCAATTTCTTCAAGATCACCAAGTAATGCCTAGATGAAAACAATCTTCTAAGTCTCTCTCTCTTTAAGGTCGGCTAGAACACTCAAAATGGCCTGATGAAAAGTTGTATCTAAGTGTAATAAGGCTCAACATGTCTTAGATAGTGGTCCACCATTATGGCTTCAATGTAAATAAGTCCAACTCTTTAATTAGCTTTATTTTAATCTATTTTAATTATACCAAATCAATTTTTAATTAAAGATATCATAAAATTACATAAATTCTAATTAACACAGAATATTAATCAATTGCAGATTCGGCCGCCGATAAGGCCTTCAATTTGCAGTTTATACATAAAACTTGAACAGATAATTTACCAAACAAACATATAGAAAATGCATTTAAACAAATATAGTCTATCAATCAGTTTCGAATTTCAGTTAGTCAGTTCAGTATTTCAATCAATTCAATTATCAGTCATAATCAGTCTCAGTTTAGCAATGATCGGTAATTAATCGGTAATTAGTGGTGAGGGTTATTACAAATCTCGCCCAAGTCACGATCTCTTTTTTTTCTAAAGTGAGAAGCCACAATTCCTGCACATCTTCCTTGAAGGTGAAAGTGGCGAAGGATACTTTCTGTTCTTCTATGTAGGGTAGGGCACGAAAAATCTTCTCCATTTCTTTAACCCAAGCTTCAGCTATCAACGGGTTTGAACCTTCTGTAAACGTAAAAGGGTTCAGGTCTTGGAACTATTTAATCGTAGTTGTCCCTTCTCGATGTTCTGATGACCCATTGTTCTGTAAGGCTTGCAAGAAATTGGTAATAGCTCTTTCCACAATCCTTTCCATTGCATCGGCTCCATTAGATGATGACCCGGTACCATTTCCATCGTTAGCCATAACTATAAAACAATTTTAATAAATGTGGTGCATGATTTCTATTAATTACCTAAATCAAAACATATTCACATAATCTACAAAACATAGACAATGTATACATTATTCACAAAACACTGGTTTTATTCATGTATAATGGTGTTGGTACATCATTTGTAGTTATGTCAATTTAGTGCCTAACCCTCCATGACAAAATGGGTTAGAACTAGGTCATGGTCAGCTCACTTGGACACCAAACACAAAGAAAAAAAAAAACACAAAAACAACAAAAGAAAGGATTTTGTTATCAGGATCTTAGGTTGAAAATAGCCATGGGTATTGCAGTTGCATGTGATGCTTAAACTCCCAACCACTTTGCTCGATGCCAAAGCATCGCCATACCACCTCCACTTGGTATATGGGAATGCCTGCCTTGTAACCCCACAGCTGTCGTCCTGTGATACGCACAGGTACCTCCATATACGTTGTAATGTCACCAAAGTCAATCGTCTGAGTATTAATTAGGTTTTAAGGGGGAGGGACTCTTGCTTGAATGTGATCACTTAAGAAGGAATTTCCTCGTCGAGCCATAAACTCTAAAGGCAAAGGTGCCACTAAATAACGAGGATATCCTTGACTCGGGGCCATGCCTACTACCCGTGTACGTCCTAAAAACCCGTCTAAGGTACTCATAGTGTCAACCCTCCACCACTGTGTGTTTACTTCTGTGGGGACAACCCTTAAGTATACTGGTCGGCCCATAAATCGGCTGAGGGTCGGGTCTGCCTGCCTAATTATTGCTTCTGAATCACTTATTTCCTCTAGTAAGTTTGGAACGCAATTGTTATTTTCAAAAATTATTTCAACGTCCAGGGGATCAAGCACGTACCAAAAAGAGTCGCCAAAGTTAATTTCTGACATTGCCTGCACCACAAGATGCCCAACTTAGCTACAAAAAAAGACTTATCACTATAAGGACTAAGGTGAGACCATAAGGACTAAAGTAAGATTTTTTTTTTTTTTTAACCATTGCTCTGATACCACTTTGTCACGACCCATCCCGATGACCAAGGCTGGATCGCAACTAGCTAATCCTAAAATCCCTTAGAGTAATTCTAAGTAATTAATTTAAATAATGCAGCAAAACAAAATAAAAGAGATAGATTAATATCCGAAGCATACATGGAAATTATTATTTATGTCACGATATAACATTAGTCTGATAATGATTACAAGAAAAAGAAAAAAAAAACATGATATCCATATCAAATTTGAGGTTTTGATCCACAGGGTAAAACCATCATTTTTTAAATTCCTTCTCCTAGAAGGGATTTTAACAGCTATAAGCACATGGCAGAGTGAGAAATATTATACTGAGAGCATGAGGGTATAAAATTACCATGGATAATTATTTAGACTAAATGATGAATAGTTTGGTTCGAATAAATTATTTTCACTAACAGACATATAACACAAAATCATATAATAATTATAACCATGGTACAGAACATAACATATGTATAGACTCAAGAGGTAGCTCGTACGAACTCTAGAGGTGGCTCCCACAATAGTGTAGCATTTAGCTCCGTACAGCACTTTGCTCCACACCAGAAATCAGAGGGTCAGTAGATCCATGATAGACAGAGGGTCACAAAATGACTAATTAGAGGGCCAATAATTATTTAAGTCTCCCAAGGTATGGGACCTCCATGATGATACTTATAAAATTATTACTCAAAACACATTTTAATAAACAGATATATCCATGGATTTTCCTTAGTATATCAAATAAGGTTCATAAATAAATAACATAATTAAAAATGCTAATATAATATATAAAACATAATTTTCATAAAATAAATTATGGTAACTCAAAACATACATAAAATATATTATGGTGACTCAAGGTATAATATAACTCACTTTAATATTGACCCTTACTGTTTTCTCTTCCCGATCCCTCTGAGTTCCTCTTTGCTCCACTTTCTTTTCTTCCTGTTTTTGTGTGGTCTACGCTTATCACCTCCCCCCTCTTTATATACTTGCGCAAATGCTGAGACCCCTAAGCCAACTCATCCTTTAATGATTTTCTCTATAGATGGCAGATCTCATATTTAGCAAGATCTTCAAGTGGCACATTTTTGGATGCCCAACAAAGCCTACCTAGAACATACTAGCATATCCTAAGTATTTAAAACATACTAATGTAGCAAACTACTAGGGCCACCTATATACTTAGTTGAGTAATTATTATTATTCTTATTATTTCGTTTTATTTTATTTTTTTTTCTTTGAAGATTACATTTTATATTTTGGTAAAACTAATGGCTCTTAATTAGATGACATTTTAACACACGCCATTTAAATATACTCCTAGTATTTTATTTTATTTATTTATTTTTTTATTATTATTATTATTATTTTTTATGATAAACACTAAGGGCTTGTTTGGTTTGTATTTGAGAAACATGTTTTGAGATAAAAAGTACGACAATGTATTTGGTTTGATTTTTTTTGAAAAGATGTTTTGAAAAATTATTTTGAGAGAGAGTTTTGAAAAAAGTGATTGATTTGATGTATGTGACACCCTGAATGTTTAATTACATACCACATAAATGTTTATAGTTATATAATTATGGGTGTATGTGATATATAATATTAAATAAGTACTAATAAATACAGAATCTAATTTAGCACGGGGTTATATGGGATTAATTAGGAATTTTTAGTTAGGGCCAAATTAACAGAAATATGAAATTCTAATATTAGTTGGGTCAAATTAAAGTTAAAGATAGTAAATAAATAAATAATAATAATAATAATATATGGAATGAAAATAATAATAATAAAATGAATAAGTTATTTGTGCTAGGCAAATTAATTTATCATTATGGTTATTAAATATATGACGAAGAAATTTATTAAGATAAGTTAAATACCAATTTTATTATTAAATACTAATTTTAATTAAGATAATAGTTGTAGATAAAAGTGGCAATCAAGTATAATCTCGCCATATTATTCGCCATTAATGAATTTGATTACAAATCACCGAAAGAAAAAGAAAGGGAAGCCACCAGACGCGGCTTGTGTAGAGGAGTAAGTACCTAGGGCTTAGCATGTTGAGTCAAGATGTATATGGTGTATAAATAAAGGAAATAAGTGAAGAAAGAAAGAAAGGTAAGGAATCCATAGTGAGGAAGTTTTGATAATAAAGTAAAGCTAAGGGTTATAATTAAGGTGAGATATGTTATACATTGATTTACCATTATATGTTTTACAAGTGTTTTGAGTTACCATAGCTTATGTCAAACACGTTATATTTATTAAGTTATATAAATAAAAATTTTATTTATAAATATTTCAGTTACGTGGGTTACTTTCTAAACTCTATTTACTTAAAAAGAAACCCATGGATATGTTTGTTTAAAAATTAGTATATATTTGACTATAACCTTATAAACAATTATGTTTTGTAAGTATTACCGGGGACTTAAATAATTGACCACTTTGTGGTCCTCTCATGGATCCATTGATTATACCGTGG
Source organism: Camellia lanceoleosa (assembly GCA_025200525.1). Taxonomy (NCBI): domain Eukaryota; kingdom Viridiplantae; phylum Streptophyta; class Magnoliopsida; order Ericales; family Theaceae; genus Camellia; species Camellia lanceoleosa. The sequence continues at coordinate 176,362,723 of CM045764.1, read as the reverse complement.
TTATGATTATTTAATTACATGATTTATGTACTCTTTAAATAAATTGTCATTTTGCAAATGTTTTAGCCTAATTGATTATCCATGGATATTTTGCATTCCTACACTTGGCATAACATTTTGCTTATAAGATGTGAGGGAATCCATAACCCTACAAAATGGAACCTACATTTGGACCGATGATGAATCACTATTTTACTTTTTTTTTTTTATATTTTTATTCTTTTTAATAATAAAATAATAAAAGCCCTAGAAATGTAAATAGTAAGATGTAGTAGGATTATTTTTATTTTTTTAAATTATTTCGAATGAGAATAAGTTAGTAAGTCGCGATTCCAACTCTAAGTCCCTGGGGTTGGGTCATGACAATGTATATGAGAGAGAGATTTGTTTGGAAAACTTGTAAACCAAACAAGTTTTGGAAAAAAAAATTTGAAAAAATTTGTTTGGTTTGATTACTTTTGAAAACTTATTTATAGAGAATTTTTTCCAAAATTTTTTGAGAAACACAAACCAAACAAGGCCTAAATGTTTAGTTGAAGTTAGTGAAATATTAGGGACTTGAGTATTACAATATTTGTTCGACTGGGTAAGTGGGTACCACATGTAGCTCGGCTAAAGTGTGGTCTAGGTTTTAGCTTGGTTGTGTGAAGGGCATGGCTTCTAAATTCGGCTACACACATGTGGGGCGCTCCCCGGTCCAAACCAGGGACACGTGTAACAACCCTTACCACTGATTACTAGTTAACCCCTGATTACTACTAAATTGAGACTGATTATGATGGGTAATTGAACCGACTGAAATACTGAACTGACTGACTGAAATCTGAAACTGAATTGATTAAGTATATCTATTTAATTGCATATCTATCTGTTCGTTTAGTAAACTATCTGTTCACGTTTTATGCATTAAACAGCAAATTGAAAGCCTTATCGGCAGCCGAACAGAAAATTGATTCATGTTTTACGCTAGTTGAGGTTTATATGATTTTATGATGTATTTATCTAAAATGTGATTTAGTATGATTAAATTTGATTAAAATAAGCTAGATTGCATTGTTGGCTTAAATTACCATTTTGCCACACTAGTGGCCCACTAATTAAACATATTTGAGCCTTTCTACATTCAAAACAAAACATTTCCTCAGCCAATTCCCTTGCTATAGCTGACTAGAGAGAGAGATAGGAGAGTGAGCTTGATTTCATCTCATATTTGCTTGGAGACTTGGGAAATTGTAGAAAGATTGCAAGAATAGAACCTCCATACCTTAAATTGAAGACTTAGGTAAGGAATTCAACCTCTTAATTGTGTCTTTAAGTTGATTCTTGCATGGTTCTTGTCATTTTGGAGAGCTAAGTCATGAATTGGTCTCTTAATGTTGAACTATAGCATATATCATGCATGCATGCCTATATTGATGAGTTTTAAGTTGTTTTCATGGAAGATCGTTACATGCATGCTCATGTTTATGTTTAAGTCCATAATTCCTCATCTTTTTGAAAGAATTGGCTCACTTGAGTAAGTATTTGAAGCTTGGAATTGGTTAAACTCATGCATGTTTGCATGTTCTTCATTTTCATGAAGTTTAGTTTCAAATTGAGTTGAATTGATCTTCCTTTGAGGCTTTGGTTTTACAATTGAGCTTTAAATCATGTTAAACTATGAGTTTTGAAATGTTTTCCAGAAAATTAGCCCAAAAAGGTTGGATTTGATATATTTGAACTTGGTTTTGAGCTTGAGGTTCGAATATGGGAATTCCAGATTTTGAACTCACGCTCGAGCGGGACTACTGGCGCTCAAGCGTGAAAATCGTGCTCCTAGTATTTTGTTGTGTTTTGCATTACGCTCGAGTGTAGTAATTGGAGCTTGAGCGACACCTTGTGTCTTACGTTCGAGCGTCTATCAAGCGCCCATCGAGCGTGATTTTTGAGCATCCAGTACTTTTGGCATATTTTACAGTACGCTCGAACGGAGTATTTTGTTGCCTTTACGCTCGAGAGGGGTAACCTGCGCTCGAGTGGATCCCCTGTTTTCTGAAAATTCTGAAAAATGTTTTAAAGTGCATCTTTGCATCCTCATTCCACCCTAGGCATTCTTAGGCCTAGTTTAAGGCATCTTAATGAGGATATAGATGTAGAACCACACCGAGTCTAAGTAGGGACTAAGTCTTTGTTTCTCGAATGTGAACTTAGTGTGCGTTCGTTCTGTCACTGTGTAGGGTTGGCATCAGGGGACGCGTTCTAGCTTAACTGTAGCCCAGAACTCTGTGAATAACAATTGTGTAAAGATATGTTCAACTGTGAATATTTCTGACTGTTTAACTGAACTGCTTTCTGAACTAATACTATTAATCGAATGAATGTATGTCCTATATTCTGAACTGTATTGTGGCATCCTTAGCAACTACTATTTATTATTACTATTACAGAGATCTCTGTCAGTTCCCTTGTTGGAACCACTACTGTTTACTGATTGATGGCCATCATTTACTGTTCGGTCTTTTAAGACCTATCATTTACTGGACTGCTATGCTAATGGATGTACCACATATGACTGTTATGACTGAATGACTGTTATATTGAATCAATGAACTGTTTTCATTACTGTAAAGACATACATTCTTAATCTCTTTACGCATTATGTTATTCACTGGGCTTTAGCTCACTGTTTATATATATATATAGATGTTCAGGCACCAGACCGGAGCTAGGAGCATGGGTTAGACTCCCCTTTTTGTCAAGCCAACTACTGTGCCTCACTGTGAGGTTCCAAGCCTGCCAAGCTATGGCTTAGAGGTGTCCTAATTTCCCCGTCTGTCTCTGTATCTGTTTGTAGTAACTGCATAGCACTGTACTGTACTGTTTATCAGGGATTAGGTTCTTGTTCTGATCGACTATAAATGTTGTACATACTGTTTTGTATTGTTCATGTATTTATGTATATGTATGGAAAGTCTTTTGCATACAGACTGTTACAGCTCATTGGACATTGTTTATTTACTGTATTGGCTTCCGCCTCAGATATCAGATATCTTGCTAAGCGTGCCTTTAGTAATCTCGGATTCATCGGCGATTCTGATACTAAACCCATAGGGGCGGGTTTGGGTCGTGACACGCGGGAGCTAGTTCGATTTTGAAGGAAATCACTAGTCCAGTCATACTCATGTATATAGACTACCAACAGTTGTTTGTGGTTTTAGATCAAAACTGTTGGGGTTTACTGATTTATATCCTAACAGATTGATGAGCATTTCATTCTGTGGAACATGTTTTTAGTGGTTTTAAGGTTTAAAACTTACTCTAAGGCATACATAGTGGTGTAATAGAATGGAAACATCGTAGAAAACAGCAAACAAATATCAACAAAAACGTTGAACATCATTTTGAAATGTACCAGTTTGTAGGACAAATTTGATTTTGCACAGTAGGCATGCTTCGTTGTTTGATTACGAGTTCACAGGAACACGATTCAAGTTTCACCAGTGGCAACAATGAACGGATCGCAATAATAGGAGCTGGGATTGAAGTTTGGAAAATGAACAGTGAAGGTGGCTTTTCGACTACATTTGTATTATATGCACAAGTTGAGAAGGCAAGCCTTTTTGAATTTTTGGGGCAGTATGTGACGGCTATCACAGAGGGTGGGGGCAATAGTTGTATACCATGTATTCCAGTCAGAACACGACGGTAGAAACGTGGGAAGACAAGCTGTACGACCAGGCCAGATTTTGATAGCCGAGCGAGCCCTAGCTCGGTTGGTACGAATACTTTGGCACAACCAAAGGACAAATAATCCCAATCATGCTGGGCAGGTGGAATTAAAGGGCAATTGAGAGGGTAATTTACGTGTAAATTGGGCCGAGCTTAGTCCGTCTGTTAAAATTAGACCGAGTTAGGTAGAGTCTCCTCTGGTCATTGGGCCGAGATAAGAACTTAAGTAGTTCGGTCTTAAGCCGAGCGGAAATTAGGCCAAAACCTAAACCGGGTTGACTGGATGTGGTCCGGGAGCAAGCCGTGGTATCACCAATAAAGAGGCCAAACTGAATTCAACTCGATAAAGCGTCTTCTTGGTTCTATCTAGCTCAAGACAGGGCCATGTTAGCTCGGTTGACCATACTATTGGTCGAGGGAAGGGATTTGAGCCATCTTGCAGTGATAAGGGTGTTTTAAGGATAAACATTATCCTTGGGAGTGTGATTCCTATGAGGACTCTTATAAGGAGAGTTAGAGTTCTACTAGGATTGTGTCAGTTGGAATCTATAAAAGCTCGCAATAGGACCTATGTACAGATACCACTATTCTTTTTCTCAAATACATAGAACTTATTGTCCATTGTCTACTTGTTGATTTAGGCATCGGAGGGGTTTTCGGCACTAATCCGCCAGCGAGCTCACGTTTGTGTTTTCAGGTAGTAAAGTGACGACGTTTGGAGGAGTGCAAACCTGATCAACAAGATTATATGAGAAAATTATTCTGTGCTTGTACAATGGAGTTCAATAAAAGTGTGATCATTTAAACCAATTTTCATATTATTACTATTATATGACATATTTAATTTAGCAATTATGCAACTATTTTAATATTTAAATATTTCGACATGAACACTAGGCAATGCTCATATTTTTATTTTCCTTATAAATAATTTACATATAAAAAAACTTTTAAAAATGAACCAATAGATTTAATCAAAACAGATAATATATATTTAATTACCCAGTTATACCCAAACCAAATTTAGTTGAGATCTCTTGTGTAATCAAATTTGTAGAAAAAACCCTTAGTATAGATGTCATGATAGATACCGAAGCCAGTAAATCATATATTGAACAACACATAGTTCCACCAACATGGAGCACAGCTTTAACAATCCCAACTTTCGTCAGTATAGCCGATGGCACTAAACAGACATATACACATTGCATTAATGGCGCACAGATTAGTTTTCATCATCTAAGTTCTCAAACTCAACATATAGAATGGTTTCCATTACCCCAAGTTTGGATTGGAAATACTCGACATAATCATCCTTTCATCTTAAGACTTAATTTCATACTTAGTTTACAAGGCGGCATGTTTATCAGCCAAAACAGCATTAGTTTCTTCAAACGAACTATACAAACACCCACAGCATATGCCCTTAGCACCATAGCACATTCATCAGAGTTGCGTGCAAAGCATGGTGGTACCATAGGAGTAGATTCAGTTCCCGCTAGTTTTTTATTTCCTAGTAATAATATTTTTCCCAAGCTAGCCCAAAAGTATATACCTAATGAGATAGCAAATACTTCTTTAGAAAATTTAGACATGAAAAATAATGAATTAGAAGATTTAGAAGAGTTTGATTTTGAAGAAAAATGAGACTATTGGAACCTAGAAGATTTTCAACAAATAGTTAACCTAGAATTAATTTTTGCAAAAATAGGAAAATTACAGAAAAAATCAGTATACAGAAAAACAGAAAATGATTTAGATGAAATAATAAGATTAGCTGAAACAACAGAGATTTTAGGAGAACAGCCCATGAAATACTGGGAAAGAAATAAAGTTTTAGCGAATTTAGATATAAAAAATAAAGATTATAGGATTATCTCAGCACAAATAGATCATATGCCAGCAGATATAGAAGAATTTAGAATACAGATTAAGGAGTTACTAGATTTAGGAGTAATTAGACCTAGTAATAGTCTGTATAGGAGTGCTGCATTTATGGTTAGAAATCATGCAGAGATAAAAAGAGAAAAAGTTAGAATGGTTATAAATTATAAAAGATTAAATGATAATACAAAAAACGATAAATATAATATACCAGATAAAGATCAGCTCATAACAGAATACAGACAATAAAAATATTTAGTAAATTTGATTGCAAGTCGGGATTTTGGCAGATTAAAATGAAAAAGGAAAGCATACCGTGGACAGCCTTTTGTTGCCTACAAGGACATTACGAATGGCTAGTTATGCCTTTTGGACTAAAAAATGCACCTTCCATATTTCAGCGTAAGATGGACAGCATATTTAATAAATATAGTTTTATACTGGTATATATAGATGACGTATTAGTATTTAGCCCAGATAAAAATAGTCACATAGATCATTTATATATAGCATTAGAAGAATTCATAAATAATGGAATAATAATTAGCAAGAAAAAGATGGTATTAAATAAACCTCATATAGAATTTTTAGGAATGGAGTTAGGAGATGGAAAAATCAGGCTACAACCTCACATAGTTAAGAAAATTTTAGACTATCCAGATAAATTAGAAGATACAAAACAACTTCAATCATTTTTAGGAATTTTAAATGATGCACAAATGTACTTTCCTAATCTTAGTAAAATAATAGGACCCCTATATAGTAAGACCACACCCATAGGACAAAAATATTTCAATCAACAAGATATAGCTCTAGTTAGAAAAATAAAAGACATTTGTAAAAATTTACCAGACCTACAATTTCCCTTAGAATCAGAATATATAGTCGTAGAAACAGACGCAAGTCAATTAGGATGGGGAACAATATTATTAGCTAAACCTAGTAAGTAGGATAGTAAAAATAAAGAACGCATTTGTAGATATAGTTCTGGAAAATTTAAAGAAAAAGATACGACCATGACCAGCCTAGCTTTTGAAATATTAGGAGTAGTATATGCAATAAATAAATTTAGATTATTTTTGCACAAACCTTTTACAATTAGGACAGACTGTGAAGCTATAGTTAGATTTCATAATAAACTTAACGAGCGCAATTTAAGTACTAGAAGATGGGCAAAATTTTTAGACTGTATAGTAGGACAAGGATATAAAGTAGAGTTTGAACATATTAAAGGGAGTGATAATAGGTTAACAGATTGGTTAAGTAGGAAAATTTATCTAGGAAAAGAAAATAACCAGTTTAATTTTTGTGCAGATAATGGAGAACAGCAAAACCATGAACTTTGGGGGATTTGCTCTTCCCATTCATGAAGGCAGAAACAAGTTCAGACCATTAACATGAATTGAGCTAGACCCAGTTCAACAATGTCTCCTAGATAACCTTTGGAACAATCATAACCACCCAGCTAAACATCTGTCAGCTTTAAACTCTCTTAGTATATATTTTTCAAAAATCCAAAATAAACCTTTGTCTAAAAGTTTTTCTTTTTATATAATAGTTAAAGGAACCAAGCCTGATATTTACCATAACTGGATAGAAGTTAAACCCTTAGTTAAAAATTTTCCCATACCTCAGTATAAAGGATTTTATGATTTCGAGTTAGCTAGTACATATGCCCGAAGACAAATAGGAACCAGTTACTTTATCAGCCAGATAGCTAAAGATTACCTGGACACATTGGTCAAGATGCAGTCAACTATTCTTACTACTAGTGGAGTTCCAATTAGCCACATAATTGGAAGCAGTAGTTCTAACCCTCAGATAGATTCTCAAAATCCTCTCCAAATGTGCAGACATTGTGAAGGCCTTACCAGAAATTTCAAGAAAATTATGGATAAAGGCATAAAGGTCAGTGAAGAGCTAGACCAGCTCCGAAACGAAGAAAAACAATTGAGAGCAACCATTCGAACCCTAACCAACCAGCTTAAAAAATTAGCTCCAGTAAAAGCAACCGCCTCCTTTCCTAACCCAGAAACCAGACAACTCAGCAGTGAGGAATTTGAACAATTGAATGCTAGAATGTATTTCTTCAGGCATTCTATCATTCGATCTTTTTGTGAGAAAAGCCAAGAAATAGAAGACCTCAAACCCCATATATACACCTTAGCCGAAGAAAACAGGAATAGTGAGTTAGTCACTATACAGCAATTTCTTCAAGACCTCTCCATAACAGGAGTTGAATGCCCTGGTATAGCTTATCAATGGACTTATCTCTATGAAGATAAAGAGCAGCCTTACTTAGAAGAAGAAAGATGTACGAAGAGGTCAGAACATTTTGGTTGATGCCAATGTAATTTAGATTTCAACATCTGCCTTTGCCAAATAAATCTAGCAACATTCGAACCATTGGAGATAGAGACTAGGGGCAAAACGCGTTATCTAACGGCCTCACAATTGTTAGATTACGGCTTCGTCTCTAGAATAATTTTCTCAGATCCAGATCAGACAGATAGCTTTGGGAATAAACTTGTTCATTTAGTACTTTGTGTAATGGAAGAGGATCATCCATATGTAGAAGCATTAATTAATAGCAGACTACTAGAGTGGAAAGGAATATGGTGCAATCCAGCTAAACATAAAATGTATCTCAGAGGAACCTCGACATTTTCAAGATAACCAGGACTTCTCAATCGAAGACTCTGGCCATGCAAAAAAATTTCACTCAGAGATCAGCTCAATAAATGGAGGAAGTTCGCTAATAATCTTTTATTAGCATATAATGAGAATTATGGATGTCTAGTTTGCGAAGATAAAAATCAGAAGATATATTGTAACCTAGTTATCCCAGGATATCCCTTCAACAAAGAAACATTCGTTGATGAAAGTCAGTATCCCAACTATCAGCATAGCGTCTCTCATGAGTCACGAGTAATGAGAGAAGATGACCAAGATAATCAATGGAAAGATGAACCAGCTATGGGAGATGATTTTTACGACCAACTTTCAGCGGCAGACCTAGACGATTTCTCAGACAGAATGTCTGGATGATGAAAAAAAATAATAATAATAAAATAATAATAATAATAATAATAATAATAATAATAATAATCAATTATAAGCATGATTTAAAAAATATAGCATCAATTTTTTTGTAAATAACTATCATTCGAACATTTGGTTATACACGTTCAGACCATCTCCAATGGTTCATCAAACCCAACATCAAATTTAAAATTTAGTGAAAAAGTTACTGTTTGGTACTCCAACAGTTGCACCAAATCGATATCAAAATGAGATTTCACCAAACAATTCCTCAAACTGAGGACAGAAAGCAGATTTCATCAAAACACTGTTTGTGACCGTTGGAGGGAGGAACCGGTCAACCGGCCGGTTGACCAACCGATCGACCGATTTCCTTAGGTTTAAACCGGTCAAAAAAGTTCAAACAGGTTTAAAAAAAAAATTTTATTTTTGCTTTACCGATTGACCGGCCGGTCGACCAACCGGTCAACCCACCACCAAACATCTAAAAGGGAATGAGTCCTGGATTGATTGAAAGGGAATGAGTCCTGGATTGATTGAAGAGTGGTAGTAGTTCCAAGAGAAGATGAGGTTGGAGTTCCAAATTGGATTGAGCTATCTTTCATTAAAGATAGTGAGTTCAGAAGATTATAAGTCTCCATATCTGTGACAGTAGAGTTTGAGTTGTTTGAGAAAGTTGACATAGAAGGTTGAGGTTGAAGGAGATATTGAAGGTATTGAAGACTAGCCATTTGAACAGCTTCTATCTGCAATCTCATAGCTTGTTCTTCCCATGTATGGTGTTCCACGAGCTCTTTGAGATTAGCCAGAGCAATGAGATAAAGTAAGCTTGAGAAAATATCAGTTCGAAAATATCAGTAAGCTTGAGATTAGCCATGAAAGTAGTGGAATCATTCTTCTTGATCTTCGTTTTCAGAAAAAGTCACTGATTTCTGCACTTGACAAATTTTCCGTGGGTAGTACATTTATCAGAATGGAATAAAGCTTTATGTTTTTCTTTCTGTTTTTTGAACCAGTTGACCCACCGGTCGACCAACCGGTTGACCCCCGAGATTTGATACGGGATTTGATGCACCATTGGAGCTAGTGATATCAGATTTGGTGAAATGGGTCATTTTTTACTCAGATTTGATGAAAAAAGAAATGCACCGTTGGAGATGCTCTCAATGAATCTAAACTTTTTTTATACGAATGCCGTATAGAGTAAAATAGCAAACCAGCAAATTAGGTTTGAAATGGAAAATTTTATTTTAAAATTTGTTTGGAAACTAATTTTTTAATAAGTTTTTATTAAAAAAAAAAGTAGTGTAAAAAATAGACAAAACAATTTGCCAATTTATAATATTTTTTTTTGACTTTTTAATAGGGGTGAGCAGCGGATATATCGATTTGCCAAAACCGACCGAACGGAACCGATCCGCCGCATTTTGGACGGATGCATGATGACGAACGGACAGTTACGGATTGATTTTCTCTAATCCGCCAATCTGGTGGACGGATAGCGAATTTGAAATTCCTTTGGCCACAACCGAATCGTCAAATCGCGAGTACCCCTAATAATTTATAAGACTTTGTATTTTCAGTTTGTTTAAATATTCTATTTGTGTTTTTAATTAAAAAAGAATTTAAATATTCTGTTGAAAAAAAGTTTTCAACTTGAATATCTTTTTTGAATTGAAAAAAATAAACGTATTATTTATCTATATTTTTTTGTTTTTAAATCTATCTCTAAAAATAATAAATAGAAAATATGATATATGTTGGTTGATTTTTGTTTTCAAAAATAAATATAGATGTAACAATATAAAGATATACAATCTCTACTATTGCTCTATTCATGGTTTTAGTGGTTTGAATTATTTTTATATTTTAAGAATCACATATTATAATACTTTATGTGGATAAGGTATGCTGTGATTGTAGTATGTGGATGAGGCATGCAGTGATTGTGATATTCTAAAATTTCAAACTTTCTTACTTTGGATGAGGCATGCAATGATTGTTATATTTTTTTAAGTCATTGACTGTAATACTTTCTTCTACTTTTTTTGTTGAGGAAATGCACAAGTTGAATTATGTAAAATTTTAAACTGCCAAACCGATTCGCATCCATCCGCCAAACCGCCAATCTGCTCAATCCACATCCGCCGAATTGGCGAACCGATACGGATTGATTTTCTCCAATCCGTTAATATGGCGGACGGATGGCGAATTGAAAGTTTCGTAATCGCAACCGACTCGCGTTTACACCTACTTTTTAACGTAAAACATTAGCAAAAATGACATTTCAGTAGAACAGTGTAAAAATATCACAATTTCATGGTGGATGGTGGCGCAATTCACTTGCATTGTGGAAATCTATTTTTGTGTTGGGTGTAACTCCTCTTCCTGTGTGTCAAAATTACACTATTTTTTTTAAATATATTATTATACAATTATTTTATAACTGTTCCACTGTGTGTCAAAATTACACTATTTTTTTTTAAATATATTATTATACAATTATTTTATAACTGTTCCACTTATTTGTAATTTGTCAAAATATTACTTCTCAAACAAACAAGGCCTTAGGGTTTTGTTGGGGAAACAAGATGCCCCTGAGGGAGCGGTCAAAACCCCAAAAGGGCGTGTTTATCGCCTTCCATTGCGCTCTGTGGGATTGTAGTTTTTGTCAGTTTTTCACTACAATCATGGCAATGCTTTCAAGCAGACACACAAATCCACTTTACCTCCAATCTCTCCACAATTCCCATCTCCGGATCACCACACGACCCTTTCCCAATTCGTTCAAACTCTTTCACACCTCTCTTTCTTCTCTCCCTTCCATCATCATTTTTTCCACCACAAACACCTCTCAAATCAAAACTCCCAAATCCAATTTCCCTACACATGGTTTAATCATTACCTTCTTGAGATTCTTTGACCCGCAAAAAGGTATTTCTTTTCTGGGTCTCATTGTTTTTGTGATTTTGATTGTTTGAGTTTTGTGGGTCTGCTGAGTTTTCACTGCTTTTTGGTGGGTATTTGAGAAATTTGGGGTTGTTTCGAGTTCTGTAAAACAATGGGTTTGGATGAAGATAATGAAGCCTCTGAAACAAAACCAACCCAACCGAGAGTTTCAACAGGGCAAGTAGAAGATTCGAGTGATGGAGAGGTGCTTAGCAGACAGCCGAGTGAAGCTTCTTTTTATGCGACAGAGGAGGAGGAAGAAGAGGCACGTTTGCAGTTGGGTCCCAAGTGTAGTATCAAAGAACATCTTGAAAAGGACAAGGTTGGTTTGTTTGCTTTTTTTTTTATAAAAAAAAATCAAAGTTATTAGTATGTTCTTGATTGTAATCAAGATGTTCTTGAACTTGTGATTCTGTGTTGGGTCAGGATGACGAGAGTTTGAGGCGGTGGAAAGAACAGCTTCTTGGCAGTGTTGATGTCAATTCGGTTGGAGGTACTTCGTTGCATATATGTTTGCTTGTTAATCAACAATTGAAGTGTAAAGAGTCTGACCAAACACAAACAAACAAATATGTAGATACAACTTGTCAACAACCCGTTTGAAATCGAGGGGTTTGATGAGAAAAAAGAAAGAGAATTATTATCAATTGTTTGGATGATTGATGAGATAAGAGAATTGATGTGAAAGAGAGAGAGAGAAGTTTTCATCAAAATTAGCTAGATTTGGAGACTACCATTTAAATACAAAACAGTTGTGATTTGTGGCACTAATTTGTTGAGCAGTAATGGCACTAATTTCTATATCAGGTAAAAAAAATAAAAAATAAAAAACAAAGTTACCAAACAAGAAATTTATTGCCATTTAGTGCTGTTTAAATACAAAATAAAGAAAATGAAACAACATGGGTCCTCGTCTTCCAAAGAAATCGTGAACAAATTTTTTTTTCCCCACCTAGGTGAGAAACCATAATCTTTTTACTTTTCTCCCTTAGTTTACGAACGGACTAAATCCGATATAGTTCCTGCTATGACATGATAACAACATTTCATTGTTTCTAGAATATATTCAATTGTTCACTGTTTGTTATAAATAATTTCTTGAAGGGGACAGAACAGAACTAGTTTCCTTTGTTTTTATCAAACATGATCGAAATAAATTTTCCATTCTAGTATTTGGGACTGACTCACTGTAGTTTCTACTAACTTTTAACTGTCAACTTAAAAAAAAAATGGTACAAATTTCTAACAGGGTTCAATTTTGATTCCTGTTCAATTTTGATTTGATTCTTGTTCAATTTTGATTCCTGTTCTGCATATTCTTGTGGCTGAAACTATAAACACAGCTAGTACTTTCTTCTATTTTTAACTCTGCAAAGTCTTTTTCTTAACTATTTGGTGCGAGTTGGGTGAAACATCTCATATTTTGTTTGTTTTGCATTAACCAAGAAATAAACAAATTATTTTTTGCTTTACCAAAAAAAACAAATATATATATATATATATTTTTGGAGAGGGGGAACTTGGTCTGTTATTTTCTTGTTATTTGCCAGTCAACATCTTATGCCTTCCATGTATTAATTTGTGATTATCTATAACAGGAATTGAGCTTTACAAATTTTAGTAGTCTCTCAATTCTTGATTCTGTTTTCAACTAAATTTATTGGTTTACTTTCAAATGAAATGATGAGGCTTGTACATTTTTATCTTCAACTGTTCTTCTATTTTGTAGAAACTCTAGAACCAGATGTCAAGATTTTGAGCCTTACCATCCTCTGCCCTGGTAGATCTGATATTGTTCTTCAAATTCCTGAGAATGGGGACCCCAAAGGAGTGTGGTTTACACTGAAAGAAGGAACCCATTACTGTCTGAGATTCGCAGTTCAGGTCAGCAATAATATTGTTTCCGGCCTGAGGTACATCAACACTGTTTGGAAAACTGGTCTCAAGGGTACACTCTCTCTCTCTCTCAGAAATAAGGTTCATTCTTTTGAATGAATCTCCAAAAAAGTTTGATGTTAAGACTTTGAGTGTTTTTGGTTTCAGTCGACAGCTCGAAGGAGATGCTTGGAACCTTCAGTCCTCAGGCGGAGCCTTACATACATGAGATGCCAGAAGAGACTACCCCCTCCGGTATGTTTGCAAGAGGATCATATTCAGCAAAAACAAAGGTAAACAATCTTTTTTTCTTTTTGTGTGTGCATGTGTGTGTGTGGTTCCGAGATTCAATAAGGAATGTTCATGATCTTCAAATCTTCCCAGTGTAAAATCAATTACACGTATCTTTGGAAGCAACTTCAACAAAGAATGACTTCTACTGCACTCAAATGTAAAATGATCTTCTGGCATGATGCAAGGTCTTCTTAAACTTGGTTGACAAAAAGGAGTAATAAAGATGCATTTTTCGTTTAGTTTGTGAATGGTGCATTTTAAAGAGTAATGACATACAAATAGAAAACATGTAAAAAAATTAATAATAAATACAGAATGATGTGTTGTTAGACTTTTGAACCCATCAAAATGCTTACAATAACAAAATTGCCATGGACACATCATTCTATATGAAAATTTTGGAAGAATAGCATTTTTGCATTTTTAATGTTTCTCAATCCAAGTTGGCATTTATTTCCTGTGTTTCTTGCCAAACAGACATTGATCTCTCCTTGTATATGAACTGAATTCATTTTTAATATTCTATTTTGTGAAAGCAATCGACTTTACCTTCTAATGCTCAGTGGGTGCTTTTCCTTTTTCTATCTCTTATATATCCTAATAATCAATTGAGAAAATTCTAATAAATAAATGATGGTCACCAACTTTTTGAAAATTATGATATAATTTAATCGAACTATTACTTCTTGCTGTTAATCAATCTTAAACATTGAACTGGGACCACAGATAGCAATCTGATGATGTATTATAAAAGTTTGGTGATAGAATAACAGAGTTTTTAATTATACCCATACCCTGTTTTAATATGATTTCTTGGGGTGGTTGCTTATTTTGACTGTATACGATAGCATGGACGTATGTTTTCAAAAGCCAAGTACAATATGATTGTTTTTGTTTGCCTATACCATTTTGATTTCTCATTGTTTTCACACCTCTATGCAGTTTATCGATGATGACAACAAGTGCTACTTGGAAATTAACTACACATTTGGTATCCAGAAAGAATGGCCAAACTAAACCAATAAACTTTCCTTGCTCTCGCTCTCAATTACCACTATGAATCCTGCTGCTGGAACTGCAATGCAATCCATTAGTATTGGAGAATAGAAAAAGGAGGCAGCTAGAGAGTTTCTCTTGAGTTGTATTCTCCAATAAAAAAAAAAGACTCCGGATTTTCCATCATATTTGATTGCTTTTTTTTGTTCTCGTCTGCGCTTCTAGACCTGTGCAAACGAGGCATTCTAGTTGTTATTAAGCACATCTTTTTGCCTTGGTTATGCCAATTTTGTATAACTACTGTCAACAGTTGACAAGAATGTATATCATGGTTCATTGACCATCTTTTTTCATTACCAAGAAGAGTTGAAAATGGCCATGTATCAAATTTGTGTGTAATGACACAGGATTCCCCAATTGAAGTATGATCAGATCCAACACTGATCTCTTTATCTTTGGCAATTTTTTTAAGGACTGGTGATAAAGATGGAGATCATTGCTTCATCTCAACTCAAATAATTTTGATTGCATTTCTTCTAGGCATATTACTATTGCTCTTATATTATCGTAGAGGTATGCTAGCTAGAATCTCATTTTTCTCTCTTTTATGAATCTTTTGACAACTAGCTACTCTAAAAAACATACCCATAGCAAGTAATCTGTGTCTTAGAATCATTTTAGGTATGAAGACTTCAGGATTGAGTTAATGTGTAAGATGCTTTATCCCTTTAGTAGGTGTAATACACGGACTTGAGACTTATTTATTTGTTGTGTGACGATGGTTTTCCTTTCTTTATTTCTCTTCTATCAATTTAAAAAATATATATATTAAAGATTTATTTTATGTCTAAGGCCTCATTTGGGAACTATCTTTTTTAGTCAAAAAAAAAAAAAAAAGTTATAGTTAAAAAAAAGTTAACAATCCAAAAAAAAAAGAATCTCTTTTCTTTTTTTTTTTTTTTTTTTTTTTTTAAAAAAAAAAAAAAAAAAATCAAAAAAATTTTTTTTTTTTTTTTACTTTTATTTAGCTAAATAAAAAAAAAGTAAATAATGAGTCCGTCCCCCAAAACCTAAGTCTCCTCAAACAATAGTTGATTATGAATCAGGGGTTATTTAAATGAATTTTGGATATTCTTTTTCTATGTTAAGATAGTCTTTATGAAGAAAAATTATTTAGTGCTATTGAATTATTATTCTAATGTCTTTATGAATTACATGAATTTTTTCATTATGGGGTTTCAAAAACATTGATGTTGGCACGCAATAAATTTTCCTCAAAATGCCCATAGTCTCTCTAGGAGGCACACAATGAGTTTTCCTACTATACCCCTACCTCCATAAATCACCATAGCCCAACTAGTAGTAGCTAGAGACATTATTTGGGTTAGGAGTGTTTGGTAGTTTGAAATAATGGCAAGGGTGATGATTGATACCCTCTCCAATCACCACCTCTATACACACGGGACAGGTGGTGATTGGAGAAGAAGGGGAAAAAAAAGAAAAAGTGACCAATCAGGTAAAGAGAGGGTTAAGGGAATGGGAAAAAAATGGGGTGCAAGTCATTATTGTAATGGCAAGGGTGATGATTGAGACCTTCTCCAATCATCACCCCCACACACACGTGGCAGGTGGTGATTGGAAGAGAAGGAAACAAAAAAGAAAAAAGAAAAAAAAAGTGACCAATCAAGTGAAAAGGGGGTCAAGGGGTGGAAAAAAAGGAGGCCCAAGTCATTATTGTAATGGCAAGGGTGATGGGTAATGGGTCCAACCTACTGTGGATGCAACTTGATAATCAAGAAAGATGCATAAGCCCTGTTTGGTAAGGCTTATTTCCAGCTTATTTCAGTTTTTAGCTTAATTTAAGCTATTTTGATGTGTTTTGTTCAACTTAACAATACAGCTTATAACTTTTTGTAAGTCAAAAATTAACTTATTCTTTGAGTAGGGGAGGAGAAGCTTAATTTATAAGTTAAAAATCAGCTTATGTTCACAGTTATAAACTATAAACTGTTAAGGTATAAGTTATAATCACTTTCCTACAACTCTACTAAACGGGGTCATAGAGAGCTTGCTGGTTGCAGCCTCATCTTACCACATTAACTTAAATGAATGTTGGTTCCTAAGTAATTGACCTCTTGGGCAAATGTGTACTTTTCATTAGTGTTAGATAGATAGATGCACAAACTCCAGCAGATACTAAAATAATGTTAATATGATGAATGAATGAATGAACGAACTCAATTCATGATGAACCCCTTCACTTTAATCTCATAAATTAATGGTTCGAACCTCTATTATAGCATGTTGTTGAGATTGGGAATTAACTACTGCTTTTAAAATTTTGTTCTTATATTTGTGATTTGCAGAAAAAATAAATAACAAACAAATAATAGTTAATCACAGGGTAGTTGGCTTAGTGGGTGACGACTGGAACCTAAAGGTTTACTCTCTTACAAGTCTCAAGTTCGAAACCCCTAACTAAATAAACACATACTTTGAGACCACAGACCGTAAGATGTAAACTCTTTTCGGAAGGCTAGGCTTGTTCGGGCTTTACGGAAAGCCTCATTTGAGAACATACTTTTTTAGTAATCTTTTGATTTTTTGACTAAAATGTGATGTAAAAAAAATTAATATGGATGTAAGCTCTGTTTTGGAAGGTTATGCTTGTTTGCGCTTTAAGGAAAGCCTCATTTGGGAAAGGTTTTTTTAGTAACTTTTTGGCTTTTTAACTAAAATGTAATGTAAAAAAAACTAGTATGTTTGGGTTGACTTTTTGACTTTTTACGAAAAAAAATGTGCAAAAAGTAGAGAGAAAATAAAATCTTTTGATTTTTTGGCATGGATTGTTGGCTTTTTAATTTTTTTAGTAACTTTTAAATTTTTTGACTAAATCGATCGCTTTCCGAACGAGTACTTAGTCTAATATGCGTAAGTTAATCCAGGATATCCTACATTAAAATAATAATAATAATAATTGTAAATAAAGAAGAGGAGATCGTGCAAATAAATAAAACAAATGGCCGGTTGGCCGGTGACTTTTGAGTCAAAGGGGAAAAATAAACTATATGACTACGTGCCAATTTCTTTGATCACAGGGGCTTATGCATATTAGTCCTCACGTATACTTAGGGTGAGTAATTGAACGTTCATCTGTTATATAAATAAATTAAATTTAAATATATTTTAAAGTATGTGATAAGTTTATGGGGAAAGCATCAATAAATTTCAAATTTGGAAATGTTAACCTATTTAGTCTCGAAAGTTTTTTGTTGGACTAATAGGTCCTATTTCTCAATAAGCTTACTATAGACTTTTTTATGATTTCTCTTCTTTTCAAATATCAAACATTATTCATCAAATATCAAACATTAGCAACGTCAGAATTATTTATTAAACATCAAACATTAGCAACGTCAGGATTATTCGTATAATGTCGGTGAAAACATTAGCAATGTTAGAATTATTCATCCAACATCAAACATTAGCAACGCCAGGATTATTCATCAAACATCATCATCAAAACAACATCAAAAATAATGATTAAATAATTTTTTTAATAACGATTAAACAATAAAATAACGATTAAAATAACATCAAACATCAAAAATAACGATTAACCAATTTTTTCTGATCAAACATCATCATCATAACAATTTTTTTTGATCAAACATCATCCTAACAATTTTTTTGATCAAACATCATCATAACATCAAAAACATCTCAGATCGAAACCCAAATCTGATTCGGAACACATCTCAGATCGGCTTTGATTCGAAACACATCTCAGATCTGATTCGAAACACATCTCAGATCTGATTCGAAACACATCTCAAAAACCTACATCTCAGATCGGCTCTGTGAGAAATAGAGAGAGGGAGATGGGTTCGGAACCCAGATCTGATTCGCGGAGTAAGGATGAAGCCTCGTACTCCACCGCCTTCATGTTGAGTGCGATTCGAGGCCTCATCACGAATGGGCTTAGCCATGCTCCCAGAAATTTCACTTCGCTTTTCGCCATTGTTTGCAGAGAAGAGAAGCAAACCAACAGTGGGTGAAATACTATTGACGATGCACAATGGTGTGTGTGTGTGTGAGATGTGTATTTGGTTTGCATAAGCAAGCATGTTACGATGAAGATTCAAGACCACATATGTTTGATGTTGTTTGATGATAATGTTGTGATGTTTGATGTAGGGGTGCAACTCTTTGTTTCTCAACCCCAGCCCCCGATTTTTTTTTTTTTAAACTATATACTTATGTATGGGGATCTGCCTCTGCCTTTTTTGATGCGATAATTTTACTGGAATTCGAGCCAACCAATGGCCAACCCGAGTAACCCAACAACAATTAAATTTAAATAATTATATAAATATATATATATATAATATATATATATAATATATATATATTATATATATATATATATAATAATAAAAAGTTAGTTTTTTATTTTTTTTTTTTTTTTTTTTTATTTTTTTTTAATTTTTCTTAATTCTCAATTATTTATTAATTTTCATAATTATCAAACAAATCCTCAAAAAAGTTTTTTGGTTTTTACCTTGAGTAGCAAATCAAAACTCAAAAACTACAAAGCTTGGGCGGGCTCAGTTTCGAAGCTTGAAAGTTGGTTCAAAGCCAAGGCTTAAGCCAGAAGATTCAATCAGACAATTGCTTTTGGCATCCCCCGCCCCGCCGACCCCCGTTAGTTTGATGTTGTTTGATGATGATGTTGTGATGTTAAAAAAGGACTAAATGGTTTATAAAAAAACACTCAGGATTAGATAGAGTAACATTTTCCAATACGGGATTTATGAGTAATTTTTCTTAAGTTTATTTATATGTATTATAAAATTCAAGTTATTTAAACTTATTTCTATTAAAATTTATTTGAGCTTAATTTGAAAAAGTAAATGAGTAAAACTTAAACAAATTAAAATACTTATTAGATTTTCGAGTTAAATTTAGATAATTTATTAATCAATTTCACTGAATTTTTTATACAAGACAGATAATAATTATCTAACATAAGTTATAAAATTATCTCAAGTGGGAGCGCAAAAATAGAATATGAGATCTGCTATTTGACAATGGGGAATTTGACAATTGACCAAATTCGGGCATTTTCACATTAATTTATTAATCAATATTGGTTGCTATGGCACCACAAGCTATGTGCTTTGCTGATTCTCCATCTTGGAATTTTCATTGGCATTTAGCTTCTTACCCAAGAGATTTATAACTTTTGTTTTTAATAAGAGGAACACAAATTTAATCAAAATAAAAATAGTAGTGACCTTATTAGTACAAAAATAATTTTAAAATATATTAATTTATATAATATTATTTTTAATCACTCAACAATAATCTCAAATTCCAACTTAGAATCAATTTATCTTGATTTGAATTGAGCTGTGTGATCTTTTTTTTGTGGCGTTACTCGTCTCACAAATCGAGCACAATCATAAACAAAATGTATTAATTTGTTCTGGAAAAAAATTTGTGTATAGAAAATGTTGAGAAAAATAATATTTTATTAAAAAAATGAGATACAATTAGATCATACCTCCTCCACTTGCTAATTTATTGCGCTCGTGGGTTGAATCCAATTCCTGTAAATTGCACCCGACCCAAATAACTTAGATACGTGTATGCAGCTCTTTCTCTATTCATTGAGTCAATGTGAGATTTTTCTGAACTCCAAATACTAGTTACTCACTAATGCCTATAACCTCTCAGTAACTCCTCATATCAGTATCAAAATAAATAAATAATTATATTAAAATGTTCTAACAAAAAATATATAAGGGATTAATATGTGCACCAAATTTGTTTTAAAAATTATACTTAATTTTTTTTTTAATCTTACCCGTTCTTAAATTTTTTTTTTTTTTATGAACAAATGGATCATTCTAGAATTTAGAGGAAAACAAAGATCCATTTTTATCAAAGTAGCTAGAATAAATTACGAATACACTATTTGAGGGTTGTTTAAAATATAAATTGTTCCTTATGATTTCAAAAATTATAAATATTTTTTTATTAGAATTTTTTATTTAATAAAATTAATTAAAAAAATAAAATTCATAATCGCTCTCTTATACAATAAAAAATTACTTAAATTATTAATTAAAACATATTTTTAACATTATTAAAAATTATTAATTGATTTAATAATTTATCAATAAAAAGAATAATTTGTTATAAAATTAAAAATTTCAAAAGTGGAATATATAATTTCTAAAATTATACGAAACGATTCATATTTTAATCAAATTTTAAAAAGTGTATGAGTAATTTATTCAAATAAAATTAAGTAAGGTGACAGGTAGTTGCAAAAAGGACAATATAGTTGCTGAGGTGGCGATTACACGTGGAAAATAGATGATGAGTTGTTGGGCATGTAGAGTGCGTCTATTGATTTACTATACACCCGCGCGTATAGATTATCTTTGTCAAATGCGTCACCACAGAGACAGTACGCTATTAACTGGCCTCCATGCCTCCTCACGGTCTTAGCGTGTTCTCTCACCCCTCTCCTTCTCTCTCTCCCTTTGCTCCATAACGAAGCAAAAAAACGATCCTCTCTATCTCTCTGCATCACAATTGACGAACAGTCAAAGCTTGAATAAGCAAAGAAACCCATTGAAATCTCTGGTTTCTACGGGTTTGTACTTGTAAATTCTCTTCAATCTCTCGTTTTCTTTTCTGGGTTTCGATTCATTTACATAGTACTGGAATGGGATAAACAAAGAGACCCATTTGAATCTCTGGTTTTCACAGCCTTGTAAATTCTATTCAATCTATCGTTTTCTCTTATGGGTTTTGGATTCATTTACATAGTACTGGAATAAACAAAGAAAGCCATTTGAATATCTGGTTTTTACAGCCTTGTAGTTGTGATTTTATTCAATCTCACGCTTTCTCTTCTGGGTTTCAATTCCTTATGCAGATAGAGATTGGAAAGATTTGCAAGTTTTGCTGCCAACGCGTATTGGTTCTGTCACTGGGCTATTGTTATTTGTTTGCGTAAATTGATCTGAATAGCTGTTTCTGGATTCAGTATTCGTTACTGAATCTGGGTTTATAGATTTTTATTGAGGTTTGTTGAATGAAGTGAATTTTTGGGGAAGAAAGAAAGCCGGCGATTCGTTTTCTTTCCCAAGTTTGCGATCTGTGCAGAAGAATATGTCTAGTTTTGTGGGTGTTCTTGTTTCTGATCAATGGCTTCAAAGCCAGTTCACACAGGTTGAACTTCGCAGCCTCAAATCCAAGGTATTATTGGAGTATACTTGAATTCTGTTGTTGATTTGATTTGAGGAAGTTAGTTGATGGTTTCTGTGGCAGAGCAATTATATATGAACTGTGTTATTGTTTTTGTTTAATTTGTAGTTTGTTTCAATAAAGAATCAGAATGGTAAAGTCAAAATTGGGGATTTGCCACCTTTAATGGTGAAACTGAAAGCTTTGAGTGAGATGTACAAGGAGGAGGAGATAAGGGAAATATTGGGCGAGTCAGGTTCTTCCATGGATGATGAGATTGATTTTGAAGGCTTCCTCAGGGTGAGTTATTGTGATGACTCTCTGTATTATTTCAGTTTATTGTATTTTTTAATTTTATGTATTTGGTGAATAACATTGGCCTAATAACCATAGGTTCAAGTCTCGGGGCAAAGTGCACTATGCAAAGGTTAGATTAGGTGTGAACGTAATCTTTCCCCTCCCAAACCCTCCCAAACACACATTAATGTGTACTAATTGGGCTGCGTTGTTTTTGTTGCTTTTTTTTGTGTATTTGGTGAATGAAATATAGTTTTACGAAAAGAAGAATCAAAGTAACAGGTTTTTTAGGCTTTAATTCTACTTGCACACAGTAGTGAGGTGTTGATTTTATCTATTGTATTCACATGGGAATAAGTAAGCTTCAGTCTTACTTGTACTGGAGTTCAGAGCTTGGTAAATGACATGTGTATTAACTGCATTGAAATTGAATGGACAGACGTATGTGAATCTTCAATCTCGAGCTCCAGCAAAATTAGGCGGCACAAAGAACTCATGGTCATTCCTCAAGGCTACCACAACCACCCTTCTTCACACCATTAGTGAATCAGAGAAATCATCTTATGTTGCTCACATCAACAGCTATCTCAGGGATGACCCATTTTTGAAGCAATTTCTTCCAATAGACCCAGCTACAAATGCTCTATTTGATCTTGCAAAAGATGGAGTTCTTCTATGGTACTTAATCACGGTCTGCTTTTTAGTACTCTACTTTTTTATGCCACTGCTGAAGGCTGACAATTTGGGGTGGTTTTAATGTATTTTATGGCTTAATGCAGTAAACTTATCAATGTTGCCGTACCGGGCACAATAGATGAACGAGCTATCAACACCAAAAAGGTACTCAACCCCTGGGAAAGGAATGAAAATCACACCCTTTGTCTCAACTCTGCCAAGGCTATTGGTTGCACAGTCGTTAACATTGGTACCCAGGACCTGATTGAAGGAAGAGTGAGTTCAACGTTTTCAGCACCCGTATCGGTTATGTTGATATAACACGAGATTGAGAGTCTGACTTTCTAATTTATTTGTTCATTGTGCAGTCTCATCTGGTGCTTGGGTTGATTAGTCAAATTATAAAGGTGTGCATTAGACTCCATCATATAAAGTTTAATTATACTTCATTTTATACTTCAGAGTGAAAACAAGAAATTTATGAAGATGGTTGGGGTCATGTGATAACCACAGAGGCTAGAGCTTCTAGTTTAGAAGATTCAATTGTTTGCTCAAATTTCTTTCACTTCAGCTGTTAATTTATCAATTAACTATGTCTACTTCAGATCCAACTCTTGGCAGATCTCAACCTTAGGAAGACACCGCAACTTGTGGAATTGGTGGAAGACAACAATGTAATTAACTATTAGTTGCTCATACTTTTGAAATTTAGTTTGTACATTTTGGTTTCAATCTATGGGGGATATGGCATCATTGTGCATCATATACCTTTCAGGATGTTGAGGAGCTTATGGGATTAGCCCCTGAAAAGGTCTTGTTGAAGTGGATGAATTTCCACCTGAAGAAAGCAGGCTACAAGAAAAATGTGACAAATTTCTCTTCTGACTTAAAGGTAACTAGCACTCATATATGTCTAGTAACATTGGAATTATTTAAATCTTAAACGGTGGCATATTTAATTATACATTGTTCAGATTGAATTGCATCCTTTATAAATTTGTTATTAGAATGCAGCAAGATATGGGGATCAGTGCAGGAGCTTATTCAGTGGATATAACATTTGAAATTGTTCTTGCACCTGAATTTGACTGTTTCCCTGTATTTCTACTCATGACATCCTTTTTGTTTGCAACCAATTAGCTTCTCATTTTGTACCCATGAACCATATGAGTAAATTTTTATGGAAATCTTCTTATCAGTTCTCCATACCAATATCATATGCTTTTGCACTGCAGGATGGAGAAGCTTATGCTTATCTGCTTAATGTTCTTGCACCAGAACATTGCAGTCCAGCCACTTTAGATGCCAAGGATCCTGCTGAAAGGGCTAATTTGGTGCTCGAGCATGCTGAGAAAATGGACTGCAAAAGATATTTAACCCCAAAGGACATTGTTGAAGGCTCAACGAATTTGAATCTTGCATTTGTTGCACAAATATTCCATCAAAGGTCGGAAGTGAACGTTTTACTTTTGTGATATAAGAATTTTTTTTTTTTTGGAAGTAATGTTTATAATTCATTGTGTATGGTATGTGCAGAAGTAAGGATGGGGCATTCCCCCCTATCTTAAGACTACAATGTCTTATCAACCAGAAACAATAAATATCTGTCTCTAAACCAAGTATTCTAGAAGAGAACACAACTAACATGCATCATTACAGATATGAACTAAACAAATTAGTAGGATTTAAATCATCTTCTTTCAGGACCACCTAGCAACGGGTTCAAAATTTTTGTGGGATGCTCCAAGCAAATCATATCTGCCATTTTAGTTGGCCATTCTCCACTTGCCTTCATGTGCCAATCCTTGCTCTAATAGCTTCTTCAATCACCTTAAACACCGTTGCAGTTTCTCTCTTTTTTTTATGAGAACAGTGACTACTAGAGGTGGCTTACTCAACCTGAAATCGTGAAACCGTCCAATTGCACCCATTTAAAACATGTTGAAACCCACCCAAATTCATAAATGGGGTGCATCTTGCAAACCCAATTAAAATTGGGTTTAAATGGATTGGACAGAATTAACAAAGCTGGGAAACTTCTCTTTGATCAGCGATACCATCACCAGCAACTCCACCATTGCCACCCTACCACTACCTCCACCATCACCGTCTACCATCTATTGACATTTTTTTTAAACCAGGTAAACGGGTTGGACTCCAATTCTACCCAACCTGTTTATTAAATAGACAGGTTTGGATTGAATTGTTTTAAATGCATAATCTGTTTTGACCTGCCCGAACCGGCCCGTTTGTCACCTCTAGTGAATAACTTCTTGTTTCTCTTTCTCCAAGTTTGGTACACAATATCTGCTAGGGAAAGCTTGTACACTGAATTTTTAAAGTTCTTTTTCCTTGACCAGGGTAATTCATCCTCCCATTATTGGGGGGTTCTGTTGACCTCATTTCGTCTCAAAACCTTTTTTCAAATTCGGGTAGAGTGAGGACAGATTAGAATAAATGCTGCGGAAACTCTTTAAACTGGCTTCATGGTGAACATGTTGAGTCTAAACTGTCAACTTCCTTTCTGTGTTTATACTAAAAGTCATTGGTTTCATAAAATGTAGCTCTGTCTTGCAGGAATGGCCTCTCTACAGACAACAAAAAAATTTCTTTTGCAGAGATGATGACGGATGATGAGCAAATGTCTAGAGAAGAAAGATGCTTTCGCTTATGGATCAATAGTCTTGGGACAGCTACTTATGTTAATAATTTGTTTGAGGATGTCAGAAATGGGTAAAATTTTCAGTTTCCATGCCCATAATTATAACTTTTAAAGATCAATCCATAACATCTGCAGAAGTACTTTTCTATACTAATTGATTCTATAATGACAGTGGTCAGTATATGCTTTATTTGTGTTTTATTTTTGTCTTTTGCTTTTCACTAATTAGCTACATTTTATAATCATTTCTGAATATTTCCATGAAATGTAACAATAACCCCTGCTTGATATTTTCTTGATCAATTAATAATTCTTGAATTATTCAACAGTATGCTTTTGTGGCTTGAAGTTTTTCATTTCAACTGTAATGAATGAGTGCTTTTGAACTCAATGTGTACCTCTCATGTATGCAGATGGATACTTTTGGAAGTGCTAGACAAAATTTTTCCAGGATCAGTTAACTGGAAACAGGCAACAAAACCTCCTATTAAAATGCCATTTAGAAAAGTGGAGAACTGCAACCAAGTTATAAGGATTGGAAAGCAATTTAAATTTTCCTTAGTGAATGTTGCAGGAAACGATATTGTACAGGGGAATAAGAAGCTCATACTAGGTAATGTGCTCCATCTCAACCTATTCCTAGAAGTTCAGGAGGAATTATATGGCTTTCATAGATGTCTGCCTGATTTAGTCTTTCCCGGTTTGCCAGTCATTGTTCTTCATGCTTGAATTTGTTATTGTGCTAGTAAAAGTTAATTTTTCGGATTGATTTTTATCTGCTTTTTGTGTCCTTGCATTATGGTCCAAGTATGGTATCCCGTTTCCATTGCCTAATTGACTTCAGATCTCACTCTGTTAATTTGGATTTTGGTATTCCTTTTTGCCCTTTTAAGTGCTCAGTTTGAACTTCTTGTGTTTTATTGCTCATTGCATTACATTTTGGTTCTCCTGCAGCATTCAGCCAGTGAGACCCAATTTTGGGAGTTGAGTGATTGATTCTAGCTTGCTGCTTTTCATTTCCCCTGTTTCTGGTTTTTTTTTTCATTCTCATTCTCATTTGCATGAATATTCTCTTAATGAAAAAAAATGTTTTGATTTGCAAAAGAAGGTTTCGTTTTATAAACTTCAGTTCTAAAATGTGTGTAACAAGTCAGATGCCAATTATTGGTGTGTACATGTTTTTATTTATTTTTTATTTTTTTTATGAAGTGTTATTATCATCCAACTTTTGCTATTTATCTATGGTAGATAAGCTCTTTTTTTTTTTTTTTGAAATATTATTTTAATCATTCAGATTTCCAAAGTACCATATATATAGCTGTAACAGTTAACAGGGAAAATAATTGCAGAAAACTCAAATTATAATAATTGGATATTTATCTGGGGCTGCGGCCAAGAACCCTGGCTTGCTTGTTAGTTTCTTCGCAGAAAGCAAATGAGAGCTCTTTTACTGACATCCTATTCTTCAGCAGTTTTATCTTTTAGTGGAACATAAATGTCTATAACATCCTCGCTTCGGATTATTCATCATTAAATGCATAAATAAATAGATGAAAGATCAACCACTTAATGATAGCCGATTTGCAGTAGTTAGTCGTCAACAATGGGGAGAGAATACTGCCATTCAAGTATAATTTCTTGTTATCTTTGTGTCATCTTTTAGAGTTATTTTAAGTTAGTGTTTGATAACCCAATTATTAAGTGAAAATTAATTAAGTCCTTTTGATAAGCACACAAGTATAATTTCTTGTTATCTTCGTGTCATCTTTTAGAGTTATTTTAAGTTAGTGTTTGATAACCCAATTATTAAGTGAAAATTAATTAAGTCCTTTTGATAAGCACACGTTGTATCACTTTTATTTGACACTTACAATATTAGCCAAGTTAAGAAAACTTTTAGTGGTAGATTTTTTAATGTTGATTGATTTCTTAATTGCTTATACAGAAGCATCGATGTGCACCGTTATGACCTTGCCACTGCTGCCACACCCCCACTCCCACACCACCACCCCCGCTACCACCATCATCAGGCCACCACCTACTACCACTGCCACCACCATTGCCACTGTCACTGTCACCATCACTATCACTATCACTATCACTATCACTATCACGTCTTACCATTGCCACAACCCTCCACGTCCCCCACACCAACCCTCCCTCCACTATCACCACAACCATTATCCCTTCACCTCCACCACCATTGATGTTGGTGCTGTACCCACCACCACCTTATCACCACAATATAGAAATTGGAAGAGAACATTTCAAAATGTTAAATTTAAAATTTCAAAATGTTAAATTTAAAATTTCGTCTTGTATATATCAAGCAACTTATTCTAATTCAACACTTAAATTTTTATTAAACAATTTTTTATCTTATAAAATTCAACATTCAATTTTTTAGTAATTTTTTTTTCAATTTTGAATTTTATCAAACACCACCTAACGTTACCAATTAATATTCATGATAACTTTCCCAATAAAAATAAAAAAAAAACATAATAAAAATGATTAAACATAAAGATAGTGAATAAAGCCCAAAATTACGGCCAATTGGGAGTAGTAGTCATTTATTGGGATATATTTTTCTATGAAATGTTGACATCACCACATAACATTACCACTTAATATTCATGATAACTTTCCCATGGAAAAAAATAATATATATAAAAATGATTAAACAAACAGATATTGAATAAAGCTCAAAATTACAGCCAAGAGGAAGTAGTAGTCATTTATAGGGATATATTTTTTCTAAGAAATGTTAACTTTTGTTGCCATTGCATCAAAACATGTTCCTTGAGGAAAATGAAGTTTTACCATGTTAGTTTTATTTATTTAGGGCCTTTTAGCTCTGGTCAGCTTTCATAAACTTGAAAATGGAGTTGCAAGAAACTTGAAGTCCAAAATGCTCAATTGTTTTTGGGTACTTTTTTCAGCTTTCCTGTGGCAATTGATGCGGTGCAATATGCTTCAACTTCTGAAGAACTTGAGGTCCCGCTCTCAAGGGAAGGAGTTTACTGATGCCGATATCCTGACTTGGGCAAACAAAAAAGTGAAGAGCAAGGGCAGAACTACTCATATCGAGAGTTTTAGGGTTAGTAAGTTTTACATTGATTTCTTTATTAATTTTTATTAATATATAAATTATGATTGACTGGTGATATTGCGGGACTGTCATTCAGGATAAGAGCCTTTCAAGTGGATTATTCTTCCTTGAACTTCTCAGTTCGGTTGAGCCAAGGGTTGTCAATTGGAACCTTGTAACCATGGGTGAAAGTGGTATGCATTTTTTTTTTTAAGTGTAAAATTTGTGTTAAAGTTATTAGCTTTGTTTTGTTGGCTTAGGAAATGGTGGACCGTGGACCCAAAAAAAATGAAGAAGAGAAAAAGTACTATTTTTTAAAAATAGTCCCAATTCTTAATAATTAAGAACCCTACTAAAGATTCGCCTCTATGAAGCACGGACACGAGACACGGTAATTTCCAAAAAATGGGGACACGGCACGGGACGTGGCAATTTTTTTTTTATAAATATTTTTATTTTAATATACGTTAATTATTTTACTTATTTATTATATTTTTTAAATAATATGTTTTTATAAATTATTTTATTTTATTTTATTTTATATAGATGTGTTTTTTAATTAATATGTATAAGTAATATATATCATTTATAAAATAATATTTTCTTAATATATATAAGATAAGAGAGTCTATAGATCAGTTCAAAAAAAAAAAAAAGAGTCGATAGAGAAGGCGAGAGCGACAGAGAAGGCGCGAGTGAGACGCGAAGACTAGAGACACGACCGAGAAAGAAGACTAGAGACGCGAGCGAGAGAGAAGATTAGAGACGTGAGTGAGAGAGAAGACGCGAGAGACAGAGAGGGCGCAAGGGAGAGAGAATGCTTACAGTGGATGTCGATTTCAAGTCAGCGACTGAGTTTGAGTCAACTAGATGTCCTTCGATTGATCGGCAACTGAGTTCTCTCCTTTGTCTCTCTCTTCTCGTCGACCGTGTCCCATGGCGTGTCGTGTCTAGATTTGGACACGCGTGTCCCCACCGTGTCTCCTCCATGTCCCTTGCAAAAAAATAAATTAAATTAAAGGGACACGCCATCTGACGTGTCCCCGGCGTGTCCCCGTATCCGACACCGCCACGGCTTCCATTTTGGTGTGTCCATGCTTCATAGATTCACCTAAAGCCTACGTGGTTTACATTTTGTGGAACCATTACAGAAAATATTAAACAAAGGAAATGGTTAGGGTTGAAATCCATTCTGATTACTTTTCATCATCAGAAATTAAATGGGTAGATTTTATGTATGGATGGATGGAATTGAATTCTCTCTTTCTCGTCTACAAATGTTACTCAGTAGATGTTGTATTATGAGAAAGGTTTATGGAAGCAACAGAGTGACTTGTTTTTATTGTTGTTATAGATGAGGAGAAGAAATTGAATGCCACATACATAATCAGTGTTGCACGTAAGCTTGGATGTTCGATTTTCTTGTTGCCTGAGGACATCATTGAGGTGAGATTGCTATTTTGATAGGTTTGTAAATTTGCTCGTCCATTAATTTCATGTTTGAATGCAAAAATTCATTTTTTTTTGACAAACTATATTTACTGAGATTAAATTGTTCTACTGTGTTCAATGCGATTAAAATTTTCCTGTGCAAAATTTTGAATTGAATGAAATCAAGAAATGGATATATAGAGGACAAACATGGATGGGCATTATATTTGACCGACATTCTCATGATGTAATGGCAGGTAAATCAAAAGATGATCCTTACTCTTACAGCCAGCATCATGTATTGGAGCCTTCAGCAACCAGTGGACGAGTCCGAGTTATCTCCATCCTCTGCTACTTCTGGTACTCCTGATGCATCCCCGGCACAATCTGTTAATGGCGAAGATGAAAGTTCTTTGGGGGGCGAAGTCTCAAGCTTGACCATTGATGATGCGGGCTCTGATACTACAGTCTCCTCACAATTTGAAAACGAGGACACACTTGTTGCTTCCGATAATAGAGTCTCGTCACAAGTTGAAAATGGGAACAAGCCTATCATCGCCTCTGATGGCAGCGTCTCCTCACAGGTTGAAAATGAGGAGACTTCAGTCCCCTCTGGTAATGGAGTGTCGACACAGATTGAAAATGAGGACACTCTTGTTGAAGAATGATTGAATTTGAAGAGTAAAGGGAAAAGAGAAGGAGAAATTACACTGCCATTTATTCAAGCAAGACATATACATGACCATAGAATATAGTGCTTGTGATCCAAAAAGAGAGAGAAAAAATAAAAATAAAAATAAGACTTTTGTATAGTTTAGAATGTGCTTTTTTTTCTTCTTTGGTTTTTGTTTGCCCCTTTTCTTTTTTAACTTAATAATGTAAGTAGATTTTACCAATTTAGTTTTTTTATTTATTATATTGGTTTATTTTATTCATGTTAATTACATTTATTCCCTGAATACAATAAGAATATTATTTGCCTCCAATTTTTTAGATATCCTATCAAATGCCCATTGAAAAGCTTACGATTTGCTGTTTTTGTCATGAATTGTTTATACAACTCCTCTTCCATTTCAAAATAAAGGGAGAATAAAAAGGAACAAATAAAAGTAATATTTCATTTCAGTAGATTGTGTGTGTGAATGGTCTCTTATTTATTGCTTTTATTTATTGATGATGAAGGTCCGCTATGTTACTCAATACAATATTTTATATGTTTTATTGGGTATAATATCTTATTAATAAATTTTAAACCATACATATTGATTAAAAATATGGTAAGTTAATTATTTGAATATAATTTTTGAACTTGAATGCAGTAAAGTTATCATTTTCAATTCCTTAATTACTGGTTATTTTGAGAATTAATTATTTTAGTTTATTTTTTGACTTTTTACTAAAAGACAAATAGAAAAATAGAGTTAATATTTAACTATTTTTTGGTAAATTTTTAGTTGTTTTAGCCAATTGCCCAAACAATTCCTTATCTTTGCATCAATCAAAAAGAAAAATTAAAAAAAAAAACCAACCATATTTCATAAAAAGTCAAAAAGTACACTTATTTAGTCTTCCCAAACTTGGCCCAAATCAAAATATCCCTGACACAAATACTGAAAGAGGTCAGACATAATTGTTAAGTTTTTTTTATTTTTATTTGCATTTATTATTATAAATATATATATACTTTATAATTATAAAAGAAAATAATATAATTCCATATTTTCTAAATCATAACTAGAAAAAAGAAATCATAATCAAACACAGAAAGTTATAACCAAATATCTCAAAATAATATTATAACTAAAAAGGAAATTATCATAACTAAAATGGAAATACCATAATTAATAGTGCATATGATATAAAGATATGTATAATAGAATTCTCCTAAATTTGTGGAGGATTTGTTTTGGAAAGAAAGAAATATATAAAATAAAGGGTATTGCTAAAAATATCCATATTTTTCCTTCACATTCCTATCTTATTTTATATATTTTTTAATTACAATTTTATCTTAATATAAAATGTCATTCCTACCCTACCTCTCAAACCATTCAAATCCTAACCTTCAACCTCATACACCCAACTATCACGGGAGCTTCTATTTGCACATCCCTCATCCTCTTTTTACACACACTAAATAAAAATTATTTTTATTTTAATTTTATTTTTAAGTGAAATTACTATTTTGGACATAAAATAAACACATTCGGAAGTTGATTGTCGAAAAATTAAAAAAAATTCGGAACTCAACTTCTGAACAAGTTATTTAGTTTCGGAAATCAACTTCCGAACCAATTGTTTATTTTTAGAAATCAACTTCCGAACCAATAAAAGATGTGTAAAGAGGAGAAGGTGTGTGTGCAAATAGAAGCTCCCAACTATCACCTATTATGGGGTGATTCTACTTACACCACTCTTTTACCTCCTTACACCTTTCATATAAGATTGTTTTTTTCTTCCAATTTTATCCATATGTGAAATTACTTAAAGGGACAAAACACTAAAATTAAATGTATTTGATTATCTCCTTACACCCCCTGATCTTTCAATTCCAACTTCTCTTTTTCCTTTGTCAACTTTTCTTTTTTCTTACACATCTCTTTTGAAAAATTGATAATCATAGTGTTTTGATCATCAAAAAAAACAATGGATGAAGAAACGGTGATGAAAAATCATAAAAAAAGTGAAATGGTAAGTTTGTTTTTTTAGTTTGGTAAGTTTTTGTTTCGATTTTCTAGGTTGGTGTGCGACTTTTGTTCGATGTTTCGAAATTGAACAAAATAACATAGTTCGGCATCACAGTGCCGGGAAAAAAATATAAGTCTAGCATTTTATTACCGAACAGCCCCAAATTATTATCTATAACAAAGTGGCTTTGTAAATGTATAGCAACAGAACGTTAGACAAATATATTTTTTCCAGCAACATAACACCGGATAAATGTAATTTGTTTACTATTGTGTGACTGAACAGACACTTCATAGTAGGTTCCACTGACTTTGTTATGAAGCAAATTGAAATTTTCTAATTGCATGGCAACATAATGCTGGGAAAAATTATTTTGTCTGGTAAAACAACACTGGATTAATTAAAATTCACTAGCATTTTATTACCGAACAGCCCCAGCACAAATTATTACCACATCATTTGGGAGGATGTGACTCTGTAAATGTATAGCCACAAAAGGCTGGTAAAACAACATTAGATTAATTAAAATTCACTAGCATTTTATTACCGAACAAGCCAAGCACAAATTATTACCACATCATTTGGGAGGATGTGACTCTGTAAATGTATAGCCACAAAAGGTTGGACAAAATCATTTATTCCGACATTATAGCACCGAATTTTTGTTTCGCATTGTGTGACTGAACATGCACTTCAATGTAGACTCTATTGGCTTTGTTAGGACGCGAACAAAAATTATCCAATTGAACGGTAACATAATTCTGAAAAACAAAATTTTATCCGGTAACATAGAACTAGAGTAGTTCAAATTGTTTAGTATTGTATTACCGAACAGGCCATGCACAAATAAAAAAAACATTGTTTAGGATAAAGTGGCTCTGGAAATATATAGCAACCAAATGCTGGAGGGATCTATTGTTTCCGGCAACTGAACACCGGAATAATTCAAATTGTTTAGCAGTATGACGCTGAACTGGCCCATAACACTGAGAAAAACAATGTTACTTCTAGCAAATGGTACCATATCCCTCCAAAACACTTTAATACCATTACAATGCGTTACAAACAATAACAAATACATATGTTCGCCAAAATAAGTTTGCATTGACATAATTATTGGATACAAAATAGATGTGAAACTGCTTAAAGTTCTTACAAAAGTATGACAATTCATAACTTGTCCAACCAAGCATCCAGTTTACAAAAGATCCAAGGCATCCACAAAAACTATGCCATTAGGGAAAAGTATATCCTAAATTCTATACGGCTTAGGCATTCACAAAAACTATGTCATCAAAAAAAACTAGATCCCAAATTCTTTACGGGCTAAGCTTTCACAAAAACTATGCCATAAAAAAAAAAAACTACATCTCAAATATCATGTACGGTTAACACAAAACTATATCCCAAAATGTATACGGGCTAGACATTATGCAAAATTATGTCATCAAGCAAAAAGTAGATCTCAATCCTTATGTACGATCCATCCTACGACGTTTACGATAGTAGACTTGATGCTCTGTACGTGTCAAAGTAGATCCCAAACTTTGTCCATCAAGAACTTGCAGCATGTGACCAATGGTTTCATATAGAATGTCAGGGTGCAAGACACGTTCATCACGACCGAGCCTATGGACTGTAGCACCAACATTGAAAGCAGCATCATTACACTGCAAAAAAAAATGATAAAAATCGTACTTAGTGTTTGATTTATGGTGAACCACTTAAAAGTGAAAAAAGTTAATTCACAATTTGCTTAGCCACACAGGATCCATAGTAACATCATTCTCGGGACGTTGAACACGTGGATCAAACTAAGAGTGATGTGTAGGATTTCGAACAACCCGATGCGAAAACACGAGCATACCACTCACGGTATCCTCGTACACATTCAGGTGGCTGCTATTGTACAAGCACACTGTGAGCATTTATATGTTGCTTACTGAAATGAAAACTTCAATAACTAGATAAATAGTATGTCGTGATGGTGCCTTCGCATATACTAGCTAATCAACAATGATTCTCTTGTTTTTACAAGGGTCCTTGCAACTCCGTAGAGTAAAAAAATGTACTTTTTTGGTCAGTGACTTCATTGAGCAAAACCCTCTGTCGAATCCTCCCTTAACTTCCTCTGCCAATCGAAGCTGCCACTACCACCATAAGTGTTCTAGGCCTTCTGGTGAAGCATCAGGTTCAACAACTTCGAGGTATTGCTTGATTTAGAATTATCACTATGAAAATATTTATCAAAAAAAAAAAAAAAAGAATTATCACCATGAATGATCTGATAATTCTGAAGAAGCCTCCTCTGTATCGGCAGAACAAATTAACATTCACAAATAGGTGTTGGTGAATATTCTGGTGATTTTGAAGGAGCCAAGTGATATTCCAATTTGGTAAAAGTATAGAGGTATAAAGAGGTTTGACTTCAGAAAGATATTGTAGAGAAAGTGGAGATATTTAGGAGAGGAAATAAACAAGGAAGGTGGAGAGTTGAGAGAGAATGTGTTTCAAGAATATAAAGAAGTTTAGGAAGAGAAATTAGAAAGTAAACTAGGAAAAAAGTAAAAAATAACAGGGTGTGGCAACCTTGGTGGTTTGTGTTAGTGGGAGATGAGAATATGGATGGAAGGTGGATTAATGTGATTTATAATGGATTAATAATGGCAGCGGTGACTAGTGAGTTTGATGGTAGTGTTGATGAGTTGGTGAACTAATTATTGATTTGTGGGAGTCATGATGGTCAGCCTGTGATAATAGGTGGATAGATGTTCAAGGATTCCACTATTGGTGTATGGTTTGAAGTGGTGCTATAGGGGAGTTCAATATGGTTGAGTTTGGTGCATCGTACATACTGTAGGGTTGTCAATTGGGCTAGCTTGAGTGTGAGATCGTCCTGAAGAAGAAACACTGGTACTAGGCATTGGCTTAGCTTGTCACTAGAACATTCCCACTTCCAAAATTCAGCTCATTATCTTATATAAGTTACTTACTAAAAAGTTTGGGGTAACCCAAATCTATGAGAGATTCTGATTATAATTTTGAACATAAATTAAGAGAAGTATTAAACAAAAATGGTAATCTAGAACTTAGTTTAATGTAACATTTTTATTATACATGATTCATTTTTAATGTGATGACGGAATGTTTTGTAGAGATGGTGCGCACTTGACTAACCCAGAAATGGTGCTCACTTGACTAACCCACAAAACTCTAACCCAGAAATTCAATTTTTTTCCACAACTATTGATAACCTTCTATGGCAGCTCTTTACCCACAGAACCCTATCCCTTTCCACTTAACTATCACTCTCAAAAAAGAAAAAGAAAAAGAAAAAGAAAAAGAAAGAGACAGTGGGCAAAACAGAGGACAAAAAATCTGATAAAACATAGAACCAAAATCTGAACTTTACATTCAAAACTAGCACCAAAAATCATAAACCCAATTAAATTCCAAGATCTAAACCACCAAAACTATGTTGGAAATGTGCTATTCTTTATCTATTCGCAAAAAATGATGACATAGATGATATAGATATATAGATAGATACACATATCTATGTCTATCAATATAGAGAGAGAAAGAAGAGTTTTCTCACTTACCTTTGGCAAATGAGAAGAGTGAGTTCAATCGTCCACGCCGTCCGAACACCTCCACGCTGGTGTTGTCTACTCTTCTTCCTTGCGTTGTTCTCTCTGCATTGTTCTCTTTTCCCTCCAAAGGTATGGGTGTAAAGAGATGGGTTTTGAAGAGTTTTTTATCATAGGGTTTGTTTTGGTACTATATTAGGTGTAATGAGAATTCAATTTTTTTTAAAGTGGTGTAATGAGGTGGAGAGTGTAAGGAGGTAAAAGAGTGGTGTAAGTAGAATCACCCCCCATTACCATATTTGATTGTCACCTCAGTCCCTTTTTGCCCTTATTTGCCATTGCCTAGCCCATTTTCACTACTTTTCAGTTACCACTTACAGAAAATAGAGAAATCATAATAGATAGATAATGAGGGAGAGTGTTTGCACCAAAAAAGAAGAATAAAGAAATGTGAGGGGATTCACAAAGATGAGAAGGGGCTAAAGATTAGAGTTTCACTGGAAGGGTTAATGTATAATTGAAATTAAAGTAAGTATTAAGAAAGAAAAAAAGAAAAAGAAAAAGAAAAAAGGTATGAAGCAATTTAGATAAGAGATGTAAAAGTCCAAAATTAATAGGTAAGCTCTATTAATTAAGAGCGAGAAAAAAAAAGGGTGGAAAGTTAAATTTATTTTTTTATTTTCTTATATATTTAAAATAAATTTCTGAAAATTTCATGATTCAATCTTTTTTTTAAAAAAAAAAATAAAAATTAAAGGCAGTTAAAAAATGTTGTTAAAGATTAAAAAAAAGGATAAAGTTTATTTAAAATATAGATTATTTCTTATGATTTGAAAAATTATAAATATTCCTTATTAAAATTTTGTATTTATCAAAATTAATTGAAAAAATGAAATTACTAATTGCTCTCATATACAATAATAAAAATATATGAATTATTAAATAAAATATATTTATAATATTAATAAAAAAAATTTAATTCATTTGATGATTTATTAATAAAATGAGATTATTTGTCATGAAATTAAAAATTTAAATAATGTAATTTTTAAAGTTATAGAAGATAATTCGTATTTTAAGCAAATTATATTAATGTATTGCGTGAAAAGTATTAGATTAGTATATTTTTTTTACTTTTTATGAAAAAAAGTAAAATGTTAGTTAAAATTGAAGTGATTCAAATAAAAGGTAATGTGACATAAATAAAATATAATTGTGATTCAAATAAGATTATCACACACTAAAAAAAAAAAAAAAAAAAAAAAAAAAGAAGAAGAAGAGATAATTACTCAATTATTAAAAGAATTGTAAAAATAAATTTTAAAGGCGGTTGCCAAACAAACAACTAGGGCGAGTCCACAGCGACTTGACGACTGTAATATACAAAATCATCATCATCGTCCCGATTTGGCAAATCGCTACACATAACCGTAGGATCGTTTTAAGGATTTTGCGAATCCACCGTAGGATCGTTTTAAGGATTTTGCGAATCCATTTTGATCGATTTCGTTTCGTATATATATATATATATACATAGGCTCGCTTGCTTTCGACATTCCTGTTGATTTACACTCTCTTCTCTAACTACGTCGCGACCCAAGGAATCTGTGTCTGATTCAGAAACTAGGGTTTACGCTATCTTGGCGCTTCTATCCAGTGGTTTCCAATCAGGTATTTACCCATTCGCCTTGGCAAGATTTACTTTTTTTGTTTCCGAAACCCTGAATTTGTTTTGATTTATCGAACCTCCAACGAATTTTGGGTATTTTTTTGTTTGAATTTTCATTGAATATATTGTTTACAATTAGATTTTTATGGGTTATAATGTGGGTTCTGAGAAAGTTCATGGAAATCAGAGAGCATGAAATATTTGATATTTGCGAGTTGGGGACGAACCCTTTTAACAGAATAAGTTTTTGTTTCTTTGCGGTGTTTTCAATTTCCAAAAAATTGATTGAACTCTTTTCTATTAAGCCCAATGGCTGTATGGTATAATATGGGGTTTTAATATGTTTGGTTGATGAGGAAACAGAAAGAAAATCAAAAGAAAATCTATGAATTTCAGGTATTTGGTTTCTAGTGAATGAAAAAACCTATTCAACTATTCCGAATGGTATTTATTTCTTTGTTTATGTTGGGGGCAAAGTTGTGTAGAGTTTCCTGTTGTCCATGAAAAATTTGAGAATCATGACTATAATCTTTTCTTATTTTATTGCAGTTACTGAACTGAGCAATCAATAAGAAAAGGTAGTGGCAGATTATGGGTTGCCATGAAATCATGCCCTTTTCTTTTTTAAACCATCATTTGGTTGATAATTGTTTAACCAAAGAAATTACGGGCATCTAAACAAGTCTTCTTGTGTATGTCTTGCTTAGGTTGTCAAGTAGTAGTCACTGTGTAATTGGGAGAAGAGAATGGCATCTTCAGACGATGAGGATGAGACTGTGCCACACACTGTCTCAAACTACGATTTTGTTGATGACAAGGACGAGCCTATTGCATTTTCAGAGTTACCAGTTCAATGGAATGAGAGTGAGGGACTGGATGGCAAGAGTAAACAGATATTCTTGCACGGGACTGCTGACAATGGCCTTCAGAAAATATACAAGCAGGTCACAGCATGGAAGTTTGATCTTTCAGATGTGAAGCCAGAGATCGCGGTGCTGTCTAAGGAAAACAACTGGATCTACCTTCAAAGGCCTAGAAAGAGTTTTGAGGAGACCATTAGGACAATCTTGATCACTGTGCACTGCCTACATTTTGTGAAGAAGAATCCTGAAACCTCTGGGAGATCTTTGTGGGATTACTTGTCTAAAGTTTTCAGGTTTGCAGCCAGATCTTAGATTCTCAGGCTATTCACCATTTATTTGTTGTTTTAAGTGCAATTTTTCACAGTTTATGCTATATACAGCTTGTACGAGGTCAGACCTTCTGAGAATGATCTGATAGATCACACAACTTTAATCAGTGAAGCTGTTAAAAGGGATGAAACATTAGCAAAATCCAAGGTTTGTATATGGGGTTTCATTTATGATCCTTCTTTTGAATTATTTTGTTTATAAGTACACTATGATGAACCTTTATGCATTGAACAGTTTTTAGTTACATTTCTCGAGGCGAAGCCCCGGAAGAAGAAAGTTTTTGATGAGGTCTGAAACTAAAATCACAGTTTTATTATACACACACACACACATATTATTCATCATTTTATGTTGAGAAAGCTTATTTGCTGATGTGACAGGATATTTTAACTACTGCAAAGGCTGGGTTTATTGTTGATGATGATATGATAGATGAATTTGAAGAAGATGATGGGTCTGATGAAGAAGAAGACCTATTTGATTCTGTTTGTTCAATTTGTGATAATGGCGGAGAACTTTTGTGGTATGCATTATTTAAAAAAAAAAAAAAATTCGGTGCAATTTTGTTTTTGTTTCTACACTTATTCATGTCTTAAATATGACCAGTGATGACTATCTCTTACTGCATTGTCTTCAGTTGGTATTAATATGAAAGATTAGATTCATTCCATTGTCATCGATGATGTCACTGATATCATTGTTTTTTTTTTTTTTGTTCGTGCCATTTTTAACAAATACTAGTGGGTGGCATACGCAATACGTGTGCAATTAAGATAACTAATAATAAAAACAAATAATAAAGAATCTAATATCATAATATGTATGTTGCTTAAGTGATAAATATGTCCTTAATGAAATCTAAGGTCTTAGGTTCAAAATTTACTTACGCTGTGTTTAATAATTTTTTTATTTTAGCATATATAAAGTTGCTGCGTAGCATGAGGAGAAGAAGCGTTCACTAAATCAATTTAGGCCTTCACTTAATAATAGTATAGATATAGATTTATCTAGTTCTTATTCATTTTTACTGACAAGATATGTAACTAAGACTTACCCCTCCACTTCCCTCCCCTTTACCGTCTGAACTGATTAATGATGGCATATGCATTGTTCTTGTATCAGCAGCATAAGTCATCAATGTTATTTCCATGTGTATGGCTGAAAACCGAGTCCTATTATACTGTTAAGAAATCGAGACAACAACTATGATGGGTGTATTAACTATCATCTCTGAAATGCTCTTTTTGAAGATAGAAAAAAAGAAACCGTAAGCTATTACATTCAATTTTGAAGGTAATATACCTTCCTGGCTTCCTTTCTATAAGCTTTTGAAAGAATTTCCTGATGGGATTGGAAGTGATCAAAAGTTACTAGACTGTTTAGTTTGATAGATTTTGGGTTATTTGACATGGCCTGTGGTGTTTAGGTATCCTATGAAATAAGCTCAGTAGCATTCATATGCATAAAAGATTTGCATGCTGAGATGTAGTGTGGTGATTATTGTTTGCCATTTTTATGGGCTTTCCTTTTTGTCATTTACTATCTAATGTTACCAATGAAATTAATATGGTCTACCACCTTTTTATTGCTTCTGTTCTGTACTACATCAAGAATGAATAATTCATGTACTTGTATGTTATTTCATCAAGGTTGTGCCTGTATATCTTGTTTGAGTGACATGTTATGGTATAATTTTGGATCTCATACAGTTGTGAAGGAAGGTGCATGAGGTCATTTCATGCTACTGTGGAGGCTGGTTCTGAATCCGCGTGTGAATCTCTCGGCCTTTCTGACGAACAAGTTGAAGTATGCTATTCTTTCATTTCTGCCTGATGATGCATTGTTCTGGTTGGTTTATGCTGTTTGATAGATTCTTAGGACACTTTTTGAGTTCATGCATGTATTTTGCAGGCAATACAGAATTTTTTCTGTAAAAATTGTCAATACAAGAAACATCAGTGCTTCGCTTGTGGGGAGTTAGGCTCTTCTGATAAATTGTCTGGTGCAGAGGTATGAATTCTTCTGGAAATTTGAAATACTATTTTAATGTTGAATGCTCATTCCCCCATTTGTGATTTACAGAATGCTAGTTGGTTAAGCTTAGCTAGTTTTGTTATTAAATTGAAGAAATTCCGTCAAGGGCAGCGTTTATCCACATTGTTTTTTAATAGCAAAATTTGAAAGAATGTTTTGGAATAATTTTCAACTGATATTTTTGAAAGTGAGATAAGTAATTATTCTACCTTACAAATTAGTCAAGTGATCCCTGGAGTATGTTTGCATAATTCCCCTCCCTCCCATCCTTATCTCTGCTCCTACCGGGCCTTATCTATGGCTTCTCTGATCTGATAGTGAATTTTATTATGGTGTCTAGAAGGCTTTAGAATAGTTTGGCCTTGCCCTTTATATTCTAGATTCCGTCTTTGTTTTTTCTTTCTTGTTCCTCGTATATCCTGCTAAATTTGCTTATTTTAGTTTATTTTTTAAGGAAATTCCTTTCCCCTTACTTCAATCTTCTCCCTTAGTTATGTTCTTGCATATTTTTTAACTTCATAGAGAGAAACCTTGCAGTTGTTATTCTTTCCTCATCGTTTGCTTCTTCTTAGTAGCTTTGGGTTTTTGCAGATCTTACTGCTTCCTTTTTTTTGGCACACATCTCTCTTCTTTTACGCCCATGTGATAACAATTGATTACAATTTATGGTTGAGGTGAATCTATTGGCATGTCAATTCACATTTCTGGAGCTGTGTTGCTTGGTGATCTTCACTTCATTGTGAACAGTGAGTGGATCTGCATCTGAATTGCTCAAATTTCTGCCTGCTAAATGCTTTTCAGGTCTTTCCCTGTGTTTCTGCAACATGTGGTCGTTTTTACCATCCACATTGTGTTGCAAAACTGCTCCATCATGGGAGTGCTGCTGAGGCAGAAGAGCTTCAGAAGAAGATTGCTGCTGGGGAATCTTTCACCTGTCCTATTCATAAATGCTCTGTCTGCAAACTGGGTGAAAATAAGATGGATCCTGATTTGCAATTTGCTGTATGCAGGCGCTGTCCCAAGTCATTCCACAAAAAATGCTTGCCTACGTACTTCTTAACTGTGTCCATGTTTTAATTTTATTTTTGAACGTTATCATGAAATCTTGTTGTATAAATTTAGCTACTAT
The DNA here is from genome assembly GCA_025200525.1 of Camellia lanceoleosa. NCBI lineage: Eukaryota > Viridiplantae > Streptophyta > Magnoliopsida > Ericales > Theaceae > Camellia > Camellia lanceoleosa. The sequence continues at coordinate 176,320,253 of CM045764.1, read as the reverse complement.
TTTGTAGTTGTTGATGCTTGCTTTACTTTGATCAGGGAGATTGCTTTTGAAGATGATGAGGATCAGGGCATCGTACAAAGGGCTTGGGAAGGTCTTATTCCAAACCGTATTTTGATATATTGCTTGTAAGTGCTCTTTTGTTTCTAGCAGCTCTTCTTGATCTTCTCCACCTTTTGTTCTAGCAGCTCTTCTTGATCTTCTGCACAGTAGCTTGCAAAATATTCACCGACCTTTTCCCTTTTTTCCAGAGAACATCTGATTGATGATGAACTTTGTACTCCGGATAGAAACCACATAAAGTTCCCAGATGATGGACAACAAAAGAAAAAACAAGCATCACAACAACTGTCAAGCAAAGTTAAAGTTCTGCAGAAGGAGAGAAATCTGGCTTCACAAGATGCTCCCAGAAAGAGAACTCATGAGAAAGTGCAGAAAGGGGTTGATTTGTCTTCAAAAATCAAAGAGGGCAATTCTTCTGAAAAAAGGGTGAGATTATCGACTGGTCTTGATACTTCAAAGAAACAAAAAGTGGCAGATACATCCAGAAGGCCTTTGAACAACACTGCTGCAACAAAAGTCGGGAAGTCTACCACCGATGCGAATAGGGCTTCCTTGGGAGAGAGGTTGTATGCCTTGATCAACAAGGATTCTAGGAATGAGGACACATCTGATAGTGAACATAAGCAAACCCTGCCTGACAAGCCTTTTGCAAAGGAAATGAGCAGTTCAGTGCCTCTAGATGATGATAGAAAACGGAGGTAAGAGACAGTTATACATCATCTCATTGTTACATTGTGCTTATGTCTCTTTGCTGGTTAATAATCTAATTGTTTATAATAACTTGTCCCTTGTTTGCAGTTGTTGAATGTAAATGGTATTACATTTACTAGATTGTTCGTTTCTAACATTTGCTTTGTGCAATGCAGAATATTGGCCTTAATGAAAGATGCTACATCTTCAATAACACTGGAAGAGATAACAAAAAAGCACAAAGTGCCAATAACCCATGCCTACTCATCAAAAAATGTGGTGGATAAGGCCATTACTTTGGGAAAGGTGGAGGGTTCTGTTGAGGTATCTATTTTTGTCTGGTGTAAATAGTGGGTAATGGCTTCAGTTTCAGTGGAGTTCCTTGTGTGTCTTGCACTTAATCTAATATTCATGTGCAGGCTCTTCGTGCAGCTTTACAGAAGCTAGAAAAAGGTTGCAGCATTGAAGATGCAACGGCTGTGTTTCAACCTGTGCTTCTGCACCAGATGGTTAGGTGGAAGGTGATTGATGATTTGCCATCTATGTTCCTATACCATTTTTTGTTTGTTTGTTTGTTTGTATTTTTTTTTTTTTTATTATTTATTTATCCCAAAGTTTTTCTATTGGATTTTCCTTCATTAGTGTTGAACAGAGAGTTAATTCTGCTCTTTTGCACTTATCTGTTTTTGTTTGTTCATTGTTGTTTTGGCTTTGGTTGGTCAATTTGCCTCAAAAGATTTGATGTTTATTTAATGCATCCAAGCATGGAAGAATCACCCATTTCAATCTGTGTACTGTCTCTTTGAAGTATCTCTGTGGCATCCACTGGTCTCAAAATGTTCAAGCATTTGCCACATAGCTCATACTAGGATTGCCTTTTCTCTTACCCCACTTCGCCTCACCATCTTCAATCAAATATTCTGTGTTTTGCATGGTACACACCTTGTCGGCATCTCTACTTACAGCCACATCATGAAATAATTCATGTTGACCTAAATGGGGTGCTGATCGCCCTATTGCAGATCTTACAGAAGGAAAAATATGGGTGTTTGACAGTTTAGTGTCCTGATTAGGGAATATCTTCTCCAAGGCTATTCATGCGTTGTAGTTGTATTCAGCTCCATCTACCATCTTCTGTATGGCAATTTCCTATAAATGATACTGTAAGCAAAAGTATATTGAGTACAAAATTTAACACTTATTAGGTGTCACTTTTGTTGGGTTAATTTGTTTCAATAGATTACAGAAAACTCTATGGCTTTTATGAGAGAATGGTTGCAAAAGTTTTGGCTTTCATTTTCTTCTGCTAGAAGTTTATTTTACTAGCGTGCACAAGGTTTTTAGAAATTAAGTATACTCCATTGACATTTACTACGTTACATGGTTTTGTTGTTGTAGAACAAGCTAAAAGTGTACCTTGCACCATTTCTCTATGGCATGCGCTATACATCTTTTGGACGCCATTTTACCAAAGTGGACAAGCTAAAAGAGGTGAGTCAAATGTGTGCGATCACTTCAAATAGAACTTGTATTCACACTGAAAGGGAGAATCTATCTACTTTGTTCAAAATATTAAACTACTCCAATCCTTACCCAAAATAGTCTGTTTATGCCATTTTTAACAAATATCTAATTGGGTTAGCCTAATTAATTAACAAATATCTAATTAGCTAATTGGATTAGCCCAAAATAGTATGTTTTTGCCATTTTTAACAAATATTTATGTAGTTTCTAAAAACACCCTATTATTTTATTTTCTGAATTTAAAAAAGAAAAAAGAAAAAACATATGCACAAAGTGAAAGCAATATGAAAACAACGGCCATTTTTACAATTCCATTATTTTTTCTTCTGAAAACACACAAAACAAACATAAAAAAATGAAAACAATACTAAAACAAGCCCTTATTTTCCACCTTTAAGTGTAGAGAGTTATGTGTTGGTTCCAAACTTTTGTTGAGAGGCCTGGAAGCATTTTTCAATTAATGCAAAATGTGGCCATTAGTTTCCTTGTTTAAGCATATGTATTGATTCTGAACTTATGTAGAGGGGCCGGGAAGCATTTTCAATTAATGCAAGGAATATGATGGAATGTTTGGAATCAACACATGGCTCAATGAGAGATTGCTCCATTTTCTCGATGATTAGTGTTTTCTCCGTCTTTATTTTTTGAATTCTTTTTAATCGTTTGTCATTGGAGACATGTTGCTACATGTTTTAAAACTCAGCATTGATAAGAGAATGTTCCATTTCTTCAATGGTATAAAGTGTGTTCTCCATCTTTATGTTTAGATTTCAGTCTTGTGGATAAGTATTTGATGTTAGAGTGAAGCTTTTTAGGACTGTTGAAAGCCTGAAAAAAGTAATTTCCTTTGTGCAGATTGTTGATGTGCTTCATTCTTATGTACAAAATGGTGATATGGTGAGAATTTGTGCTCCTCTCTCTCTCTCTCTCTCTCTCAATAAATTAGTTCATTCTCTTGATTCGTGATGATGTTATCATAACTCTCTTCTTTTTATAGAGATCTCACAGGGTATTTTTGTTTGACCATGGGGATGTAACAACTTGAATAATTGAGTCCCAAATTTCAAAAACACCTTAAATGAACCTTGTTTTTGGTTTTTGTTTGGGGGGGGGGGGGGGGGGGGGTGTGTGTGTGTGTGTGTGTGTGTATGGATCCTGTTTTATGGATCCATGATTTTATGGATCCTGTTTTATTGGGAAATATCAAAATTTTTAAACAAAAAAAGAAAAGAAAGAGGCCCTGACCTGGAATGATAGCAAGTGCTATCTGCCTGCTGCACTGTTGCACACTATGTTACCTAGAACACGGATCGTTTTGGTACGAGGAACGGGAACATGCTCTAAAATGTGGTACGATAGGGGTAGGCTTGTATAAATCACAGTATTAGGGTGGGCTTGTATAAATCACACTGTTAGAATGGTGCCTGCAATTTTCCTTGAACACATCTCTAGGAGTATTATGGCTCATTTTTTATATATCATTTTACCAAAACTCCATTGTCCTTGCATGTTAGTTCATTTATACTAGATTTATTTTCATCCCAAGCTAAACTTAAGAAACTAAAGAGAATTTTTGAGATAGCTTTGGATTGCTAAAGTCATCGTTTTGGAATGGAAGTGTACTATATTTTGGAACGTTTCAAAACGTAAATCACTAGGGTATCAGCATTTTTTTTGGTAACACTAGTTGCACAAGTTCAAGTCATGTGAATTAGACTCTCCACAAAAAAATGGGGGAAAGTTGTTTACCTATTACCTCTCCCAAACCCTGCTCTAAGTGGAAGCCTTGTGCGCTGGGTACAACTTTCTTTATCATTCTTTTCTTTTCTTGTCCTTTTTCTTTCTAAAAAGCGATATCTAAGAAGCACAACACTTCTAAGAAGCTGGTGTGTCATGTGAGACACCGACACGACAAAACACTCGCCATACACTTCTCAATACGTTGTATGACATATAATAATTGCTTATCCTTACATACATATGGCATATAATATATATGTAAAAGTATATATTTTTTGAGTGTGTCCCTCACATGTTGTGTCCTATATTGTTTGAAAATTTACGGGTCGGTGTGTCAGTTTTGTGTCACTTGTCCGTGCTTCTTAAGGTGATATATTATTTGAAATTTTGTTTTGTTGGTTGGCTTTTTGCATTTGTCCGTTGAAACTAATATTTTTGAATCTCTTGTAGTGATGTTGTCACATTTGTTTTATGGAAGTATCCATTTTACCTTCTTGTGGTTTGGGGAGCACTTCACCCCCTTGACATCTAAAAATAGCCATTTCATCCTCAAGGTAGTTTAGGACTAAAGTGCAATGCTAATTTCATCAATGGCATATGGGAAATGATCTTAATACTCTCTCTCTCTCTCTCTTTTTTTTTTCTTTCTCCTATTTTCTTTTTATCTTTTCTGTTAATCACATATTAACCCTAATAAACCCAATTTTAACCACATATGAACCAAAATTTTATCTATAATATAATATATAATGTCATATGTGTGTGTGTGTGTATAGAGGGTGGCGGGGGTGGCCGTGGAGAGGGGAAAGGTGGCGGCTTTGGCAGGGGAGGAAAGTGAATGAAGATGAGGGTTAGGGTTATGGTTTTCAGATTGGTTAGTGGGAAGAAGACGAAGACACTTGATTTGATTTGACTTGAATTTTTTTGCATGTCAAGTCACAAAATAGGTGCCTATGGCTCACTTTTTTTTGGGTTGAATTGGTAATGGTAGCAAGGTGAAGTGCAATAGGGCAAAAACCATGTGGGCCAATTTTGGTTATTTTTAAATGTCAGGGAGGTGAAGTGCAAAAGTGCCAAACCATAGGGAGCAAAATGGGTTTCTCTCTCTCTCTCTCTTTTTTTGTTGATAAATCATGACATTAGATAAAAACAATAATGAGGTAGGTCCACTCATCCAAATGAACATGACCAATACGATTAGGATGTTGCGGCTCTTCAAAGGGTTTTTCTCTTTGTTTTAATGTTGTTTTAACACTACAAACAAAATGTAGTAAAGCTTTGAGTCAATTTTAACGTTGATGTCAAGTAAATATAAGTGCACTTAGATCTGTTGGGGCTATGTCTGAAAATTTTGTTCTGGTTTTATGTTGGGTTGTTCTGTATGGGGCAGATCCTGACTGGAACCGAAATGGATGTAGTTGACATAAAAAGATTTATAACTAACAAACAGCAAATGGGATGGATTAGGTTGGTGAATCGAGTAAGTTTGTTCTGTATGGGGCAGATCCTGACTGGAACCCAAATGGATGTAGTTGACATAAAAAGATTTATAACTAACAAACAGCAAATGGGATGGATTAGGTTGGTGAATCGAGTAAGTTGGATCTTCATGAGTTTCAATCTTTTTTGTCATACTTGTTCATTGATGTATCTAATGGATCGGTGCTCATTTATTTGTAACTAAATGTCTTTTACTGCTCCTGATCCTAATGAAAACTATCAAGAAGTACCGTGATGGTGGGATTAAATTCATAAGCGGCGCTGCAGTATGTACAATCTCTTTAAAATATGTCATTCAAATTACTCATGATGCTTGAGTGAAAAATGTGATTTGCTAGTTGCTCTCAGTTTCATTTTAACTTTCGAATTGGAGTACCTAATTGGTTATTGCTCCCCTAAACAGATAGTTGACTTCTGTTGCGGAGCTAATGATTTCAGTTGTCTCATGAAGAAGAAGCTTGATGAGACAGGAAAGAAGAAGTGCGCATACAAAAACTATGATATTTTACAACCAAAGGTGAACTACACTTCCATAATCACATTTTTTCAGCTTCCTGGGTACCAGTCATGTAAATGAAATTCTCTCTGTTTATATTTCTTTTATAATTTTCTGCCCCCTTTGTTTTTTCCTTTGGTATTTATTCTAACTGCAGAAGTTTGTACCAATGCATGCTTGTTTGTGAATGTATGATATACTAAACACTAGTTCTTTTGTTTCTTAAAGAACCCTAGGGTAAAGTTTTCTTAAATTTTAATCATGGATAATATCTTGGTCTCCAAGGCTAAATGGGTTCTCTTTTTAAGGGTCCTAATTGGTGTGGGATATGAATCAACAACACATGTCAACAAGTGTCAAATGCACAAATTTGGCTGGGAACAGTTTCCTGCTGACATTTGAAAAAAAAGAAGAAGAAATTGATGAGGCATTTTGGTTTGGTGGTTTGAGTTTATATGTTGAATTGCATGTTCCAGTAATCTTGAGATGCATGGAAACTCACTTGTTTATTGCAATATTGTTCTTTGTGGATGAATTGGTTCTATTAATTCAAGATGGGCAATTATATAGTTGATGTGTAACTGAATATAAAAAAAACACTTGTCCCTTTATTATCAACTATTTGATCGTTGTTGGGTATCATGAGTTGTAATTCCAATCCATGACGACTTGAGTTAATGACCACCTTGTAAATCCTCCTTGCTTCATGCCAAATTGGCATGCTGATATGTTTGTTTTGATGCCTTTCTCTTTGTTCAACCACTGTTTCTCAAAGCATATGTAATTGATGTCATTCTTGGTGTAGCTTTGATGTACCAGTTTGGATATCTTTATCTACCAGGGCATTTGGTTATTTCATTTTGAATTTTTTTATTCATCTGCCATCTTTGGAGTCTTCCAACAATTTATATGACTAATCTGCATTTTGCCATTTTATTACAAACTATACAAACATGTTTTGGCCTTTCTAGGTTCATCTTTCTTTGAGCTTTTCAAAATTCAGTACCCTAATTGTTTGTAATCCCTTTAGCATCTTGAACTTTATGTTCTCTTAAATTTAATTTCATATGGTTTTGATGGGTTCATGGTGTTGATCCCTTGCTGTTGATCCGATGATATATAAAATATTTGTTGGAATATTAGAACTGTAGGTTATGAACAAATTATTTTAAAAGTAGGATTGCTTGGTAAAGTTATTGTTGAGAGGTCTCAAGTCTCAAATATTCTTCTACTTGTTGCCCTGTTTTACCTTTGGAAAATCTTTGTGATGAGTTAATTGGCTTTCAATAGTCATTGTTTTCATGTGTGTAGGCTGGATTGCTGCAGTGTAAATAGACATTGAGTGTATATGATTAATGATGCAAACCTCGTTGTATTTTTTAAAATAGGCTTTCAATCATCTCTGTCTCCCATTGTCATTTTGGTTCTGGTTGGTCCTGTTTTGACAGAATGACTTTAACTTTGAGGAGAGGGATTGGATGAGTGTCAAACCGAAAGAATTGCCGCCAGGGTCACAATTGGTGAGAATAATGTTTATTTTTGTTTAATATGCAAGAAGCTTTTAGTCCCCTAGGGCTGTGAACTCTCACTTGACAGAACTTTTGTTATTGTTTCTTTGTGTAGATCATGGGGCTAAATCCCCCTTTTGGAGTAAATGCTGCCCTTGCAAATAAGTTCATTGATAAGGCTCTCGAGTTTAAGCCAAAGCTCCTTATCCTAATTGTTCCTAAAGAGACAGAGAGGTAACTAGCTTGCATGCTTGATACTGTACATCTCTCTCTTTCTCTCTCTCTCTCTCTCTCATTTCTTCTTTCTTCCCCCTTTTCCCTTCACCAGGTTGGATAAAAAGGGTTATGATCTGATCTGGGAGAATAATGAGTTGCTTGCTGGCAAGGTAAAATAAGATGTTTTGTGCAGTTCCCTAGTGGTTGATTATAAGTTTTTATCTTTTGCAATGAAAGTGTGCTTTGGTGGTTTATACTGTGTTTTTTTGTTCCTTTTCAGTCATTTTATTTACCTGGTTCTGTTGACATAAATGACAACCAATTAGAGGATTGGAATGTGAGTACACCACCGCTCTACCTTTGGAGTCACCCCGATTGGACTGCTAAACACAAGGCAATTGCTCAACGGCATGGACACTTGGCCAGGGAACAAAAACAGTCCCATTTAGAAGAAGTTCATGACAAACCACTGGTCCCTGATCATCCAATGAAGGATCATGAGCCTAATGGCCAAACTTCGGTGGCATTGGATGATCATCCCGTTCAAAATGAAGTGCATGAACAGCTCCAAGAAAGACAAGCAAGTGTGTCTGAAAGTCATAAAGAAGGCCTCCCTCGTGGTAATGGTGGTAGAGAAGTACATGAACAGATCCAAGAAAGACGAGCAAGTGTGTCTGAAAGTCATAAAGAAGACCTCCCTCGTGGTAATGGTGGCAGAGAAGTCCACGTGGATCGTAACCATGGGCAAAATCGATTTAATCGGGATTCAAAGAAGAAGAAGAAGAAGCATGGTGGTAAAAAGAATGGGAAAGGATTTGGCCAGACACCACAGAAAACCAAAGAGAGAGGACGAAGTTCTCCTGCAAGCAAGATGTATGACAGAATACCCCGATGTTCCCCACCCAATTCATCCAGACCTCTAGAGGTTCTCAAGGAAGGTGATCGACATTTTGATCAGAGTGTAGATGGGTCACGATCACACTATCGAACAGGATATGAGGGGTCTCCTGCTGATGACATTGCAAGACGATATGGATTGAACAGTGAGGGGCCTTATTCAGGTCCTGGACCTGATTATGGGGTCCGAAACCCAGAGGGACAGTTTGGAGGCTACCAGAGGGAGAGCACAGAGAGCCGTGTTTATAGACCTTATGTCAGTGGGATAGAAGATACCTATGCAAGAGAGTCAGCAATAAGATCACAGGCTGGACTCTATGGGCAACAAGGTCCCAATACATTTGGTCAAAGAAGCGGCTTTTTGGCAGGTCAGGATTCTGGGTTTTCTTCTTACAGCTATCTGGGTTCAGCAGCAGACCCATCTTACAATAGGATGAACACCACATCTACAATGGAGCGATATGCTCCACGACTTGATGAGATGAACCATACAAGGATGAACACCTTGGCGGGTGAGCCACCAAGAAATGGCATCGCTGATCCCCTTGCTCAACAACGTGGATATCGAGTCGACACACTGGGACTGGGTTTTGTTCCTGGTCCATATCGCCCGTCCTCGCAACATAACACGTCTGGCTGGCTGAATGAGTAGGTAGTTTGACATTTTTCTTCTACTGTTTTTTGCTTTATCAATCAAAATTCTTCCATGGGATGTTTAGAAGTTGGCTGATTTTTTAGGTTGGGCTGGGCTATATAATTAGGACTACCTTTTGAATGTATGACTTTCAGTCGCATATTTAGGTGTGTTTATTTAAATAAAAAAAATTAAATATTAAATTAAATACTGAAATGGGAAATCTGATGGTTCGATTTTTTTGATTTTATTTTAAAATCTTTGAAAATTGTTTGGCATTAATGTGGTGGTGCTAGCGGTGTTGTGGTGGGATGGGGTGGTGAGGACTGGTAGCGTGGGTTTGGTGGTTGACAGTAGTGATAGGGTGGGTTTGATGATGGTAGTGGTGGTTTTTGAGGGATAGTGACGGTAGGGGTGGCAGTATTTTTAGAAACTCTTAATACTAAGCAGGATTAATGTGACACTAAAAATAAAAAATAAATACACACAAATTATAAATTAAATGCACATGATAAATTCGTTGTATTAAAGCATGACCTTCATTTCAAAATAGAATGACCTTAAAATCCTGGACCCTAGTCCTAAAAAAATCAACCAAAACTGAGTATTCTCCTATGGCTCTTTGGTCAACGCCATTCCTTATAATCTGTGGGAAGAACAGCCAAAATGCAGTCACCATCACAAACCCCAACGTCAACGGCCCCGAAAACACCCTGTGCAGCCGCCACCTCCCTCCCACCGCCTTCTTTGCCGCCACCTCTGCCGCTGTGCACACCCCATGGAGCACAAAGAACCACGTCACCTCCCACGTGGGACTGACACGTGTAAAATAAAAATATATTATCTCGTGCATGAGACCCGACACCAAAAACGTGGCCCAAATTGCCGGCAACGTGGCCCACCTACGGCCCAAGATACGCGTAGAAATACTCCGTATAGGAACGTACACTGTAGGCCGTAGAATACTGGTAACCATGAGGTTCCACCTACGACCCCAAAAGTCTTGCAGTGAGGTGGCTAAGTAGGGCTCGTTGAACTGTGGTTCGAGCTCAAGTCCCAGAATGGCTCGAGCCAGGAATGCACTCATGGCTAGTAGAAGCTCGGCAGCCAGATACACGTGGCAGCAGTAGAGAACCAAGATTACATTTGGATGCAAATGTTGCCTGTAATCGTACAATCGAATCACCATAGCCAAAAGCAACACCTTTATAGCCAATAAAGCTGATCTTTGGACCTTTCTAGCCCTATTTGAAGATAGATCTGGAGGTGGGTTTGGATTGGTTTTGGGATTTGGAGGTGATTTCGGAAATGGGTCATGTTTGATCTGGATGGGTAGGAGTGCAGTAGAGATGAAATTGAGGAGGGACTTTGAATCTGATAAGGGACCCAGATCAAAGGAGAAGAGGAGGAGCTTGAAATTGGCAAGCCAAACAAGGTAGAAGGTTGTGGGGCCACCAAGGTGGAGGGAATGGAGGTTGAAGGGGAGGAGGATGAAGAGGGGACAAGATGGGTATGAGAAAGAGAAGCCTAGTAATGCCTCTTGGGATGTGTTTGGCTATGAAATAACAATAACAAATGGATGCAATTGATGCAATCCATACCTTAATGAAGCTCTTAATCTCACCATCCATCATCATCTTCATCTTCTACTTCTACTTCTTCTTCTTCTTCTTCTAGTCTCTGTTTATGGTCTTTGGCTCTGTGATTTCATTTTCTTTTTAGAATATATAAAATATAAATAATAATAATAAAAAAAGTCTTAAATAGGAGATGTTGACTGTGAAGGGGGCTGAACAGCTAAGAGATCAGACGTGAAGTGTAAGGTGTGTGTTCGATCGCCAATCGCGATAATTATGCTGTCTGCAAATCGCTGGAGCAATATAATAAGGATAATGCGAGGAAGATGGATTTTTCTTAGAAAATTATCACATGAAATCTTCAAAGTCAAAACATTTTTGTTAATTGCGTAGCTCCTCCATTCGAATTGATTTTTTTTTATTTAAATCTTAATTAAATTATTAGATGAATTATATTAACCTTTTTTGGGTTTTGAAAAAAATTGCACGTTTTGTAATTTTGACATAAGTGCATCATCTCTAATCTTTTTGTCAAATGTTGATCAAATTCATTTCTCAGTCCTAATTTTTGCAGGTGATGATTTTGTAGGTTGGAGTAGTTTTTTCATCTCCTTGTCCTTTTAATCTTTTGTGCTGCTCAGTGTTTTTTACGGATTTTTATTGTCGGCCTTTTTTCACTGATTAGTGTTTAGCAGACTATGTTAATGCTTTTCATATAATATCCTTTACGCAATATTATGGAATGAAGTTCTTTTTTCTGCCACAAAAAAAAATGTAGGAGGGTTTTTTTTTTTTTTTTTTTTTTTCAGATTGATAATTCATCAAATTTACATCAAATTATAAATTTGATGAAAATTTTAAAAAATAAAACAATAAAGATGTTTTTTTTAAAAGAAATCAAATTTGATGAAAAAATTTCAAATAAGACACAAACTTTTAAAAATATGGTTAAAATTTTGATGAAATATAAAAAATCCATAACTTTATTGTAAAATAGATTAAAAAAAATTTAAAAATAAGCTAAAATAGTGTATGCCAAACAACCCCATAGTATCGATTAAACACAAATCCATAACTTTATTGTAAAATAGTACACTTCACAGGGTGAAACAAAAAGTGAAATAAAAGACATATGGCCATTCTATACTCCTTCAAAAATGATGTCCACTGTATGTAAATAGAATAAAAGTTGAAACCCCTTGGGGTCACCCCCTTCACCCTCTTTTAGTTTTGATTGGTCAAATTTTTTTTTTCACCCAATTCCCAACCTCCATGTGTGTGAGGGGTTGTGGAGATGGATGTTTTAAGGGAGTCTAAATCAATGCCCCTTATTATATTTGATTATGACATTTTTATTTTTTATTTTTTTTAGTTATGACTCAAAGAATATAAAGTTATATTAGCCTCAGTTTGGAAAGTGGGTTGACTTTTTGATTTTTTTAGTTATTTTAGCTTGGGCTTAAAAGCTTGATTTGGGAAGGACTTTTTGACTTTTTTGGCTTTTTTGAATTTTTTTGTGAGAGAAGAATGTAATGATTATGGGTTGGATGTGATGTTTTATTTGTTATGACTAAAATAGCCTATTTTATTTTTTGTGGCTAAAATAGCTAAAAAAACCCAAACCATGGCTTCCCAAACGAAGCCTAGTGTGTTTAATTTCAGTTTTCTAAATTTAATTTTTTTAAAAATTGAGTTTTTTTATTTTTAGTAAATATCATTTTGTTTTTACTTTTTTAAATATAATTTACATATATGTATTTAAAAAATAAAATATTTATAAAAAAATATTTTAAAAAATTAAAAAATATATAAAAATATACTAAATTTTTATTTTTTTTCTATATTTTTTATATTTAGTAAATTTGTTAAAAGAGTTTTTTCACAAAAATTGTACATTTTAAGTGTATTTACGTTAGGTGTATTTAAAAATTAAAAAAAATACTTAAAATATTAAAAAAATTCAATAAAAACAAAAAAATAGAGAAAATAAAAAAATAGAATTTTTTAAAAAATATTTTCAAAAAACTGGAAACAAACATGGTGACTATTTTTTTCTTTAATGATAAAATATATATGATACATACCTTTTAAGGGATATATACCGTAATACTTCTCGTGAGTCATAATTAATCACTACATAAGATATAATTAAAACTTTTTCAATCATAATTAAAATAATAATCATAATAAAAAATCACAAACATTATTGAATTACCTTATAAATTAGCATGACTAGAGTATTTCACTTTAAAACAAAATACACCTATTCTTAAGCTAGATTTTTTTTCTATATAATTTTCTATAAAATAACAACTTTACATTACAAATTTATGCTACTACCAAGTGAAATCGTACTAGTATGGATGGTGGTGCGAAAATGACATGTTGGGTTTGTGCAATTTCGTGTACACCAAGCACTGGTCAACGCCAAAAACCCCACTGTCAACAGCCTGGAAACCACCTTGTGCAACTGCCATTCACCACCCACCGCCTTCTTCGCCGCCACCTCCGCTGCCGTGCACACCCCGTGAAAAACAAAAAACCACGTGATCTCCCACGTGGGACTGGAACGTGTAAGATAAAAAAACATCATCTCGTGCATCAGACCTGACACAAAAAATGTAGATACAATCGCCGGCAATGGGGCCCACTTACGGCCCAACATACGCGTAGAAATACACCGTATGGGAATGTACACCGTAGGCCGTAGAATACTCGTGATCATGAGGTACGACCTACGACCCCAAAAATCTTGCAGTGAGGTGGACAGATAGGGCTCATTGAACTGTGGCTCAAGCTCGAGACCTTGAATCGCTCGAGCGAGGATTGCACTGAAGGCTAGTACGTCCAGGTACAAGTGGCACCAGTGGAGACCCAAAACGATGGCTAGTACGTCCAGGTACAAGTGGCACCAGTGGAGATCCAAAACGAAAAATGAGTACAAGTATTCACCGTAATGGTATGTGAGAATCAATATGGCCAAAACCAAAACCAAAACCAAAACAAACTTAGCCAATTGAGCTGATCTCTGCACATCTGGTGATGATTTTGGAGGTGGGTTTGGATTGGTTTGGGGATTTGGGGGTGAATTTGGAGATGGGTCTTGTTTGATCTTGATGGGTAGGAGTGCAGTGGAGATGAAATGGAGGAGGGAATTTGAATCTGATAAGGGACCCAGATCAAATGAAAAGAGGAGGAGCTTGAAATTGGCAAGCCAAACAAGGTACAAGGATGTGGGACCAACAAGATGGGAGGAGTGGAGGTTGAAGGGGAGTGTGATGAGGAGATAGAAGATGGGTATGAAGAAGAAGAGCCTAGTAATGCCTTTTGGGATGTGGTTGCCTATGAAGAAACAGTAACACATGGATGCAATTGATGCAATCCATACCTTGATGAAGATCTTGACCTCACTATCCATCATCTTCTTCTATGGTTTCGTTTTCTTTATAGAATAGAAAGTTGTCTCCTTATTCTCTCTTTCTACTTTCTGTTTGTGACATGCCATGTCATTTTCTTTGTAGACTACGTAGAAAAGTGTTATTTTATGTTATTGGGGTAATGTTAGGATTATTAAATTTTTTATTAAATAAATATCTCATCTAGTTGTTGAGTCTGTGATTTTATAAATTTTATATTTATGTGAAATATTTAATTATTTATTTAATAAAAAATTAATAACGGTAACATTTTCCGTCTATAAAGTCTTCTCTTCTCTGTTTATGGTTAGTTGGAGTTTTATAGAAGGGCAGGTTTTAAACCAAACTCGTTGGAATCTGACTATGCAAAATTTTAAAACTTTGGTTATCTTTATTTTTATAATAAGGTAAAGTGACTTTAGTAAAAACGACTTTTGAAAAGGCGTGTTTTACTATTAAAATAATAATAAAATTTAAACACAAAAAAAGCGTTGAGAAAGTCAATTTTAATTAATTTTAAATTAAGGAAAAAAGGTTTTAATTAATTTAAACCGTTTTTACAATTTTTTTTAATTTAGGAATTGTTTGAGGTGTCTTAAATAAGTACACTTTTTGAACTTTTGAATTAAAAAGTTGAAAAAAAAAAGATGATTATTTAGGTTAACTTTTTAATTTTTTTATGAAAAAATATGTATTAAAATATTGTATAAATTAGTAAAATTATAATTTTACCAATATAAATCCGCGTGTATGTCAGTACAGATCTGCGTGTATAGAAAAAAGTTGGAATTTTTTTTTCTCCCGTTCATTTCCACCATGGTCTAGTACAATATTTGAAAATTTGTTTTTTGTTTTTTATTTTTTATTTTGTTTGGACGTGTGTGGCAGTGATGCATGTCTCCATCAATCATATAAAAAATTGTTTTTAATTTTTTTTTTTGCTTTGGACCCTTATGTTTTGATATAATATTTTTATTTTTGTTTTGTATCATTAAAATATTGTGAATAGTGTTAACTTTTTTATTTTTTTAGTAACTTTTTGACTTTTTATATTTTTCTCAGGATGCCAAACTAGGCCTTATATTTTTCACAAAAAATTTTTTTGACCAAAAATATTTTTAATACAAAAAACAATTTTAAAAACAACAATGATACATCCCTCTAAATCAATGAATTCTAATAAGTTTTAATGACATGAAAAGTCAAAAAAAAAAAAAAAAAAAACAAGACATAAACATCACTATTACAGTGGGATCTACACCTACATTAGAACTATTACAACTCTTTTATTAGAGTTCTAAAATATTTTTTAAAAAAAAAAGGGTTTTACAAAACGGATTTAGAGAAACCCTTTTTCTAACTTTATTTTTCTTTTTATTTTTTTCTGTTTGTTCCCATCTGGAAAGGTTGGACTTGGGCATCAAAAGAGCGTGAGAGAGAGCAGCAATTTCAATGCATTGGCTGTGTTTGGAAAGAGTTTTTTTTTTTTGTTAGTTTTTTGCTAAAAGATAAAATAGGATAAAAATCTAAAAAAAACAAATTCCTACAAAAATATCACATCAAATTTATAATTATTTTATTTTTTTTCTCACAAACATTACATCCAATTAGAAAAAAAATTAGGGTAAACTACCAATAGGTCCTACTTTGGAGACTTATTACCCAATAGGTCATACTTTGGAGACTTATTACCCATTAAGTCCTATTGATAAATTTATTAAGTGATAAAGATAAATTTATCAGTCTTTTATTTTTATGAATAAATTTATAGTGACAAATTTATCAGTCTCTTTGTTTTTATGAATAAATTTTTAGTAATAAATTTATCACTCTATTATTTTTATAGTGTTAAATTTATTAGTTAGGACCTGTAGGTAAATAAGTCTAGTTAATAGGACTAATTGGTAAGTACCTCAAAAAATTAATTATCTTCCCAAACACAAAAAAATTCCTCCAAAAATAATCAAAAACTAAAAAAATCTACTAAAATAACAACTTTCCAAACACCCACAAAGATGGGTTTCTTACACAGACCAAAAAAAAAAACATAATCGATATGATAATCCAACAAAGACTTAGGCCTTGTTTGGTTTGCATTTTAACATATAATTTTTTTTAAAAAAATTAAAATTTTATTTAGTTTAAATTTTTTGAAATTTTTTTAAAAATCACTTTTTCTCTTCTCCACATTAATCAATTATTTTTTTTCTCTTCTCTCTATTTCTCAATCACTTTTTCTCTCATACACATCTACTCAAGTATAACAAAATATCAAATTATCTCAAACTCTCAAACTATTTTTAAAATATACAACCAAACAAACTAAAAAAATTTCTAAACACTCCCCTCAAAATTTCTTTTAAAAAAAATTTATCTCAAAATACAAAACAAACACATTAAAATATAGCACAAAAATGTATGAAATATAGTGCACATTAAAATAAATAAATAAATATTTAAAGTATAAAATATTTATCCCAAAAAAATAAAATTAAGAAAAATTTTAAAAATTTATAAAAAAATAAATCCAAAATTTTTTAAAAGACAACTCAAAACTCAAAATTCTTTTCAAAACCCACCCTAGAGTGGGAATAAATTTTGGATATGAGTTTTGAAAAGAGTTTTGAGTTGTATTGTGAGTTTTTAGTTGTCTTTTAAAATTTTTTTGGATTTATTTTTTATATTTTTTAAAAATTTGTCTTAATTTTATTTTTTTAGGATAAATATTTTATATTTTAAATATTTATTTATTTATTTTAATGTGCACTATATTTCATATATCTTTATGCTATATTTTTTTAAATATTAAAAAATTGAATTTTTTTATTTTTATTTTAACTACATAAATTTTATTTTAAATATATATATATATATATATATATATTTGTTATGTATTTGGTTACAATTTAAGTGTAGAGTTTTAAAAGTAGTGTAGAGTTTCGAGTTATGTACTTGATTATGAGTTTTGAAAATAATTTTTGAATTGAGTTTTGAATTATGTGTTTGGTTATGATTTAAGAATTTTCAAAACTCAAAACTCAAAACTCTTTTTAAAATTCAAAATTCAAAAACTCCTTTCAAAGCTCTTTTTGAAAAAAATTTCAAAATTTCAAAATTCCTAATCAAATAAATTTTATCTTTTCAAAATTCAACTCACAATTTCACACTCAAATCACAACTCTACACTCAAATCATAATTTTAAAACTTAACCAAACACAATTCAAAAGTTCTGAATTTATGTGAATCCAAAAAATGATAGAAAGTTTTTGTCAAATTTTTGAATATATGTGGACCCAAAGTTTTTGTAAAAATGATAGAGATTGTTGGAGTATTATATGGATTATGTTTTTTTTTTTATATATTTTTTTTATTTTTATTTTTAAAAAGAAACTCATCTTTGAATGCATTGGAATTGCTGCACTCTCTCACTTTTCTTTTGGTTTCCAAGTCCAACCTTTCCGCATGGGAACAAACGGACAAAAAAATAAATAAATAAATAAAATTGGGAAAACGGTTTTTCTAAATCAGTTTTGTAAAACCGCTTTTTTAAAACCATTTTTTGTATTAAAAATATTTTTGGTCAAAAAATATTTATATTAAAAATATAAATTAAAAAAAATTTAGTGTAAAAATGGTTTTACCAAAATCGTTTTTAATTAAAACTAGCTTTTCCAAAACTGTTTTTCATGTTCAAATTTTATTATTATTTTAATCACAAAACACGGCTTTTCAAAAACCGTTTTCTAAATAACAGCATCGCTAAAACCGTTTTATCTTATTATAGGAATAAAGATAAAAACTCACCCTAAACAAACTGGGACTAGAGCTTTAAAAATGGCGTAATCAGAAAAATCAGCCCCATTGCTTGTGAAGATTGAATACTGTGTGAGTAATTTTCCGATCACACTGCCAACTCAGTGATCAATTTGGAGAATGGCGAGAATAGATGACACAGCTAACTCGCAATGTAGAAGAGAAGAATCCGGCGGTGGTTCTTCCACCCGGGAGTACTCCGACGATCAAGTCAGTATATCTCTCAAAGATAATCAAGTGTTAAATTTACTGCTCAAAGCATAAATTGCGTACCTTAGACCCATTGGGGTGCCTCTCTTTTATAGTTTACTTAATCCTAGTCCCACTAGAAGCCTGACTTCTATGGACTCTCATTCAGTGCTTATTTTGGACTCTACAAGAGATAATGATAGACTCCCTAGGAATACTATCCTTATCCATCTTGAAGTCTTTCTTCATTCTAGGACTTTTGTCTTTTATCTGCTCATCTCGGATTCCGATATCTTCGGAGGTAACCTCGGCAACACCGAGATAATCTCGGCAAATGACCAGGACACGTGACACCTCAACTGACACGTCGGCGTCACCTTGCCAAGTGTCGGTACTCAAAAAATATTTCCCCACAACTGCTCCCTAGGTTCTATTACCTCGGCATTCTGAGGTGATGGAACCTATATCATTCCTTCCAGTACGTCGGCTTAAATTATCTTAGCCGACGTCATCATCATAGGCCGACATGTCTTCTAAAAGATCAAGAACTCCAAGAGCTCCCTTACGAATTTCTTCATGCGTGTGAGCTGTCAAGCATCGCTGTTCACCCGTTTTACTTTCGCGTTTGATCCTCATTGGATCGTGTTTCTGACGCGCTTGCAAGCCATCCTGCGTCTGTGCGCGCCGTCTGATGTATGCATTGTTCTAGGTGCACTAAATGCTTCGTTTTTCCGCCGTTTCAAATTTTTGACAAAACCTTTCCCCCTTTCTCATTTTTTCACTTTTGTGTCGATTTCTCTTCGTCTTTTCTCTTTCTAGCTCTTGAATACGCCATTGTTCCAGTTATCAAGCTCTGCAACTGCCTTCCCTTCTCCCTTCCCGTGAGGCTTTCGTCGTTTTGCTACATCTGTAACTATCGTCTGACTTCGGCAATCTTCATACCGGCTCCATTTTTTCTGGTAAGCAACTGTTCCTTTCGTTTTCAATTCCTTTGACATTCCTCAGTACTTGTTGTTATTACTGCTTTGTTCAAACATTTATCTTGCGAACCATATATCTGAATGTATTTATTCCATGATTCTGCTTTTGCCCAAATCTTAAACACACACACACTGTTTCACCACTTTCTTGCACTTTTGTCACTGTTCTTGACCTTATACTCCTTGTATTTTCTGTGCTTTTGATAGCCCCACCTCTGTTCTTGATTCTGAAACTTTATTCTTGTTTTTCTTTTTTCTAGATTTATGCCTTCAATCTTCGTCTTCATAGTTTTTAGGTTTAGGATTTGACTGTAGAACTTGTCAAAACTAAAACAATCTTCACGAATTCTTGCATCAATATACACCTAGGTCTTAGCCGAGGTTCACAAAACCTTTTTTAGATCATCTCTCTTCTGAAACCCAGTCCTTCTAATTTAGGCCGACGTCATGGGTATATGGAGGCATAGGGTAAACACCCTAACCAAACTAGAATTCTTTAGACAGGAGTTTGAAATCCCAGCCGACGTCCATCTGAGGTTGGCTGGGGATGATGACTCCATCATGCCTACTGACGACTCCATGCCCTTCCCCGTAGTTGCCTTTATTGAGTGTGGACTTCGGCTCCCACTCAACATCCTGTTTTGCGAGATTCTCCATTATTATAAGTTGAACCCTATGCAACTTGCTATCAATTCTTACCGAGTGATCAACGGTATCATAGCTTTAGCTAAACAGGAAAACATTAGGATCACCTTAGCCGATGTGCAATACTGCTATACCATGTACAGCCTTAATTTGAAAGAAAAAGGCTACATTTATTATCTTAAGCCGAGATCCACGGAGTTCAAAATCGTAGCCGACCTCCTAGACTCCAACAAGGGGGCTGGAGATGATTACCTTATTACCTCAGGAAATTGGGAGTTTGTTCCAGATGAGGATCTCCACCTCTACCCTCTACCTCGATCAATTTTAGAGGGCAAGGATAAGAGCCCTGAGTTACTACTTGGTTGTTTCTTTTCAAGTTTTAATACTTTACCTGTTTCTAATGTCTGTTTTCTCTTTGCAGCTCTCCGTCAGCCACCAAAGAACTTTCGCTAATCCTTCGTTCTCAGCAAGGATTTGAAGAAACTCTTGGACTTGCCAGTCCAAAAACGGAAGGCGCCTCTGCTTCTCAACTTCATTCCGACATACAAATCTACTCTTCCCGACGTTCCTAAGAGAAAAAAGAAGAGCTTATCTCCTCCCGCTGCCACAACTCCACAAGCCGCATCAACATCTCGGACAGACCAAGGATCAACATCTGATCCAGCAGAACAGCCGTCTACTTCGGCTCAATACCTGATCCCACCATCTCAACGCAAACGTCGCCGACGTCTTGTTCTTGCAGCCGAGATGGGTCGCGCAAAACTAGTGGCCAAAGATCTTTTAGCCAACATCCCAATTGATGTTGATGCTCTACTAACACAAACCCAGCTTCCACCCAAGCCAAAAAGAGTTAAGAAGGCTCAACCAAAGGCCAAAGTGACTCAAGCTGAGATTGAAAACACTTTGCCAATTTCCCTGCTGGCTCCAAGCGAAAAGACTGCCTCTGTCCCTACGAAGAGGTCCACTGAAGCCTTTCCCTCCGAATCCACTAAGTCGAAAAGGCCGAGGTCATCTGCAACGACCTCGGGGTCAAAGAAGCCTGATGCCCCCTGGGCCCCTGAAATAACTTTGGAAGATAAGCCTGTAATGGCTAGTGATAGCGCCGACGATATAAATGTCGACGTTGCACTTAGCACTGCACTGCTTCTCCCAGGCGACTTGGAACGACACGCCGGGTTTAGTAAATATGAAAACTACGCTTTGATGCTGCAACACTCTGTTCAAGTAAGTGTTTTTGTCTGGTATTTCTTCTTCCTTTCTTTTTATTTCATACTTAGAATATTTTTCTAATACTTCTGTTTTCTTCCAGGCCATCCAACATGCCCACTCTTTCTCCATGCAATCTTTTCAGAACCGTGAAAAGTTAGCCGAGAAAAAGAGGGAAATCACCACACTTCAGAAAAAAAATAAGAGCCTGCAGTCAAAGATGAAAACGCTGGAGGATCAGGCCGAGGTCGCCATCAAGGAGAGGGATAATGCCGAGGAAAAAGCCGGTACTACCTAGGCAATAAATAAAGTTCTTCAAGCCTAGCTAAAAAAGGCCGAGGATAAGGTGGCCCAGGCCTAGAAGGAGCTTGAAGATGCCTTGGCCACTAAAGCGGCCGAAATAAAAGATGCCGATGAAAAGGCATATTCTCAGGGCATGGTCGATGTGACAGAGGCTTATGAAAAGCAAGTCAGACAAGCATGCAATAAGGGTTTCTCCCTTGCTTGGATGACTTTACTAAAAAAACTTGATCTCCCTGAAGACTCCTCTCTGAGGAACGTTGATGCCATTTCCCTTCCATTTCCTCCAACCCCACCTCCTAGCGAATCTGATACTGAGGATGAGGCCGAGGAGGAAGGTTTAGCAAGAAAACAAAAAGAGGCCATAGTGACCAAATCGTCTCCACAAAATGAGCAAGTCCTAGACTTGACTCAAGATAAGGATGCCGAGGAGGTTCCTAACAATGCTATGGCTGAGAAGACATCGACCGTTGCTCCTCTTGTCGACAAGAGTGTAGATGAAACTCTGGCAGAAATCGACGCTGAGCTTGCGGCGGAAAAGGCGGCCGAGGTAGCTTCTCAACAGCCTTCCGAGGTCTCACCCCAAGTTACTATTGATGTTGAGAACCCTTAATTTTCATGTTTTTCTTCTTTTGTCCTTTGTACTCTTGTACTTTTTGTTTGTCAGACAATGTAAGCTCTGCAAATGGCCGACGTGCCTCTTTGTTCTCTGAATATCTAATTCAACTTTCCTTCCTTTGTCTCCTCTTGACTGTTTCTGCATGATTCTATACTTAGAATATTTTGCGAGTCTTTTAATATAATCTTTCTTCTTTGTGCAATCTTCTCGGGGTGAATTACCTCGGTTAACAATGACCTCGGTTTAACTTTATCTTGTAAATTGCTACAAATTTCAACAAGTGAAGATAAACAACTATCTTGGCTTAGCTTCAACTTTGTAAATTGCTACAAATTTCAACAAGTGTTTAAGCTTCACTTTAGTTTAACTTCAACTTGTAAATTGCTACAAATTTCAACAAGTGAAGATAAACAATTATCTCGGCTTAACTTCAACTTGTAAATTGCTACAAATTTCAACAAGTGTTTAAGCTTCACTTTAGTTTAACTTCAACTTGTAAATTGCTACAAATTTCAACAAGTGTTAAGCATCACTTCAGTTTAACTTCATCTTGTAAATTGCTACAAATTTCAACAAGTGAAGATAAACAATTATCTCTGCTTAACTTTAACTTTGTAAATTGCTACAAATTTCAACAAGCGTTAAGCGTTTAAGTGTTTTTGTCTTCTCTCTGCCCCCAATGTGGACCTGAGTTCCACTTGGGTTCTCATTATTCAAAAACAGTATTATACATAGTTTCACAAATTGGAGAATTCTGCTAAGATTTTATTGATGACATTGGAAAAAAAATCAAGCAACATCTAATGATAGAAAAATTTCAAATTACAAGTGTTCCAGGGTCTTGGCAATGCTTTGCCCTCATTATCTTCAAGCCGATAGGCCCCATTGCCCAATACCGAAGTGATTCTGTGGGGTCCTTCCCAGTTTGGGCCAAGCTTGCCTTTCCTGGGATCCTTCTTGTTGCCGACGACTTTTCTCAGGACTAGGTCGCCGATTTGAAATTCTCTTGGATTAACCTTCTTGTTATAAGCTCTAGCAAGCTGTTGCTGGTATACTGCAAGCTATATTGCAGCTTTCTCTCTTCTTTCTTCTAGAAGATCCAGATCTCGAACTAAGAGTACATCATTAGTCCCGTTCTCAACTCCCTGGGTTCTGATCTGGGATGCCGATCTCCAATGGAACAACTGCTTCTGTGCCATAAGCCATGGCAAAGGGGGATTTCCCTGTTGATCTTCTCGGCATAGTCCGATATGCCCAGAGTACATTGGGCAATTCGTCTACCCAGTTCTCTTTTGCTGCCTGCAGCCTCTTCTTTATCCCATCCAGAATTACTTTGTTGGACGCTTCTACTTGTCCATTGCTTTGTGGAAAACTTGGGGTTGAAAAGTAGTTTTTGATCTTGAACTTTGCACAAAAGTTTTTGATCAGCTTACTGTAAAATTGAGTCCCATTGTCTGCAACAATTGTTCTTGGAATCCCAAATCAGGTGATGATATTTCTCCATATAAAGCTCTTGACATCCACATCTCGGATTTTGGCAAGAGGTTCTGCTTCTATCCACTTTGTGAAGTAATCTGTTGCTACCAGCAGGTACTTTCTTTGCCCAGTTGCTTGGGGCAATTGCCCAATGAGATCCATCCCCCATTGGGCAAATGGCCAAGGTTGATTCTGAGGTTTAGGTCAAGAAATGGTCAGTGAATCAAAGGTGCAAACCTTTAGCATTGTTCACACTTCTTCATGTAGGCTTCTGTATCTTTTTGCATGTAGGGCCACCAATACCCCTGGGTAATGGCCCTGTGAGCTAGCGATCTGCCCCCAGTGTGACTTCCACAAATTCCTTCATGAATTTTATATAAAAAATCTTCAACCTGCAGAGGGTGTACGCACCTTAAGAGGGGTCCAGTGAAGGACCTTCTGTAGAGATGTCCTTCTGCTGTCAGATTGAATTTTGCCGACTTCAATCTGATCTTGTGTGCCTCCTTCTGGTCTTCTAGTAGCTTTCCTTCTTTCAGGAATGCAACAATTGCGTCCATCCAGCTTGGTCCCATGTCTACGCACATTGCTTCACGTTCTGTGATAACTGGCTCAATGCTCGGGCCTGATGAGTATTCAATCATTATTGTCCTTGCTTTTCCTGGTTGTATTGCACTAGCTAGGTAGGCCAATGCATCGACATGGTTGTTATCATCTCGGCTGACTTAAAGTAGTCTGCAGTTCTGGAATAAGGCTGCCAGCCTGATGACCTCTTTTGTGTAGGCTGACATTCTTTCATCTCGGGCTGCAAACTCGCTTGTTGTTTGGTTAACTATTAATTGTGAATCACAAAAGACTATTACCTCATTTGCTTGTACTACTGCTGCTAGCTTCAGTCCTGCAATTAATGCTTTATATTCTGCCTCATTGTTTGAGGCCTTGAACCCCAATCGAATGGACTGTTTTAATATTTCTCCATTTGGAGATATCAGTACTACTCTTGCCCCCGCTCCTTGACGGTTTGAACTCCCATCAACGAACAGTTGAAAGGAATCGCCGATGTAAATGCTGCAGTGTCTGGGTTTCTCTTCTTTCCTTTGTTCTTTAGCCTTTGGCTGGGCTTCTGCTTGCTTGTTTGGACATTGTCTGTCTTGGCTCAACGGAGCCCGATGTTGGATGGACTCTGGCGTGAACTCGGCCACGAAGTCAGCCAAAACCTGGCCTTTGATTGCAATTCTAGGCCTGTACTCCAGATCATATTGGCCTAGGGCGACTGCCCATCTAGCTATTCGTCCTGTTAAGTCTCCTTGCTGTAATAGGGACTTCAATGGATGCTCTGTCAGTACCACAATTTTATGGGCCTGAAAGTAATGGTTCAACTTCTTTGAAGCCATTACTAGAGCCAGTGCCAATTTCTCTAAGGGTAGATACCTTGTTTCTGCGTCGGCTAGGGTTTTGCTTGCGCAGTAAATAGCCTTTTGCTCCCCTTTTTCTTCTCGGATTAGTACTGCACTAATCGCATGTTCTGAAACTACTAAGTACAGGAACAGCTCCTCCCCAGGTTCTTGATTTGAAAGTACTGGCGGTGTGGTCAGGTACTTCTTCAGATCGGCTAATGCTTCTTCACACTCCTCTGTCCAGAGAAAGTTTGTGGCTTTCTTTACTAATTTGAAGAAATGTTTGCACTTGTCTGAGCTTCTGCTTATAAACCTGTTCAAGGCTGCGGCTCTTCCAATTAGCATCTGCACCTGTTTTGCCGACGTCGGGCTCTGCAACTCTAGGATGGCCTTGATCTGATCTGGGCTGGCCTCAATGCCCCTCCTAGTCACCAGGTATCCTAAAAACTTACCAGATCCAACTCCAAATGCACACTTCGATGCATTGAGTCGGAGTCGATATGTTTTAAGGATTTCAAAGACTGCTTTTAGATCGGCGAGATGACCCTCAGGCTCCTTGGACTTAACGACCATGTCGTCAATGTAGACTTCTACTGTTCGGCCGATTAGGTGCTTGAACATCTTGGTTACCAATCTTTGGTAGGTGGCTCCTGCGTTTTTCAATCCAAAGGGCATAACTCTGTAGCAGTATAGTCCTTTGGGAGTGATAAATGCAGTATTCTCTTCATTTGCTGGGTCCATAGCTATCTGATGATACCCCCTGTAGGCATCCAGGAAGCTCATCCTTCCATGTCCTGAAGTAGCATCCACTAGCTGGTCAATCTTGGGTAGAGGGAAGCTGTCTTTGGGACAGGCCTTGTTTAAACTGGTAAAGTCTACACAGACCTTCCATTTACCGTTCTTCTTCTTTACCACCATTGTATTGGACAGCCAAGTCGGGTAGTGAACTTTTCTGATGGCCCTAGCCTCCAGAAGTTTGTCTACCTCTTCTTCTACCGCTTCGACGTGCGTCAATGTTGGTCTTCTGGCTCATTGAATTACAGGTTTGGTCGACCTGTCAACATTCAGTTTGTGGCAAGTGACCTCGGGGTCGATGCCAGGTATTTCATAAGGTGTCCAAGCAAACACCTCAATATTTGCTCGTAGAAAAGTCTCCAACTCTTTTTCCTCTTCTTCGGCTAAGCCTGAGCCGAGAAGAAAGAACCGTTCTTCATCCCCATCCTGGACGAAGATTTTCTTCAGTGCCTCTTCGCTCTTTTCAGCTGGCTCCTTGCCGATGTCTTCTAGGACTTCCACATCCTCATCTTCAATTTCTGCCTTTTTTTGGCTCTCGTATGCTGCAGGTTGATTTCATTGCTGCCATAGAGCAATTCTTCGCCTGCAACTGATTGCCCCTGACTTTCTCTATCCCATGTTTTGTTGGGAATCGCAATAGTTGATGCAATGTTGAGGGAACTGCCCCCATTACATGCAACTATGGCCTTCCTAAGATGATGTTGTAAGGGGAGGGTGTGTCAATGATGGTGAATTCTGTCTTGATCTTCCTGGTGCCAGCCTGCACTTCCAAGTTTACTGCTCCCAGTGGCTATGTCGGCGTTCCATTGAACCCAACCATTGGGCCATTGGATTGTTCCATGTCGTCTAGGTGAAGGCCGAGCTCTTTGTAACACCGGACGTACATGATGTCATAAGAGCTGCCTTGGTCAATTAGGATGCGTTTTACTTGGCACTCCCCAACCTAGAGAGATACTACCAAGGCATCATTATGCGAATGTTGGACCATCTCTAGGTCGTCTTCAGTAAAGGTTATCATTGGTTCCTGGCATCCTTCTGCCCGATGTCTTTTCTCCCCGACTTGATAGACATGTTGTAGGTGTTTTACCTTCTGGGTCTCCCCTCTGATTTCGTTCTCGTTGACCTTTGAGTGAATCACATTGACTACCCGAGGTCTTCCTGCCTGAGGTTGCTGTGCTAGAGGAGGTGGAGCTGCTGGTGCTTGAGGCAATCTTGCCTGTTCTTCTCTTGTTCTGGCCTCATCGACCAAATCTCTCAGATGGCCTTGTCTTACCAAGTCTTCTAAGTGTGCTTTCAAGGCTCTGCAACCCTGGGTTGTGTGCCCCTCTTCATTGTGGTAGACACAGCGCCTGCCGACGTTCCTCCCCATGAATTCCCCTGGTGCCCTTGCTGGTGCCCTAAAATAGGGTTGGTTTCGAATTTGTTCCAGGACTTTGTTAATTGGGGCCCGGAACACAGTCGTCACTGCCTGTGCAGCCCTCAGTTCTGTTTCATGTTTGTTCGATCTGTTGTTACCTCGGCCTCGCTTCGGCGAGCCATTTCCTTTCTCTTGCTTTACCTCCTTAGTCCCCGATGTATCTTCCTCGGCTCTGGCATACTTCTCGATTCTCGCCATGAGCTCTTCCATGCTTTTTGGCAAAGTTTTTGCCAAAGACTTCCGTAGTGGACAATTGTCTTTAAGGCCGTTCTTGAATGACACGACCGCCACTTCTTGATTACATTCTGGTATTTGGTTGAATGCCTCGTAGTACCTTTTTGCATAGGCCCTAAGGCCTTCATCCTTACTGATCTTCAAAGCCATTAGTGCATCCACCCTCAATGGCTG
The DNA here is from genome assembly GCA_025200525.1 of Camellia lanceoleosa. NCBI lineage: Eukaryota > Viridiplantae > Streptophyta > Magnoliopsida > Ericales > Theaceae > Camellia > Camellia lanceoleosa. Next base: position 176,292,752 of record CM045764.1, on the reverse strand, counting down.
CAGCTTGTTTGTCATGAACCTGGCCACGAACATCTCGGCCAGGCCTTCCCATGTCTTCACGCTTCCCTTTGGTAGTTTGTGGAACCAGTCTGATGCAATCTCCCGAAGGATGAGGGGAACACTTTGCAGAGTAATGGCTCGTTCCCACTATACAGTGCCATTGAGTTCAAATATAATCCGACGTAGAAGTTGGGGTCTGACTTCCCGTCATATATTTGAAACCTCGGCATACTGAATCTATTCGGCGCCTCAAACCTGTCCAATTCCACCGAGAATGGTGTCCTCGGTTTATCTGGGAAATTTACCTCGGTTTCGGCATTCTGTTGCTTCCTCGTGAGGTAATCTCTTAAGTCCTCTTTTGTCCTCCCAGGAGCTCGGCTATCTCCTGCTTTCAGTCTTTTTGGTGCACTACTTTCAGCCTCGTGGTGAGTCCTTTTTGACCCCTCTCCATGAGTTGTGTCGAAGCATAGCACCTGCCCCTAAACATGCCGATGTCCCTTGGGGTCTACTTCCTTTGTGTGATGCGTCCTCCGTGATTCTTCCTTTGTATGATGCGTCCGACCTCCCTGGAAGGTCGGCGAGAGTGTCTTTCACTCCCGTTGTGCTGAGAGGCTACGGGGATTGTTCTTTGCCCTTCCTTCTAGACATTGGCTACAGGAATCGGCGTGTCCTGCAGCGGGAACGGCGGTTGCATGATGTTATTTTGCATCATGAAATTGACAATCGACTGTAGGTCTGCCAATTTGTTTGCCATCTCCTTCATCTCTTCGTCCCTCTACAAGCATCTATTCCATACCTGGAGGTCGTCTTCATTGTAATAGCCACTTCGATCTGGTTTCTTTGGTGCGTCGCTAGTCTGGCCAACGTCATTCACTCCGTGATTCTGGTCACGAGTTTCTGCGTTGTACTCGTCTCCTGTGACATCCAGGTCAATAGGTCTTCTACTCCCAGCAGGAGTGTGGTCCCCAATCTTTTCCTTCTGTCCGTTGCTGGCCATCTATTCTCCTATCTTTCCCACAGACAGCGCCAAATTGTGTGAGTAATTTTCCGATCACACTGCCAACTCAGTGATCAGCTGGAGAGAACTGGCAGAATAGATGACACCTGGCTAATCTGCAACAGAAAGAGAAGAATCCGGCGGTGGTTCTTCTACCCGGGGGTACTCCGACGATCAAGTCAGTATATTTCTCAAAGATAATCAAGTGCTAAATTTACTGCTCAAAGCATAAATTGCGTACCTTAGACCCATTGCGGTGCCTCTCTTTTATAGTTTACTTAATCCTAGTCCCACTAGAAGCCTGACTTCTATGGACTCTCATTCAGTGCTTACTTTGGACTCTACAAGAGATAAGGATAGACTCCCTAAGAATACTATCCTTATCCATCTTGAAGTCTTTCTTCATTCTAGGACTCTTGTCCTTTATCTGCTCATCTCGGATTTCGATATCTTCGGAGGTAACCTCGGCAACACTGAGATAACCTCGGCAAATGACCAGGACACGTGGCACCTCGGCTGACACGTCGACGTCACCTTGCCACGTGTCGGTACTCAAAAAATATTTCCCCACAAATACTATCCATGGAACGAAAGAGGTTGGAATTTTCCGGGAAATTATGACATGAATGCTTGTTTGGGAAATGGGTTGGCTTTTTGACTTTTTTGGCTAAATGAGCCTATGCTCAAAAGCTTGGTTTGGGAAGGGCTTTTGGCTTTTTGGCTTTTTTGACTTTTTTGTGAGAGAAGAGTGTAATAATTATGGGGTTGGATGGGATGTTTTGTCTATTGTGGCTCATGAGCCTATTCTGTCTTTTGTGGCTCATTGAGCCAAAAAAGCCCAATGAGCCCTTGCCAAACCTAGTTTTGTTTTAATTTTTTGGATTTAATAGTTTTTTATTTTTTTAGGTTATTTTATTTGTAGTGAATATTTTTAAATTATAAAAATTTTTCATTTTTTATTTTTTTAGATGTATTTTATTTAGATATATTTAAAATGTAAAATATTTATAAAAAAAATATTTAAAAAAATTAATAAATATACAAAAATATGAAAAATATTTTGTATTTTTGATATTTATTGAATTTTTTAAAATTTTTTTTAACAAATATTATACTTTTTAAGTATATTTATGTTAGGTGTATCTATAAATTAAAAAACTTGCTTAGAATATTAAAAAAATTAATAAATACGAAAAATAACAATAATAATTTTTTGAAAAGTTAATCATTAAAATTCAAATCAAGCAAACTGATTATTATTTTTCGTTATATCATCTATGTTTTTTTTTAGTTTGAGATGAGAGAAAAAATAATAGTTCAGTTAGTAATTTTTGTAGTTTGTGTCCTGAGGAGCCACTTAGATATATTTGGCACGATCGGTTCAAGTCAATGGAATTGTATTGATTTATTGTATTAATAGAATTTGTTTCTTTTAAATCAATTTTCAAAAATATTTATGAAATAAAATCTAAAAATTCAACAAAAAAGTGTAATCATCATCTTTAGAATATATTTTGTGAGAATCTTAACTAGTAAGGGGTTATTTGGGGTGTCTTAAATAAGTGTACTTTTTGTCTTTTTAGACTAAAAAGTTGAGAAAAAAAAATGAATGTTTGGGTTAACTTTTTGACTTTTATGAAAAAATATGTATTAAAAAATTATATAAATAAGTGTGTAGGAAAAGATAGTGAAGTAGGCCGTACGGGTTGGGCAGTCGGCTGAGTAGAAGATGGGAAAAGATTGTCTTCTTTTCAGGCTTTAATTGGATGGTGTTGTTCAGTCCATGGGGGTTCACCACGTGTCTCGTTTTTCTAATCGGAACCGTTTAATGTGTAGAACTCGTCGAGTACTATATACTTATAAAAAATCACGTTGATTGGATATCGATAGCTATCTGATCGTGTAAGTTTTTTTTGTCAACTGTTAACTATAATGCTATCCATTTTTTATACAAAACTGATTTGATCATATAGTTAGCGATATCTGATAGACGTGATTTTTTACAAGCATATAGTACTATACGAGTTCTACATATTGAATGGTTCGAATTATCAAAACGGGATCCATGGTGGGCCCCTACGGGCTCAACTTTACCATCCAACTTAATGAATATACACTTGTAATTTTTTTTTTCCTTTCACTGCCTTTGCTTTAACGTGAGTACCTAGAGTAGCGTGAAGTTGATTTGTATTTTAATATTATGTATATTAATTTTTTTATATTTTTTTTTGATAAATAATGATAATTTTTTTAACTTTTTTGATAACTTTTTAACTTTTTATCTTTTTTTTAAAGTTCCCAAACCAAGCCTAAGTGTAACTTTTCTACAACTACCCTCTTGTCTATTATAAAAATTATATTTTAAAAAAACTACAATAAACTTGTAATGAATGAATTATTATCAGTTTTTCCTTTTATATAAGAATATAAAAAATAAAAAATAAAAATTCTTCCCAATTTAGAAAGGACATGTTATTTGGTTTTTTTTTTTTTTGAGTTCGGACTTTCAGAATTGAATAATAATGACGAAAACATACTGAATATTCACTTTTATGTAAAAAATAAATAAATAAATACTGTGACACCCCGTATTTTTGAAGTATTAATATTTAGTGAATGGTATTGGTGGTTTATTATGATAATTTAGTGATGAGATTTTTAGATAAGAACCTAATTTTAAATTATCTATATAATATGGGAAGAGGGTTTTTGAATTTATATCCTACTAGGACATTTGAATGGTGAAGATTCATTTGTTTATTTACATAGATGGCTCAGATTATCTCTACACATACTTCCCGCCCAAAGAAAGAGTGAACTTCCTCCTCTCCCACGTCTCTCCTCTATTCTATCCTTATCTCTCTCTACTCCCCTTCCTACTTGCCCACGTCTCCCCTCCCTTTATCCCTCCCTTCTCTGTTCTCATCAGATTGTAACCGACCCTCCCTTCTATCTTTATCCCTCCCTTCTCTGTTCTCATCAGATTGTAACCGACGCTCCTCTTCATCACAAGGTATTCCTGTCCTCCTCCCTCTCTCTGTTGTATTTTTCCCTGAATGATCAAGAGTGAATCAATCAGTTTCTGGGTTATGCTTTACGGTTGGTGGTGGTTCTTTCACTGTCCTCCTCCCTCTCTCTGTTGTATTTTTTTCCCTTTTCTGTTCTCATCAGATTGTAACCGACGCTCCTTTTCATCACAAGGTATTCCTGTCCTCCTCCCTCTCTCTGTTGTATTTTTCCCTGAACGATCAAGAGTGAATCAATCAGTTTCTGGGTTATGCTTTACGGTTGGTGGTGGTTCTTTCACTGTCCTCCTCCCTCTCTCTGTTGTATTTTTTTCTGAATGATCAAGAACAGATTAAATGGGATCAGTTTTTAAGTGAATCAATCAGTTTCTGGATCAGATCTTGATTCTTCCTCCTATTGAATCAGATTAAATCAGTTTATTCTTTCACAAACACCACCAACTGTTTGTGGGTTATGCTTTATGGTTGGTGGTGGTTCTTTCACAAACACCACCAACTGTAAACACCACCAACTGTTTGTGAAATTGTCAGTTTCGATTCTCTTATTGGGTCTCACTCTCAGACTTTTCTTCTCCAAATCAATTGGGTTTTCGAATGTCGCTATTATGAATTGGGTTTCTCTTATTTTTACTTGGTTTTTTTTTTATTAGCAGAGGAAATAAAAGAAGTGGACAGTGTAGCTAAATTTCGATTAATCTTTGGTGGTAAACAGTATTGCCATCAAATTCCATAGTTATATTGTAGAGTGTGTTTGTGAACCCAGAACCATAAGTTTCTATCTATTTTATAGAAGATTCAGATCAGATTCCTTGAAGTGGTACTCATTTTTTTTCGCTATTATGAATTGGGTTTCTCTTATTTTTACTTGGTTTTTTTTTATTACTCGCAGAGGAAATAAAAGAAGTGGACAGTGCATTCAAATCTGCAAATTTTTTTGGTTGTGTTTCCATTTTTTGTGCTTTATGTTTTCATTTTTGTCTAATGTGCTTTGTTTTCATAAATCTGCTTTCTCAGATGTGTGTAACTGTTTGGACTACCCATTTGTTAACCTCTAAAATAATATTTAGAAAATTTAAAGGTTCTATTTTATGAGAGAACCAGGGACTTCTCCTTACTTTAGGAAGAAATTGGATCCCAGATGAGCTCACGACTCACCTTCGTCTCTTCATACAAAAAAACAAAGGGGGCTTTGCTTGCTTCAATTACCATTCAGAGCCATCCAAGATCATTTCCCTATTTTACATCAATGAAACAGAAAAAAAGTTCTTCTGCTTTCCTCATGCATATGAAGAATGGAGCGATTATATGTAATTTAAAAAACAGGGCACCCTAGCAGTATCTATTTGGCCTTCAAAATGTAATGAACAAGGATCTTTGTGCTGAGTAAGGCATTCATATCACATTGAAAGAAATTGGAATTGTACAAGCTTAAATTTAGGACCATACTGATATGGGTTTCGGCTAATTGAACCCAGAACCATAAATCTGCTTTTTGTTTTCACAACCAAACAAAGTGAATTTTTGTTTCATTTTTCTCTAATGTGGACTCGAAATGCGGATTATTTTGGGTTCTCTCTTAGTTTACTTGCAAGTTTGATCGATCTAATGTTACAATCCTTGATTGGGTTGTGCACTTTAGCTATCCCTAAAATCAAAATTCTAGAGCATTCATGTTAATCTTTTGTGAAGAAAAAAAAAACCCAATGTAAATAGCTAAGTTTCTGCAGTTAATACTGGTGGTCGACACAGGTATTGCCATCAAGTTTTGATTCTAGATGGTTTATAGCATCAAATTCATAGTTATATTGTACAATGTGTTTGTGGATATTTTTCTCACTGACATGCATTTGAATAAAGTTTATTGGCGGTCCTACAGACAATACAAAGTTCATAAAGAAGAAATAAGATTTTCTTAACAATGTGAACTTGAACTATTTAATGCTTACTGATTTTAAACTTGGTCAGCTACGTATGTATTAACTTAAATTACTGGAGTAAGACTTATATAGCAACAATTGAGTAAGACTTAAGAGATTTTGTTTTAATAATTTTGCTTAAGAGAGAATGACATGAAAATTATTCAAACAAAACAACATTTTCTGGCCCAAAATCTTGAATTATTTAATAATTCTTTGGCTATTTATTTCTGTTTAAAAAAATTTAAAAATGCATAACTTAAGTTCTACAAATCTATTTTGAACAAAATTAATATAGGTAGATTTGTCTTTCTGTTATCTTTCAAATAATAAGATCAATATTGAATATGAAATTTAAAAATCTATATAATAAAACAGGACGGATTTTGAAAATATTCTAGAAACAATTGTCCTACTAGGACATTTGAATGGTGAAGATTCACTTGCCTATTTACATAGATGGCTGAGATTATTCTTTAAATATATATCGATTTCCTTCCCACCCAAATCCTAAACTTCCTCCTCACCCACGTTTCATCTCCCCTCTATCTTTTAAGATCACTCTGTTATTCAATTCTATATTTATCTCCTCCTTCTTTGGTCTCACCCATCTCATTCCCTCTTTATCTCTCTCTCTCCCTCCATGTTCTTTTTCTCCAATACCCTCACTCCTGAAACTGCGTTCTCCAACCCTATTCTTCTTCTTCCATACCCTTGCTCCCGAAATTAAATTTTGTGAAACATTAGGGTTAATTTTTAGGGCTTGCGAACCCCATTAAGCCAATAATGATATGCATGATTGGTGCCGAAGGCTTCATAGGTTCGCATCTCTGCGAGTAACTCATGGCGAGCACCTTCTCGAACCAGCCTCCCTCCACTGGTCCGATCGTATCCAGTTCCACTGCATCAACATCAAGAACGATTCCAGGCTCCAAGGCCTCATCAAGATGGCAGATCTGGTACTCTCTCTCTCTCTCTCTCTATCGCTTCGTTTTTTTGTTTTTTGTGAATTTATATCGTTTTGGATCTGTGTGCCTAGAAGCTTAAATGCACATAATTTCTCTAATAGTTATTAAATTTTGTGAAGCATTAGGGTTAATTTTCAGGGCTTGCGAACCCCATCAAGCCGATAATGATATGCATGATTGGTGCCGAAGGCTTCATAGGTTCGCATCTCTGCGAGTAACTCGTGGCGAGCACCTTCTCGAACCGGCCTCCCTCCCCTGGTCCGATCGTATCCAGTTCCACCGCATCAACATCAAGAACGATTCCAGGCTCGAAGGCCTCATCAAGATGGCAGATCTGGTACTCTCTCTCTCTCTCTATCGCTTCGTTTTTTTTATTTTTTGTGAATTTATATCGTTTTGGATCTGTGTGCCTAGAAGCTTAAATGCACATAATTTCTCTAATAGTTATCGCTCTTGAAGTTTCTCACATTGCTGTTTCTGTTTGTAATCGTATTTATGCCAAAAATTATCTTAAATTATGCGTTTTCCAATCCTTTGCTCGCAATTCATGCTGAATGTTGTGTTTTTGTGATGTAGACAATAAATCTAGCGGCGATCTGTACTCCGGCGGATTACAACACACGTCCTCTTGATACAATTTACAGCAATTTCATTGATGCTCTTCCTGTGGTATGCATTTTGGATTTTGATGGTTGGTTACTTCTTATTTGAACGGAATTGGTGTGTTTTGATCTGAAGATTCTTCTTTTAACATGAATCGATTTATTGATTGAATTGAGTATCAAGATGTTTGAGCCCTGAATGGAATGAAGAATTTAATTTGGTTGTGAAAGATCCAGAATCTCAAGCTTTAGAGATCAATGTTTTTGATTGGGAACAGGTATATTCCACTTTCTTTTCTTTTTTTTCATATTTATGATCAAATAATGAGTCGATCTGCATAAATGCCAGACAATTGTGCCTTTTCTTTGTTGAATAATTTTGTGTTTTAGATTTTTATTTTTGAAGATGAATGAATAAGTAGGCTATGAATGCAGCATACTCTTAAAACATGGTTGATCAGTTTGACCTAAATGCAGAAGTTGTTCTTTCATTCTTTTTCATTGTTTTGCTTTTCAATTAGGTCGGCAAGCATGACAAGATGGGCCTAAATGTAGTACCATTGAAACAACTTACACCCAAAGAGCTAAAAGTAATGACTCTTGATCTGCTGAAAAACATGGACCCAAATGATGCTCAAAATGAGAAGTCACGTGAGCAGATTGTTCTTGAATTGATGTACAAACCTTTTACGGATGAAGAGATGCCAAAGGAAACTGAAGATTCAAATGCAGTAGAAAAGGCTCCTGAAGAAACTCCTGATGGTTGTGGTTTGCTTGCAGTAATTGTCCATGAAGCTCAAGATCTGGAGGGAAAGCACCACACAAATCCCCAAGTGCGTTTACTTTTTAGAGGAGAGGAGAGAAGAACCAACGTATGTTGTAGCCTATCAACACAATGTTTGTTTGTTCATGATGTACAATCATTCGTTGCATAAGTTTCTTGGCTGATACAATGAGCCAACTGAAAACAACAAATGAACCACATCTATCAGCAACCCTTCAAATGTTTTATCATGGTTTTAATTTTGTGTTTTTATTGACTGACAATTGTCTGGCATTTATGCAGCCTGTGAAGAAAAACGGAGATCCCAGATGGGAAGAAGAGTTTCAGTTCACACTAGATGAACCACCGACTAATGACAAAATTCATGTGGAAGTAGTTAGCACCTCTTCAAGGATGGGTCTACTGCATCCCAAGGTACACATTGCCTCATTGTTTGAATAAAGTACTTGTTAGCACCATAAATCTGCAATTTTTATTGTTTATATAATTGCAGGACACGTGGCATCCTCTTATTCATTTGGAAGTTAAAAGAAGTTATAAAGATGATGGAGAATATGAAGGACAAAGTGGATGAGTGGAATGACACATGGCAAGACAAGAATGAAGATGGAAGAAATGGGTAGTTACTAAGTAGTTATTGCTGTATTTTTTCCTCTATAAATAGCCATTAATGACTACATTGTAAAAGATCGAGAATTCAAATCAAAGACAGTTGATTTCAATATTTCTTGTCATTTTCCTTATCTTAGGAGTAGTTTAACATAGATTTATATTCTGAAGCATTTATTTTCAGCACTTTTCATTTCGAAGCATTTTATGCACTTCCTTTTCGAAGCATAGGAGTAGAGGTAAGTAATTATTACTTTGATTGTTCACTCAATCGTCTTTCTCCATCTCCCTTTCTTCTTTTAATTTTTCTTTTCTCTACACTTTGGCAATTTTGAAGTCCTCTTTGTTGAAACGAAAGAACTGTCAACACAATCGCTTGATAATTGGCTTGAATTTAATTTGTAAGGATTTTTCAATCCTTGCTGGCACGCTCGCATTTATAATATTTTCCTTTGTAGGAAAAATAAGCCAACATTTTTTGGCACGCCCAGTGGGACAGCCAAGTGTAAGAAATGATAAACAATTTGGATTTCGCCATTCGAACTTGTCAATTCGAAATATATTGGCGTGAAAGAAAAATTTTGGATCTTCAAGAAGAGATCCATTTTCTTGATGAAATAAACTTTCATCCATTACAATATTATTTGGTGGAAGAAAAAAGATACCATTTAATTGGAGAAATACATCAACTTGATATGGAAATTCGCCAATGGAATGATGAGTTATCAACTCTCACTACCAAGTCTTTAATTGAGGCTTTAATGGCCGGAATTGGTGAATTTTTTCAGAATTTTTCCATGGTTGAAAATAGCAAAAGCAAAGAGTTGATTTCATCAATGGCTCGGGGCGTTCAAGAGTCCGTTTTTAAAAAGCCAAGTTATGAAATTAACACAACGAAAGAGCATGTTCTTGAGCCAAATTTGGCTAAAAATGATGTTCCATGTATGACTCGGGGGGTCCAAAAACCAAATTTTAGTGAGTCAAGTCATGAAAATAACATATTTATGGGTGATTTTCATAAGCCATTAATGGCTAACATGGAAAAATAACCCACTTTGCTAAATAATTATGAAAATCAATTCGGCCAAAGTTTTGTTTTTAAAACAAACATGGTCAAGAATGATGAACAAGCCACTGTTCATGAATTTAAAATTTTTGACATTTTTCAAAATGTCAAAAAGTATGAATTTTCATGGTCACACTATACCATGACTTTTGGTGTTCAAGATCCTTTATGGATTTGTGGTTCACATCAAAGTCTAATTCTAATGATGTGGCTAATAAAATTAACAAATTGTTCTTATGAGTTCGAAGCACTAAGAACAAGGGATCACCATTTAAAATGCATGAATTTGGCTAGAAAAAGCCTATGCATTTAAATACATGGTTGAGATTGGCTTATCTTTTCAAATTGATGGCCAGTTGTTTGTATGTACACAGTCAAAGCATCGAAGATACATTCGAAGAATCAAGAGTTGTTTCGAAGGTTGATTACTTCGCCTTCGAAGCTGTATAAAGCTTTGCAAATACATTCGAAGCATCAAAAGTTGTTTCGAAGGTTGATTACTTCACCTTTGAAACTATATAAAGCTTTGAAGCTACATTCGAAGCATCAAGAGTTGTTTCGAAGGTTGATTGCTTCACCTTCGAAACCGCATAAAGCTTTGAAGATATATTCGAAGCATCAAGAGTTGTTTCAAAGGTTGATTACTTCACCTTCGAAACTATATAAAGCTTCGAAGAAACATTTGAAGCGTCAAGCCTAACCTTGAAACTTCATTGTAAGTATCATCATCCTATATCAATGCTTCCAACTTTCGAGGGGTGATGTTGTTCCTTCAAAACTGTGCCGCAAGACCTTCGAACGATGAATTTGGTTTTTTATACCACCTTCGAAGCTTGTTATTGGTCATCTAGTTATAATTTCATACTCATTTGAAGCACCTTATTGGTGTTGTTATATCATTCGAAGCACTTTGTTGCTTAAATTAGTCATGTGCTTGGTTCGACCCTTCAAAAATTCAAATAAATATCATTTTTAAGGGCCGCGGGGGGTAATGTTAGCACCATAAATCTGTAATTTTTATTATTTATATAATTGCAGGACACGTGGCATTCTCTTATTCATTTGGAAGTTAAAAGAAGTTATAAAGATGATGGAGAATATGAAGGACAAAGTGGATGAGTGGAATGACACATGGCAAGACAAGAATGAAGATGGAAGAAATGGGTAGTTACTAAGTAGTTATTGCTGTATTTTTTCCTCTATAAATAGCCATTAATGGCTACATTGTAAAAGATCGAGAATTCAAATCAAAGACAGTTGATTTCAATATTTCTTGTTATTTTCCTTATCTTAGGAGTAGTTTAACATAGATTTATATTTTGAAGCATTTATTTTCAGCACTTTTCATTTCGAAGCATTTTATGCACTTCTTTTTCGAAGCATAGGAGTAGAGGTAAGTAATTATTACTTTGATTGTTCACTCAATCGTCTTTCTCCATCTCCCTTTCTTTTTTTAATTTTTCTTTTCTTTACACTTTGGCAATTTTGAAGTCCTCTTTGTTGAGGCGAAAGAACTGTCAACACAATCGCTTGATAATTGGCTTGAATTTAATCTGTAAGGATTTTTCAATCCTTGCTGGCACGCTCGCATTTATAATATTTTCCTTTGTAGGAAAAATAAGCCAACAGTACTCTTTGCTGAAACAATATAACATGAGTACAGATTTATCTTCTTCTCCACTTTTTCTTTTCTTTTTTTTTCTTTTTTTGTCAGATTGGAAATGAATTCCTTAAGGAATGATTTCTAAACTTTCAGATTGGAATGATTCCTTAAGGTGTGTGTATATTCATTCCTAGACTTTCATCCTCGTAATTTAATCTTATATTCAAGCTTTGGTCTTTATTGTTTATAAAGACTCATAACACTTCTGAGTTGGTATGAAAAAACATGTGATACTAGGGATAATTTTACCCTCTATTTTGACCTAAAAAAATTTAAAAATGCATAACTTAAGTTCTACAAATCTATTTTTAACCAAATTAATATAGGTAGATTTATCTTTCTGATATCTTTCAAATAATAAGATCAATATTGAATATGAAATTTAAAAATAAATAAATAATGGATTGATTTTTCGATTAATTAAAATAACAAAACAACATTTTTTTTTTTTTGAGAAAGTAAAAACTCGAAACCACTTTCGGTAATTTTGAATGGATAGATCTCACAACAAAAAAATAAATAATTGGAATAAAAACAATTGTCTAAAACAGAATAACAAGCGTAAAGTTATGAGTTATTGAGATTTTAACATCATAAGTGAATTTTTTTTGCATCTTCATATACATATTTGTTCAAATTATTTGAATCTGACCGTCTAAATTATTTTAACTTTGTCCCATATTTGAACTTTGTCCCATTACAATTATATTATAATCCTAACATTATTTACACCGTGCCTTCAGGCACGGGCATATGCTAGTTTATTTATATTTTGTTGGAACAATCTTCTGTGTAAATAAAATGAACTGAAATAATTCAACCAAAATAATTAAATAACATACCGAATTTATTCGTTGAACCGAATAAATAATTTAAGACCAAGTCATTGAATGGCGTCTATCTCCCGATACAATGATCTTCACAAATTATAGTAGTACACCAAATAATTTGTTGTTCTAACTCTCGAATAATTATTCCTAAAACTAAATATGAGAAATAATACACTAGTAAAAAATGGAACCAAATTATGAAATATTTAATTATGGAGTTTATATAGACAAAATTGTTTCACAAATAGATGTGAAAAGAGTCAAATAAGTTTGAATATATGTTTTGACCAAAACCTTTCAACAAATGAAAATTTTGAATAAATTTATTCAAACAAAGAAAATGATCCGTTGGTCCAATACAAAAACTTTTATTAATTTATTCAAACTATTTCAAATATATATATATTAAACTAATGAAATAGTTAAATAAATAAATAAATGATGAGGTACAAACTTTAGGAAACTTTTCAGGAACCTAAAATTTGAATTTAGAATTAAATTAAATTCTCACAATTACAAATTTTAAGAAACCACTTAGGAACCCAAAATTTGAATTTAGAATTAAATTAAATTCTCACAATTACAAATTTTAAGAAACCACTTAGGAACCCAAAATTTGAATTTAGAATTAAATTAAATTCTCACAATAATTTTTTTATTGAAAAAATTCAAAAGAATTTTATCTAAAAATTAATGTTACATCTCCACCCAACCGGGTTAACAATTATGCCTATATAAAACCATCTTTCCAACATATTTATCTCATCTCTTTTATATCTATCATATAATTATTTATTCTGATATAATAATACATAAACTTTTCCCTACCCTTTTCCTATCACGTGGAGAAGCAAGAAAAAAAAAAAAATAAACAAACAAAACCGTGAACAATGTTAACACCCACAAGTAACTCAAACCCACCCTTCAATCCTTTCACCTTTTCATTTCTTTTAAATTTTTTTTAATCTTCTTTCATTGTTCCTTTCCTCTATAAATTAGCACAAAGTGAGGGGTTCCTCCATTCCCTTCTTCTTCCTCATTCATTTTCTTCATTCGATTCTCCCCTCCTCATAAATTATATAGAGTAGAAATATTAAGTTTAGCTATGAAAGTGTTTAGAGTAAAAATAAGTATTTTTTTGAGAGTTGTAGATTTTATTAAATCATACGTACTTTATGTTTTAAAAGTTTGATAAAAACTATTTTTGGAGATCCATGGAGCAATTTCAGATTTATGGTGATGGAATTAATTATTTTGAGGTAAATTCGGGTAGTATACAATATGCTCTTTTTAAATCTCCTTGCAAAGAGTTCTCTATTTTTACTTATTCTCAATTTGTAATCTACTTGATTAATGTGGTTATTAATGGATTTCGTAAAATCATTTGTTGTTGAATCGTTGATATGCTGATCATTTGGTAAAATTCTCTACAAATATTCTGTGTTAAATGGTGATTTGTCTGACTGAATGACATGGAAATACTCCGTACATGGATCGAGTGAATCTTATTAATTGTTTACACCAATATGCCCGGATAAGCGTGAAGCTTGGGTGAGGTGGGTGAATAAATGAATTTATTCACTGGTCATGTACTGAGTAGGACTGTGTATTTGGTCTAGATAAATTATGGTTGCATTGTTGTGCAATTTGGTAAATTGCTTGGTTATCGTATCGTATCGTTTAATGTCTTAAATTGTTGGATTCAGTGTCTTAAATTGTTGGATTCCTGTTAATTTATTCTGTATCCGAGCCTTGTATTACTGTCGTATTGTATACTTCCTAAATTAATTTATTTTTCAGGTGCGGAGCAGATTTTAGTGGAGCTCAAAATTGAGATTAAAAAGATTTATTAATACAAAGATTTGGGATCCACCACTTTAATTATTAAATTTAAAGATAGTTGTAATATTATTTATTTTGGAGGTAATTAGAATATTTGGAGGATATTGTACCATTTGGAGACAATTTTGTAGTTATTATTTTGGGAGCAAAACTTGTAATTTTTTTTAGGCTATTTTAGTGTATTTAACGACCCGGGAGTGGGGCATCACAAAATGGTATCAGAGCTTAGGTCTAGACACCCTTGAGACCTTGGGTAGACTTAAGCATACGTCTCTTACTGCCTTTCGAGGAGTTGTGTCATGTGTTAGAAGGAATAGAATTATGTAACTCATAGTTTTTGAGAGCTTTATGCTAATCATAATAACTATCCTTGTTTGATCCTAACTAGCTTGACGCCAAATTTGTCGGATGTAAAATGATCACTTCTTTATCTTCATTGAACCTTTCCAATTCGACAAAGTATTGCCTCAAGATGATCAATTGGCAATTTTTGAGCTATGTTTTTTGTATCTTCTATGTTATTCTCTTGAAAACCAGTTGCACTCTTTTAATCCTTTCGGGGTGAAGAATTTTAGGTGTTTGGTTTGAAATGTGTATGGCCAAACACAATTTCAATTCAAATATCTAGTTTGGTCACCAGCTCCATAATCTTAACCCTATTAAAAGTTCAAAACCATCATGTCATCCGACTGTACCGTCTGTTCAAATTCCATTTGAATTCTTATGCTAGTTATGCTATTGTCGTAGCCACGTCATACTCTTTCTTCTCTACTATAACTGTGTGAATCTTGGGATTAGAGCTTGAACGATTAGAAACACCTATGAGTGTAGCTTCACCGCTAGAAGGTCAAACTCGAGTAGATATCGTATACAAATCATGTGAACTAGGAGTCTCTAGTTTACGTTTAACTTGCGACCTACGAGTCATGAAAATTTCAGACTTTGACGTTATCCTAGGAATGGACTGGTTATCGGCCCATAGAGCCACCATTGATTGCTATCGGAAGACGGTGATTGCTTACTCTCAGGACGGAACGCGATTCCAATTTAAGGAGGATAGACAAGATTCCCTATCACTGACACTTGGAAATTCAAAGTGGCACGATCAGCTAGTTGGGTGGCTAGTCAGCTTAGTTCTGGAAGATAAAGATCATATGGAACTAGGGCTACCTTGTGTGGTGTGCGAGTATGCTGATGTGTTTCTAGAGGAATTACCAGAACTACCCCCAAAGCGAGAAGTAGAGTTTACCATTGGACTACAACCTGGTACATCACCGATTTTAATGGCACCACATCGTCTGACACCAGCTGAATTGAGAGAGCTAAAGACACAGTTGCAAGAATTATTGGACAAGGAATTTATAAGGCCAAGCACGTCCCCATGGGGAGCACTAACCTTATTTGCTAAAAGGAAAGATGGGACACTTAGGTTGTGCATTGATTACCGACAACTCAATAGAGTCACTATTAAGAATCGGTATTTACTACCTAGGATTGGTGACCTTTTTCAATCAGCTTAGAGTGGCAAAGTATTTCTCAAAAATAGACCTCAGGTCCAGGTATCACCAATTGCGTGTTCTGGAAGAAGATATTCTTAAGACTGCGTTTCAAACCCGTTACGGCAACCATGAATTCGTAGTGATGCCATTCGGCCTAACCAATGCACCAGGCATGTTCATGAGCTTAATGAACAAAATATTCACGCCTTACTTAGATCAAATTGTGGTAGTTTTCATAAAAGATATTTTGGTGTATTCCAAGTCTGAAGGAGACTGAGAGGGTAATTTATATTTATAAATTGGGCCGAGCTAGGGTTATGGGCCGTTCTATGGACCGAAGTAAAGAGGCCTAGAAGCCGGGCCGCGGACAAATGGTAGACCGGTCCAGAGTAAGGTTTTGTCGCTGGATGAAGTAAGTTTGTTTAGTTCGGTCTCCGTCATAGGAGGTGTATCTCGGTCGCGCTGTTCGGAACCGAGGTGTGTATTCCGTTCTAAGGCTTGGTTGAAGGTTAGCTCGGCTTAGTTCTTCTATGGATAGCTCGGTCGTGCTTGTGAAGCCGAGGTAGAAGAAAGGAAAGGAAGACCGAGGTAACAGTTAGATCGGTCTAGATTTGTTAGTCTGGCAGGGCAATGTTATTTCGGTCTTGAAGTAGTTCGGCCATAAGGAAAACTATCTCACTTGGTTTAAGCAGTGAGGGAGGGTGTTGGAGGATAAGCCTTATCTTCCAGGAGTATGAATCCTGGGAGGACTGTAAATGAAGGAGTAAGAGTCCTACTTGGATTGTGCCACGCGGAACCTATAAAAGCTCACCCAAATCACCTAAGGAGAGGTAATGCAACTTTTGCTCCCTGATTACATTGAGCTTTTGCCTACTTGTCTTGCTTTCTGACTTAGGCATCGGAGAGGTTTCCGGCACACACCCGCCGGCCAGCTCACGTTTGTGTTTTCAAGTGACCAAGCGACGTCGTACGGAGGAACGCATATTTGATCAACAGGATTATACGAGAAGGTATATTTCTTTCCCGTACAGAGACCATGAATAATATTTGAGAATAGTACTTCAAACTTTGAGAGAAAACCAGCTGTGTGCTGAGGCTAGTAAATGTGAGTTCTGGATGGAGGAAGTAAGGTTTTGGATCACGTGGTATCTGACAAGGAAATATTAGTAGAAACAGTGACAGAATGGAAGCAACCTAAGAACACATTTGAGATTCGTAGTTTCTTAGGATTCACCGGTTACTATCGAAGATTCAAGACTTTTCAAAATTGGCCAAACCAATGACACAATTGACCTAAAAGAGGGTAAAGTTTAAATGGAACGAGTCTTGTGAAAATTCATTCCAAGAATTTAAGAAAAGATTGACGAGTGACCCTATTCTCATAGTGCCAGAACGTGACGTTGGGTACAACGCATATTGTGATGCTTCCAAAGAAGGTCTGGGGTGCGTGTTGATGCAGAATGGCAATGTGGTAACATATGGATAAAGGCAATTAAAGAACCATGAGAAGAATCATCTCATCCATGACTTGGAGTTGGCAGCTATAGTTCACGCACTCAATATTTGGAGACATCGTGGGACGGAAGAGTCAATATGGGAACAAGAAGATATGATACGTGCCAATTATCCTCAGCTTTTCAAGTCTAAAGGTATGAGTTAATTTTGAGGACGAAATTTTTTTTTTTAGGAGGGTAGATTGTGAAAACCCACATGTTATTATTCTTAGAAGAAAATAAATAAATAAATAAATAAATAAATAATAACAATAATAATTTTGTGGGTGTTTAATATTTGTTATTTATAAATTATTTTATTAAGAATTTATTTTAGAATTAGAAAGTTAACGTCCAGATAGCCTAAGGAGGTAGAATTGATAAGTTAAATCAGTTTAATTTTAAGTATTAGACCCTATGAAAGTGTAATTAAATATTTGATTCAGTTTAATAAAACTAAGGTTTGATTAATTAGGTCCTCATTGGAGTTGATTAAGTCATGAGGATTGAGGATTGTGGTTATTATAAATTAAATTTAATTATGATGTGCCCAATTTGAATATGTAAATTAATTGACGGAAATTTGGAGTCCGATCAGAAATTGAAGGCTTGAATGATTTGGGAAATCAAAATTGATGATGGCAATAAGTTCGATTTATTATTTGGAGCCTTTTGGGAGTCTGATTAAAAATCTGATTTGTACCGCTAAATTTAAATATAATTAATTGGACCCTAATGGAAGTCAATTGAACTAATTAAATTATATGGGATTTGAGATTAGTTACAATTAACTAATTTTATACTAATCAAAAGTGGTGTCTAATTAAATTAATTCTAGACAAAATTTAATTATGGACTAAATTAGAATTGAAGGCATAAGTGGGTGTGGGTGTACTGAGCGTTGGTGTGTGTGTGCATGTGAAGGTTGTGCTGGAGCTCTTGGAGTTGTGCACGTGTGTGTTGTGGTGTCATGAAACTAGTGTGTGTGTGTACATGTAAGGTGTGGGCAACAAGTGTCCCACTAAATGAAAAGAATAAAATATTAATAAGTGAAATCAAGAAGAGTTGGTAACTTAAGGCTACTTAAGGCTTTTGGTCAATCTGTTCAGCTGGAACAAAGAATCCGAGAGCGAGAGAAAGAGAGAGAGAGAGAGAGAGAGAGAGAGAGAGAGAGAGAGAGTTTTGAAGCTCATTCCATGTTTTGGCTGGAAGGAATTGATGGAAAGCTAGGGATTAAAGATGAAGGAAGATCTTGAAGACTAATAGGTAAGAAATCCTAACCCATTTTTTTTAGACAATCTTTTCAAGACCTAAATTTATGAGGTAATTGAGTTTAAATACATGTAATATGAGGGAATCAAGGAAAAGAATGTTGAAGATTTGAGTTAAGTTTAATAATTAAGAAATTGACATTGTGATTTAATATTTGGGTTTGATTTTCTTCAATCTTTACATATTTGAAGTTTATCATTGCATGCATGGTAAATTTTCAAGATTTTATGAGCTTGAGATTAAATTGTGATGTAAATTAAGAAGACAAATTATAAATTGAGCTTGATAATGTAAAATTGGTTGGATTTGATAAGTGTTTTATACATGCATCATAGATGTTATTTGGCCCTTTAAATCTGTCAGAAAGTTGTACTAATTTTTAGACAATTTTATACTCAAAATTTGAAGATGATTTCTTTTACAAAGTTGTTGATAATGATGTCTAGTTCATCCACAAAAGTTTTCAACAATTATTGAGTTTTTTACGAATTTATACAGATTTTAAACCAAATCTGGAGTTATAGACAGATTTTATTATGTGTTTGAAAACTCATTAAAAACTTTATATTAAACTAAACCTGATAATTTCTAAGAAAAAAATGAAATTTGAAAAGTCTAGTTTCATAATAAAATTTTATATCATGGAATTGATTTATAAATTTAAGTATGGAATTAATTTAAGAAAATGTGATAAATCTGTGTCATAAACACTCTTGGAAATTTTAAGAATTATTTGTAATTTATTTTTGGAAACTTCTTTATGAAAAATGACCATAACGTGTTTATTGAGTATTCTGTAGAGTTATATGAATTTTAGAGTTGTATAAGTAATTTATTTATAATTTCATTTGCAAGATATACATTCTGAAAATTTTGGCAGATTAAGGAGGAATCAAAAATAATCTCTTCAACTGTTTCTTTGGACTAAAATTTAATATGGTGCTAATCTAATCTTGTAGAAAAAAAATCCATGCACGTGTGTGATTATGATTTTTTTCTTCTTTTTGATATCTACATCATTATTTTATGCCATGGTTTAAATAAATTATTTATTTAATTTTTGTACATTGTTTACTATTAAGTGACATGTATAATATTTTACGTTGGGAATTTTAATGAGTTGGTAAACCATTAATTGTGATTAAAAAATTGGAATTATTGGCGATTAATATAAAAAATTAACTGAAATGATCAATGGCATACACACAGTTAACAATTGACGGTCAATACCAGTTGTTCAGGGTGAGCCCTGGTTTTGAGAATTCGCGGTTGTTCAGGGTGAGCCCTGGTTTTGAGAATTCTTGTGTAAATTGTGTCGCGAAATCCTAAGATGGCACGGGACTTATTTGAACCCTTTTCGATATTCGGTTTTGGAATAAGGATGGATGTGCAGGTGGCACACAGGGAGGTTACGTACCCCTGGCAGACCGTTTCCTTGGGGCAGACCACGGATGCCACTACTTGAGTATATAACTCCGGACGTGGGCATCCCTGGTAGTTACGATTGGTAACACTTGAATATTTGACCAAGGGAGGGTTTCAAATTAACCGTTGCCATACTTAGTGGTTGGTAAGTTAAATCTCTTTGGTGAGATTTCGAGTGTCACCTAATTTATTGAAATTATTCTAATGGTTGTAATTTATATTCACAATTATATTGTTATCTCATGTTTAGAACCTCATTATTTTTCTCTTAAAAATAGTGGTAGGTTGGTTATGTTTTCTTACTGTGTTGCAAAACTTATGACATATATTCTAGTTGCCCTGGCGTTTTATGCCAGGTTTTGCGAGGAAATAATTAAAACTGAAATGGAGTTGACGCTAACGTAGAGCCTTGGCTGACTTGAAATCATGACTAAAGTTGAATAACTTTATCATCCTATGTATTAGCTATTAAGGACCTTATAATTTCATTGATGTTGTAATTGGATAATTTTAAGTTTTTTTATTTATTTTTATTTATTTGAACATTTGGTTATGTACGAGAGTTGGAATGCCCTTTTAGGATGTCAACTTTTTAGTTTATTAAGTCATTTTGTTTATTTAATTTCCCTTGATATTCCAAAAAAAATTGGGGCGTCACAAAATGGTATCAGAGCGTAGGGATTAGGTCTTACATGGGATCTATTGGGTGGTGAGTATTATGAAAAAAAAAAAGAAGAGGGTTGATATTTAAGGTGAAAAAAAAAAAAAAATCATTTTTATATCAGAGTGTGTAGCGGAACCATGTTATTTGGAGTTTTAGTTGAGATTAAATTTTGGAGCATTACGGATTGGAATTTCGAGGACGAAATTAATTTAAGGGGGATAGGTTGTGACACCCCGTATTTTTGAAGTATTAATATTTAGTGAGTGATATTGGTGGTTTATTATGATAATTTAGTGATGAGATTTTTAGATAAGAACCTAATTTTAAATTATTTATTTATATTTATCTCATCTCTTTTATATCTATCATATAATTATTTATTCTGATATAATAATACATAAACTTTTCCCTACCCTTTTCCTATCACGTGGAGAAGCAAGAAAAAAAAAAAACAAACAAACAAAACCGTGGGCTGCTAACCCACAGTAACCCCAAACCCACCCTTCAATCCTTTCACCTTTTCATTTCTTTTAAATTTTTTTTAATCTTCTTTCATTGTTCCTTTCCACTATAAATTAGCACAAAGTGAGGGGTTCCTCCATTCCCTTCTTCTTCTCATTCATTTTCTTCATTCGGTTCTCCCCTCCTCATAAATTATATAGAGTAGAAATATTAAGTTTAGATATGGGAGTGTTTAAAGTAAAAATGAATATTTTTTTGAGAGTTGTAGATTTTATTAAATCATACGTACTTTATATTTTAAAAGTTTGATAAAAACAATTTTTGGAGATCCATGGAGCAATTTCAGATTTATGGTAATGGAATTAATTATTTTGAGATAAATTCGGGTTGTATACAATATGCTCTTTTTAAATCTCTTTGCAAAGAGTTCTCTATTTTTACTTATTCTCAATTTGTAATCTACTTGATTAATGTGGTTATTAATAGATTTCGTAAAATCATTTGTTGTTGAATCGTTGATATGCTGATCATTTGGTAAAATTCTCTACAAATATTCTGTGTTAAATGGTGATTTGTCTGACTGAATGACATGGAAATACTCCGTACATGGATCAAGTGAATCTTATTAATTGTTTACACCAATATGCCCGGATAAGCGTGAAGCTTGGGTGAGGTGAGTGAATAAATGAATTTATTCACTGGTCATGTACTGAGTAGGACTGTGTATTTGGTCTAGATAAATTATGGTTGCATTGTTGTGCAATTTGGTAAATTGCTTGGTTATCGTATCGTATCGTTTAATGTCTTAAATTGTTGGATTTCTATTAATTTATTCTGTATCCGAGCCTTGTATTACTGTCGTATTGTATACTTCCCGAATTAATTTATTTTTCAGGTGCGGAGCAGATTTTAGTGGAGCTCAAAATTGAGATTAAAAAGATTTATTAATACAGAGATTTGGGATCCACCACTTTAATTATTAAATTTGGAGATAGTTGTAATATTATTTATTTTGGAGGTAATTAGAATATTTGGAGGATATTGTACCATTTGGAAACAATTTTGTAGTTATTATTTTGGGAGCAAAACTTGTAATTTTTTTTAGGCTATTTTAGTATATTTAACGACCCGGGAGTGGGTCGTCACAAATACATATATCAATAATTATGCTGTGATATTTGTGTGAATGCGTACCTCCTCTTTGATGGGTTGTTTCAAAAAACTATTTTGATTATTACTCTCATCCATTGTTTGATTTTATTCAAACTTTTTTTATTTGCAAGTAACAATATAATAAAAAACAATGATGTTGATGATAATGGCGAGTTTTGGTGAGGTGGATTGAATTTTTAGAGTGAGGAAAAAGAATAAGCAAAATTAATTGAAACTTGAGAAAGAAGATAAAGAGATTTGAATAGGAAAAATACGTATAATTTTTTTAAATAGTACAAGAATACACATAATTGATTAAGGTGTACAATGAGAAAAAATAATATTTTATTTTAAGGTTTAATATGTCTTATCTTTATTAGTAAATCCACATCTATACTATATATTAAGCAAAAAGGGGTTTTTAACTCCAAGCCTTGTGGGAGCTCCAATCTCCTAACCTAAATTTCTTATTTTTTTGATTTTAAAAAAAAAACTTAGTATTTATTAACTTCTCCCAACCCTCAAGTCTTACCTTCATGATAACACTTTAATGCATTAAGAACAAACATAAATTTTTTTTTTTGAAATCCAACACATATGAATTCCTTGAAAAGTCCCAACACATATGATTATTATCCCTCATAATAACACTTTAATGCATTAAAAACAAGTATAAAAAAAATTTCTTTAAAAGTCTAACACATATGATTATTATCAAAATATTTAACTTTAATATAATATAATAAAAAAAAGACATTTAATTCCTTGAAAAGTCTAACACATAAAAAAAATTCAGTAAAAATAAAAAAAAAATACTAAAAACAAGAAAATAAATTTTTTTGAAAAATATTTTTAAAAAACAAGAGACAAACATTGTTAATGCTATTTAGAGAAGTTTACTTAAAACTCTCATAAACAGCTTAACCTTGCTTGGCGGAGGATTTTTTTTTTTTTTTTTTAGGTTAAAATTTAAAAAATAAAATAAAATAGATTAAAATAATTAATAAAATATAATATCACATCAAATTTATAATTATTTTATTTTTTTTTTCACAAATATTATATCCAACTACAAAACAATTTAACATCTTTCAAAATATAAATATTTTAACCTATAAAAAATAATTAAAAATTAAAATAACCTATCAAACACTCACTTTTATCACTTTATCAGCAATAAAACTAACCCCAACTTGGTCACGCACTTCCCGCTCCTCTCTCTCTCTCTCTCTCTCTCTCTCTCTCATATATCTCATATATATATATATATATATAATTGCATTTCTCAAAATACAACTTTACCTTCAGTTCATACTAGCATATGACCCGTACTATACACGAATTGTGTTTACAATTATCTATATATGTGAATTGTGATTTTTAAACGTTTTCTTTTTCTTTTTTTTTTTAAATGTCTTCTTTTTTTCTTTTTTTATATTATATTAAAATTTAATATTTTGATAATAGGGGTTTTTAACCCCAAGTCTTGTGAGTACTCCAATCTCCTTACCTAAATTTCCTGTTTTTTTGATTTAAAAAAAAAAAAACTTAGCATTTATTAATTTCTCTCAACCCTCAAGTCTTACTTTCATGATAACACTTTAATGCATTAAGAACAAACATAAATTTTTTTTTTGAAATCCAACACATATGAATTCCTTGAAAAGTCCCAACACATATGATTATTATTCCTCATAATAACACTTTAATACATTAAAAACAAGCTAAAAAAATTTCTTGAAAAGTCCAATACATATGATTATTATCAAAATATTAAACTTTAATATAATATAATAAAAAAATATTTAATTCTTTGAAAAGTCTAGCACATATGATTATTATCAAAATATTAAACTTTAATATAATATAAAAAAGGGGAAAAAAAAGGCATTTAAAAAAAATACATTTAAAAATCGCAATTTACATATATAGATAATTGTAAATACAAAAATGCAATTCTCTATCTTTTTTCTTTTTCTTTTTTTCATTTATCAAATGGCCCCTAAGCCTTGTGGGAGCTTTAATCTCCTAACCTAAATTTCCTATTTTTTTTGATTTAAAAAATATAAAAAAAAACTTAACATTTATTAACTTCTCACAACCCTCTAGTCTTACTTTCATGATAACACTTTAATGCATTAAGAACAAACATAATTTTTTTTTTTGAAATCCAACACATGAATTCCTTGAAAAGTCCCAACACATATGATTATTATCCCTCATAATAACACTTTAATGCATTAAAAACAAGCATAAAATCTTTTTTTTGAAAAATCCAACACATATGATTATTATCAAAATATTAAACTTTAATATCTATCTATACTATATATTAAGCAAAAGGGGATTTTTAACCTCAAGCCATGTGGGAGCTCCAATCTCCCGATCTAAATTTCCTGATTTTTTTATTTAAAAAAAAAAAACTTAGCATTTATTAACTTCTCCTAACCCCCAAGTCTTACCCCATAATAACACTTTAATGCATTAAGAACAAGTATAAAAAAAATTCTTTGAAATCCAACACATATGAATTCCTTGAAAAGTCCTAACACATATGATTATTATCTCTCATAATAACACTTTAATGCATTAAGAACAAGCATTAAATTTTTTTTTTGAAAAGTCCAACACATATAATTATTATGAAAATATTAAACTTTAATATAATATAATTAAAAAAAAGACATTTAATTCCTTAAAAAGTTTAACACATGATTATTATCAAAATATTAAACTTTAATATAATATAAAAAAGAAAAAAAAGAAGACATTTAAAAAAAAAAAAAACATTTAAAAATCACAATTCACATATATAGATAATTGTAAACACAATCCGTGCATAGCACGGGTGATATGCTAGTTAGGGTATAATAGAAATTAAAATTTTAAAATTTGAGTTAGGCGTATTGAGTAGGGCTGAGTAAGGAATCCGTTTAATTCGCAAACCGAATCGGTCAAATCCAATCCGGTAGGTTTGGTTTGATTTTTTAAATCCGTGGTTTGATTTTGGATTGAAAAATTGAAAGAACCATAAGTCACAGATTGGTTCCAATTTTTAGTTCACGGTTCCAGATTAGAGCCAATCCAGGCCATTTGTTATGTATTTTATATTTTTGCGACTTAAAATATTTAATTTGGGATATAAGTTTCATAACTTTAACATTTCCTATGAAGTCTTGTTTCTTTAGTTTTATATTGGCAAGGTAGAGTGAAAATATTTGTTTATTTTGCTATATTTTGACCAATTTTTTTTTTGTTTGCTCAATGCATCACTATTGTATTCCAGTCTTCTGATAAGAAAATCTATAATTCAAAGTAGTTTTAACAAATCTTTTGTTTACATGTTGAGATTATGTGAATTTGTAATTTCAAACTGATTTGAACCGTGTTTAAATGGTTTGTTTCGAATTGGTTCCATGATTTAAACGGATTTGTTTGATTCTAATTTTTATGAAACTGTAAATAACAAATTAGTTCTGATTTTATCCAAACTAAACCAATTTAGACCATGATAAATTTTGGATTGAAATAGAATGTTCCTTGCTCTCACATAGAGGGCCATTCATTTTTCATGGACTGGGCTTTTTTTTTTAAATGGTAAAACAAATCAGAAAACTGCATAGCATCCACACTGGGCCTTCGGCAAGCTTAGCATATAAACTTTTTAATGATTTGCTACTTTAAACTAGTTTTAAATGAATTTGAGTTTGAATAATTTATTGTTTATTAGCGGTTGGGCACACGTGATGCGTGTACTATTTCTTTTAGAATTATAAAAAAGTATGTGCAGAAGAACATCAAATAGAAAAGTATAAACTCAAGACGCTTAGAACACTCATAATGAAAAACAATAATGCTTGGTGGCCCCAAAATTCATGACTCGAATGTGTCAAAACAACGTCATTTTGGAGATAAGACGACATCATTTTGATACATTCAACCCATTTGGGCTACTCAAATTTGGGCCACCAAACATTTTTCAATGAAAAATAAACAATAACATTGAAACAGATTTGATGTACATAAAGAAAACTAACAATTTAAAAAATAAAATCATAGCAATTATAAACACACAAACACAAATATTGATATAAACAAAAATAATAATAATAATAATTTTTTTAACTGGATAACACAATAAAACATTTCATTTTCTATAATTTTTTTTTATAGAAAGTATAATTAGCAGTGTTATAGGGAAAAAAAAAAAACACAAAATAGTTGTTGTGATTATAAATCTAACAGTCATTATAAATCTAACACTCATACAGAATACTTATAGTGAAAGTAGATAAGTGTCGATAAAGAATCACCCGAGAAGTTATTTATTCTAAACAACACAAAGTCGTAAAGCCACCTTGCAAAAAAAAATTAATAGTATTACACCAAAAAAAAAAAAAAAAAATTACAATTATGGTTGATAAACCTACCCACCATTAGTGAATTAACATTCACAATTTTTACTACTCAAAATAAAATAAACCAAAAAAATCACAGTTTTCCCAAACATGGGCAAAGAGGTTGGTTTACTTAATTTGTTAACCATATTATTTAATTTTGATGATGTCTAAATTATTATTTGCAAAAATTTGAATTTTTTAATATACATATTATTTGATACAAAATATTATCTGTTTAAAATATATATTGTATGATACGTTTGTTAAATATTATTTAAATAAAAATATTTTTTACTATTCACTTTTGGAAAAATTAGACTGATTACTATTCATCTTTTGACAAATTTGATATTGATTGATTTTATTATTTTGATAAATTTGATATTGATAATTTGTCTTCTTTTGACCAAAATGAAATATCCACATGGAGTGATAAATTATATTTAGTTTAAAATCTCACCAAAAATTTAAAAACGGTATATATGTTCAGATCTATTATTATTTTACTCTAAAGAGATTTTATTATATATGCAAATATTTGATTAGAATATTATATGCAATGCATATAATATAAATAGAATACATCACGTGAACAATTAGACTTTTTACACTACATTGATTATATCATATCATATATCATATCATATATGTCTGTGTATATATATATATATATATTATTATAATAAAACAAGAAGAAAAAGATGGAGCAAATCATTTATTTGTTTGAAAGTGGTGAATTTTGTATTATATTATTTTGGTCAAATTGCCTACAAAAGAAAAACGGTGGCTCTATGTTTAAAAAAAAAAAAAAAAAAAAAAACAACTTAGTTTTACTTTTATTATCTTTTTAATTATTAACCTTTGTTGTCTATTTGAAATCAAGGAGCGTACCCATGTAATCCATGACGTCAGCAATGAGCGTCCTACTTCCAACCAGTATATTTTTTGATATAAATAGAAGTGTTGTGTGTGGAGAAAAATTAAGAACTTGAAGAGAAAAATTTATGTATGCTTTAAAATTTTGACTATATTGTATTCTGCTCTTTCACTTTCATATCTAAGTGTAGCATTTGTTCTTACACTTTTATATCTACTCTTTGTGAGAGAATTATTGTAAAAGAAGATTTAAGTACCACTTATTTTTATTCATTATTTTTTTGAGAGATTTTTGTAAGGGTAAGGCATTTATTGTTGAGTGGGGCTCAATAGATAAGAATAAGTCTTGTGCAAAATCCACAAGCTTAGTGAAGACTTGGTGGTGTATTAATTCATTTTGATAGTAAAGAAATTCTCAAGGAGGTTCTTTGGGGAGTGGACCTAGGCCTGGAGTGCTGAACCACAATAAATCTCAGTGTTTGATTTTCTCTCCCTATCCCTCTTATTTTTTTATTAATAATTATTATTCTGTTTTTTATTTGTTAAAATTCTAAATATTGTGTTTATAAATTTTAATATTGTAGATTTTTTTAATAATCCAATTCACCCGTCTCTTAGGTTGCCTACTTGGGATAACAATTGGTATCAGAGCCTAAATTCTAATTTGTGTGACTTAACCGTCTTAAAGTAGATCATGGCAACCCCTAATTATTCCTTAACTAAGGGACAAGCATCTAATAGGCCACCACTGTTTAGCGATACAAATTTTAGCTATTGGAAAACTAGAATGACCATACATGTTCAATCTAATAATTATGAATGTTGGAAAATTATTTGCAATGGTCTAAAAATTCTTACCAAAACCGTTGATGGCCTTAAGGTACCAAAACCTGAAGATGAGTCAAATGAATCAGATACTAGAATGACCCAAATTAATGTCAAAACCACAAACATGTTGTATTGCGCACTAGATGCCAACAAATTCAATAGAATTTCCACATGTAAAACTGCAAAACAAATTTAGGATAAGCTTATAGTGACTTATGAGGGAACCGAACAATTTGAAGAATCTAGAGTCAGCTTGTTAGTCCATAATTATGAACTCTTTAAAATGAAACCTGATGAAACTATTCCTCAAATGTTTACTCACTTTACTCATATTATTAATGGTTTAACTTCTCTTGGCAAAATATATATTAATGCTGAAATTGTAAGAAAAATGCTTAGGTCATTGCCAAAAAGTTGGGAGACAAAAGTTATTGCCATTACCGAAGCCAAGGATTTATCAAAGCTAAGTCTAGATGAGTTAATGGGATCTCTTTTAACTCATGAGCTCATAATGTAAGAAGGAAAAGAATATGAAGACAACAACAAGAAGAAAAGAATAACCTTCAAATCCACCTCGAAACATCAAGAGGATGAGGAAGATGATTCGGATGATGATAAGGAAATGGCATTCATCAATAGGAAGTTCAAAAGGTTTGTGAAAAAAAAACAAGGTGCGCGAAAATTTTTCAGAAAAGATTTCAACAATAGAGATTTTCAAAGGGGAGAAAATCACAAAAAAATCTAAAGTTACTTGCTACGAATGCAACAAACCTAGACACTACAAATCAGAATATCTGGAACTTAAGAAACAATTCAATAAAGACAAGAAGAAAGCCGTGATTGCAGCATAGGGAGATGATAGCGATGAAAACGACTCAGAAATCGAAGTTTGCAAAAATGAGGTTGCTAACCTATACTTAATGGCACTTGGAAATGAAAATGAAGTAAATAACGAATCTTTTATGTTTGATGAATTGCAATCAGCTTTTGATGAATTACTTACTGAATTTATGAAACTTAGTTTGAAAAGAAACTGTCAAAAGAAAGTGATTTTAAATTTATCAAAAGAAAATGAATCCTTAACTTTCAAGATAAATACTTTAGAAAATGAAGCAATGAAAATGAAAAAGGAAAATTAGATTTTAATTCGAAAAGAGTTTTCAATTTTTAATAACAAAATTAGTTATATTACAAGAAGATAATGAGTCTTTAAAAAAGGAGCAAATTATTTTGAAAGAAAATATTGAAAACTTAAAAAATATTTTCTCAAAATTCACTCAAGGAAAAGAGACTTTAAATAAAATTCTTAAAAATCAAAATCATACTTTTGATAGAGCCGGAATTGGATATAAACCTTTTTCAAAAGTAAAAATTATCAAAAATGGTTTTGTGCATTCATCTTCTAGTCACTTTCATCTCACATGTCATTTTTGTGGTACAAAAGGTCATATTTCACCTTCATATCTTGTTAAAATAAATCCTTTTGCTAAAATAAAAAATATGTGGGTTCCCAAGAACATTTCAAGAGTATCAAAATCTCACTTTTATGGACTTAAGAAAATATGAGTATCAATAGAAAAATCAAATTTTTGTAGGTCCGTTTCAAGACAAAATCCAGTAACGATAAATGGTACCTCGACAGTGTATGTTCGAGGCACATGATTGGAAATAAAGCTATGTTCGCCACAATCCAATCAAATGATGGCAGATATGTGACTTTCCGCAACAATAATAAGGGTAAAATCATTGGTATAGGAAGTATTAGTAAAAATCCTTCTCCTATTATTGAAAATGTTTTACTTGTTGAAGGTTTAAAACATAACTTGCTTAGTATTAGTCAATTATGTAATAAAAGGTGTGTGTGTCAATTTCCGACCACACTGCCAAACAGGTACTCAGCTGGAGAACATCGACATAATATATTAAGCCCGAACGACCTGTCACAGAAAAGAAAAGAATCTGGCGGTGGTTCGTCCACCCAGGGGCACTCCGACGATCAAGTCAGTTATCTCTCAAAGATAGCAAAAGTGCTTAACTCACTATTCAGAGCATAAAAAGCATACCTTAGACCCATGATGGTGCCTCTCTTTTATAGCCAATACAAACATAATCCTAATAGAAGCCTAACTTCAATGGATTTAGAATTACTGTTAATCTTGGACTCCCAGTAGGATTAGAATAAACTCTCTAAGAGTCTTATCTTTACCCAAACTGAAGTCATCTCCCACTCTAGTATTCTTGTCCCTTATCCGCTTATCCCGGATTCCGGTATCTCCGCAGATAACCTCGGCCTAGCCGAGATCATCTCGACGTCATGATCAAGACACGTGGCACCTCAACTGGCACTCCGGTGCCACCTCGGCCATGTGTTATTACTAAAAAATTATGTCCTCACAACTGCCCCCTAGGTTCTATTACCTCGGCATCCTGAGGTAATGGAACCTATACATTCCTTTTATCATGACCTCGGTTTAACTTCAGCTTGTAAATTTTTCTTAAAATTTCAACATGTGTTAAACATGATCTTGGTTTAACTTCAACTTGTAAATTTTTAAAATTTCAACAAGTGTTAAACATGACCTCGGTTTAACTTCAACTTGTAAATTTTTAAAATTTCAATAAGTGTTAAACATGACTTTAGTTTAACTTCAACTTGTAAATTTTTAAAATTTCAACAAGTGTTAAACATGTCCTCTGTTTAATTTCAATTTGTAAATTTTTAAAATTTCAACAAGTGTTAAACATGATCTCGGTTTAATTTCAACTTGTAAATTTTTAAAATTTCAATAAGTGTTAAACATGACCACGGTTTAACTTCAACTTGTAAATTTTTAAAATTTCGAAAAGTGTTAAACCAACCTTAGCTTGTAAATTCCAACTCCCAAGCATTATTCTCCAACCCTCTTTGGTGCACTACTTCCAGTGTCATTGTGAGTCCTTTTGAACCTCCCCCCATTGGTCGTGTCGAAACAGAGTTCCTTCCCCTGAACATCCCGATGTTTTTTGGTGCAGGTTTCTTTTGTTCGACATGTCTTCTGGGATTCTTCATGCCCGACCTCCCGCGAAGGCCGATGAGAATGTCCCTTGGTCCCGCCATGCTGAGGGACTGTAGGAACCGTTTTCTGCCCCTCTTTCTAGGCACCTTTCTTGGCCGCTAGAATCGGCGTATCTTATAGTGGGAACGGTGGATGCATGACGTTGTTCTACATCATGAAATTGACGACCGTTTGCAGGTCCGCCAATTTATCCGCCATTCCCTTCATCTCATCGTCCCTCCGCAAGCATCTATCTTTCCATACATAGAGGTCGTCCTCGTTATAATACCCGCTCCGGTCCAATTTCTTCGGTACGCCGCCCTCCTGGCCGACGTCCTTTCCTCCGTGATTCTTATCATGAGTCTCTTCATTGTAGTTGTCTTCTTCGACATCAGGGTCAATATGTTTCCTACTTTCAGTAGGAGTGTCGTCCCCAACCTTCTCTTTCTGTCCGTCGTTGGCCATCTATTTTTCTTTTTTCCTCACAGACGGCACCAAATTGTGTGTGTCAATTTTCGACCACACTACCAAACAAGTGCTCAGCTGGAGAACACCGATAGAATAGATTAAGCCCGAACAACCTGTTACAGAAAAGAAAAGAATCCGGCGGTGGTTAGGTAACTAAAATGTTTATATAATTTATAATAGTTTATAAAACATAGCTTATATAAAATACATAATGGTAAGTTAAAACATATGTAAAATACATTATGGTGACTCAAGGTATAATATAACTCACCTTAACTTTAATACCTTACTCTTTCTTTCCACTATTAAAGACCCTCTTAGCTTCCATTATTTCTCCGTTCCTTTCTTTCTTTTCTTTCCTTTCCTTTCTTTCTTCTTTCTTTTCTTTTCTTTCTTTTCCTTTCTTCAGGTGAAACGCCGTCTCCCTTTTATAGGGAGGAGAGATGCGTACGTAGCCTCCACGTGGCTAGGCGTCGCTTTCCCTCAAATTTAATTCATAATTATATAGATTCATTCTTATCCTTAATAGATATTTAAGATAATTACCTTTTGACCTAATATTTTAATATAATTATATAAATAATTTAATTTCTAATTAAATTACACTTTATCGTGTAGCACTTAGCTCCGCACAGAACAGAGGTCAATGGATCAGAGGGCCACAAAGTAACCAAACAGAGGTCAATGGTTATTTAAGTTCCCCAATGCGTGGGACTCCTATGGTGATACTTACAAAACATAATTATTTATAAGGTTATAGTCAAATATGCTTTAAAATATAAACAAACATATCCATGGATTTCCTTTTCAGAAATAGGGTTCAGATAATAATTCACGTAACTGAAATCTTTATGAAACATAACTGAAATAGGTTTAATCTCTAACACTCTAAAATAGGTTCCCAGATCATCCATCGCAGATTAGATCGATTGTTCATGTCATCTACAATGGATTCAGTGCATGTAAGTAGGAGATTTTTTTTTTCTGTTTTTATTTTTATTTTTATTTTTATTTTTATTGTGTTTTATGTTTACATTATGTTTTTATTTTTATTTTTATTATGTTTTTTAGATCGATTGTTTTTTTTTCTGTTTGTATTTCTATTTTCTGTTTTTATTTTTTATTTTTTTTTCTGATTTCATCTCTGCTTTTGTATTTCTATTTTCCGTTGTTGTTTGTAACCATTGATGCACAAATCGGTGTTTATGGAAATTAAACTAGTTAGAAACATTGATTGGTTCTACTTCAAAGCACAAAAGTGTCGAAGATGTCTAGGATTTAAAGCCCGAAAGAGCTTGAGTTGATGTCCGTGATTTTTGACCTCTGAGCTTTTTTTTTACGCTTTTTAATGTGTTTTTTGTTGATGGGTTTTCATTTTTAACGCTATTCAATCCAGTTTCAAGACTCAATTTTTTTTGTCCGATACTTTCATCGAATAATTGGCCGCATAATTTGTTGATGTTTGAAATTTTTTCTCATCGCATTGTGTGAGCGTCTTTGCCATAAAATTTAATGGTTTCAGAGTGTGTTTCGTGTTAATTGGAAGATCCAGTTGCATATTGAATGTTTTTATTGATGGGTTTTCCTTCATGTTGTAATTTTATTTGATCCAGCTTTGAAAGCTTTTAGTTTTTTTATTTTTATGTTTTGTTCTTGCATCAAATACTTGGACTGTGTTGAGCTTTGAAAATGTTTCTGTAGAGCATTGTGTGAGTCTCTTTGTCATAGAGTTGAAAGAGTTTCAGAGTTTGTTGATGTGTTAATTAGAAGATCAAGTTTCATATAGTTGCTTTTGGTTCTAATCAACTTGATCTTTGAGTTTTGTTGTGGTGTTTGTTCATTTGTTTACATTGTATGTATGGGCAATGAAATCTTGGACAGTTTGATTATAGTACATTTTCTTTGCCCTTGAAATTCACTGTTGTCCAAGCAAAGAAAGAGATCTAATATGTACTTTTGTGGAAGCAGATTATTAGGTTTTGTTTTCTTGTTCATAAATTCATATGATAGTTGCTTTTGTTTGTAGTTTTCATTTATTGCTTTGAAATCAATCGGCTACACAGTCTCCTATATTTATGTTTCTATGTCGTAATAATAATAATTTATCATCTGTTCTTCAGCCTAGTGATAATCTTTTGGATCCTCTTCTATGGATCCAAATCGTACTGAGTTCTTTGAAATTGTTTTTTTTAAATGATCGCTGTTTTTTGCTTGTGGCTGGGTGATCTATACAGCTATTGATGTACCTGTAAAACTTTTCTATTTTCCCTGGATTGTAAATTTTCAATTAGTTTTTTTTTTTTTTGAAATTTTTTTCAATGTCTCTTTCTAATTTCTTTATCCTTTTGTTAATAAATTTTCCCAAAATCTTCAAAAATTTGTTAAGAGTCCAATCTGATAGACTCTTGCTTAGTCATGCTCTGCTATCTTTTTTATAATGCTTTTCACTACTTCATTTGAGTGATTTTGCTGATTGAATAGGCCATTAATGTTTTTCCTATTACTTTAACATTCAAATACAATTAATTAGAAATATTTTTTAATATACTTTATGGAGGTTCTTTGTTTGGTTCTTAAGTTATGAATATTGAAATGGTAAGTATATCAATTCGAACCAAAAGAGAGATTGCATAAATAGTAATTTTTTTTAGAAAGTAGGAACTAGGAACTGCTTGCATGTTGAATTTCTGTTTTACAATGCTCTTTACCTTTTTCTTTTTATTCCCTCTTCTTTACCTTTTTCTTGTTGGAATTGATTCAGCACTATTTGCAAAGAGCTTGACTTGATGTCTGATCTAATCTTTCGCTCGTGTGGTTAGTTTTAGTTTTCACAAAAGTTGGAATTATTATTTTAACATACACCCAAACTGGACCTATATGTACCCTTTTCCATGTCAATCAACAGGTTATCCTAAGAGTTGCCCCTTCAACTGTACTGTATGGTAATAGCATGCA
Organism: Camellia lanceoleosa; assembly: GCA_025200525.1. Taxonomy (NCBI): domain Eukaryota; kingdom Viridiplantae; phylum Streptophyta; class Magnoliopsida; order Ericales; family Theaceae; genus Camellia; species Camellia lanceoleosa. The sequence continues at coordinate 176,257,920 of CM045764.1, read as the reverse complement.
TTGATCTTTGTCACTTTTTGAGTTTGATATAGAATCATTTGAAGTTTAAGCAGTGCCCTGTGGAGTTTAAACAATTTTATTTTTTTGCAGCCATTTATGGGGCTTAAATGCACATAAAGTATTGATTTATTTATTTCTTTTGTTTGATAGATGTAAATGCTAGTGAAATGAAAGTTTAATTTGGAATGGTTTACAGTTTATAATATTGTTTACAGGTTTTCAAATAGGATGTTTACTTATGTAATATTGTTTACAGGTTTACCACTCAGATTATATTGTTTACAGGCTGCTATTGGAATGGATGTTTAATTATATTGTAAACAGGTTTTCAGCAGCTATGTTGCTATTGGAATGAAAATGTAATGTCTATATTTTTTTTGTTATTTAAATATTTAAATCCGTGGTCCTAAACCGATCCAATCTGTGTTTCAACGGATTGGTTCGGATTGGTTCCACAATTTAAACGGATTGGATTGGTTCTAATTTTCCAGGAACCGTAGATAACGGATTGGTCCTGGTTTTCTCCCAATCTGGACCAATCCGGTCCATGCTCACCCCTACTCGCAGCACTGACCACTTAAGACACCACTAAGCTAGTATTCCGATCCATACCCACCTTGAAACCCATCAAAACACCCTTCCAAACTGCATTAGATAACAGCCACTCCAAAGCCACCATAATCAAAATAAACAGTAATGGAGACAATGGGTCTCCCTGCCGCAAACCCCTATAGTCAGGAAAAATCTTGCTAGCGTTCCGTTCACTAAGACAAACATCTTAATCGTCGATATACAAAACTGAATCCATTGCCTCCACCGTTCCCCAAACCCCATTCTCTCTAACATATATATCAAAAACCGCTAGTTCACATTATCATACACCTTCTCAATATCTAACTTACAAATAAGACCAGCTCCCCCCTGTCGAAATCGTGAGTCAACACACTCATTTGCTACCAACACAGCATCCAAAATTTGACGCCCACCCACAAAGGCATTCTGGGACTCAGACACTAGCCCCTCCAAGACATCTCGCAATCTGTTAGCCAAAACTTTCGCCAGAAGCTTGTACACACTCCCCAACAGGCTGATGGGTCGAAAATCCCTTATATCCTCCGCCCCTCCTTTCTTAGGAATTAACGCTACAAAGTTGCATCAAGACTCTTTTCAAACTACCCTGACTGATAAAACTACGCAAACAAGGCTAACACATCTGTCTTGACCACTTCCCAACATCGCTGGAAGAAAAGCATAGTAAAACCATCGGGGCCTGCGCGCCTTGTCCCCAGACATTTTCTGAAGAGCCCCGAAAACCTCCTCTTCGAAAAATGGCCGTTCCAACATCTGCCTGTCCGCCTCTAAAATAGCATCAAACTAAACCCCATCCAACCTTAGCCTCCAAGTCTTATCCTCCCCCCGAAACAAATGCTGATAGAAGCTCACTATGCCCTCTCTCACCTCCTCCTCTAACGATAACAACACACCATTAACCCACAACTTCCCAATTTGATTGACCCAGCGATGAGCATTCGCCATATGGTGAAAATATTTTGTATTCCGATCCTCATCTTTCAACCACAAACATCTCAAACGCTGGCAATAGCTAACCTCCTCTATATGAGCCACCTGCCATACTCTTATCTCACCCTCTCACGGATCGCCAACTCATCATCAGTCAAGCTACCCTCCACTTCCTTTGCATCCAACTCTTGTAATATGACCAAAAGATTAGCCTTCTGAGTGTCTAACTGACAAAGCACCTCCTTATTCCACCTCTGCAGGTCAGCCTTTAGAAGTTTTAATTTCTGAGCCAATCTGCAACTAGGATTTCCCAGCACATCATAACCTATCCACCATGACCAATTAATATCCACAAACCCTGCAGATTACATCCACATATTTTCAAACCGAAATGGCACCGGTCCACTCCGAATCCCACCACTGTCCAACAGCACTAGCCAATGATCCGAAACAAGATGCTCCAATCTTTGCTGAACCACTCGAGAGAAGTGCTCCTCCCAATATCTTGAAATCAAAAACTGGTCAATACGCTAAAACACCCGGCCGCCAGACCAAGTGAACCTACCTCCCTGCATTGATAAATCAATCAACTCCAGATCATCAATCAACGAAGAAAAATCCCGCATAACGCCCACTGCTGGACGCAAACCCAACTTCTCCCCCGAACGATGCACCATATTAAAATCCCCTCTTACACACCACGACGCCGACCATCGAAAAGCAATACTCTATAATTCGTCCCAAAATAAAGGCCGCTCTGACCCCCTCACCGGCCTATAAACTCTCGTGAACACCTATTGAAAATCATCCCTAATGTAGCAAAAAAAACAAGATAGAGAAAAACTACCCACCTCCTTCTCCTCTTTTTCAACCACCCTCCGATCCTAGCACACTGAAATCCCCCTAGCCACCCCAACAGTTGGCAAATATGTCCAATCCACATACTGACCCCCCCCACACCTCTCTAACCATGGTTTTGAAAACGACCCGACTGGGTTGGGGTTCGGGGCTGAACCGCCGACGTCGGGGTTGGTTCCGGAAGAATAAAAACAAACCGTGATCTTTTCTTTATATATATATATATATATATATATATATATATAAATATATTTTTTAATTTGAAATTCAATCAAATTATTTGAATTAAAAATCATATGAGGAATATTAAATATTTGATTTTTTCTTTCAAAAAAAAAATTTATAATAATTTTTTAAAATATTATTATTTTTTTTTAAAAAAAAAAAAGGACAAATATTTATTTAAGATAAAATATTTTTTTTTTTTTTTTTCATTTTTATTTTATTATATATTTTCTCTAACCATCTCCCAGTCTATGTAATCCATTTTGGTCTCCTGAAAACAAACAACATCCGTTTTTGCCTTCCTTAATACCGTCTGGACTGTCACCCTCTTCCCTCTATCATTAAGGCCACGAACATTCCAAGACAAGATTTTCAACCGCATGGCAACAGTGATTGGTTGACATGCTCCTTCCTCACTGCTCGACTGCCTTCTTGTGGCCTCCTATCATAATTGACAGTGCATTGTAAATTCCGCAACTCTCTAGCACCCTTTCCCTTTTGCCCAACAATATGCAACTGTGTCCCCACCGGAGCACTCCCCCTCCATGATGCCTTTATGGTTGAAAATAGCCTTATTGCTTCAGCCTCATGCCCAACAAATGAAACCCCAAGCAAAGAACTAACCTCCTCAATCTGTGCCAACACCCAAGCAGACACTTCCCTCAGATCTGGAGGCTCATCACCTGCAAAACTTGTTGTCATTGTCTCTGTGGCAGCCCCAACCCCGACAGCCTCAGAGTCCACTGTCTCCATCGCCAACAGTTATAGAACCAAAGGCAAACTTTCACCATTAGCAGCCCAGTGATCGGCTTGTGTACCACCTTCCAACCTAATTCCAAGGTCAACGTGACAGCCCAACCAGTTGCCCTCCTCCTCGCTTGCTTCAGACCTCAGAACCAGCATCTGACTAAGTGCAGCAGATGATCTCGCCTTGTCCCTGCCCGCTTTCGAAATAGGCTCGAACTGACGCTGCGAAGGCCCAGTTGTCGTTGGTGGAGAACACGGCGATGACCTCCGTGGGTCTTCCCCCGTCAGGGAAAACCTATCTGTTGATGGCAAACCCACACTCCGACAGAGTAGATCCTCCACTTGACCCGTAAACTGCACAGGTGGCTCCTTAGAAGATGGGCCCAAACCATGCCCAAAACCATGGGCCAAGTGAGACTCTCCCAAGGCACGCCCATTAGTCATACCATTAAGCTTATTTGCCTCACCCTCTATATAGGCCTCGGATTGGGCCTGACTCATTTTCGGACAGTCCATATGGCCCACCTCTTGTTGGGTCTATGGCCGCCAAAACTGCCTAAACCCAAGCCCCGTTAGCCTAGGCCTCCGTTGACCCCTAGCCCTAAATTCCCCAAATCTCTAAGGATTAGAACAAAATCCCCTCTGCTCCCCCAATCTCTACAACTGAGCTGTTCTCTAAGATCCTCGCTACACCTTCCGCCCTTGATTCGCACCTTCCAAATCTGGTCGACTCGTAACCCAGGAACCACACATCGCCGGAGCAACAACCACCATCGGCCCAGTTTCCGACCAGATAAGCAACGTATAACGCCGTGAACCCCATTAGATCGAAATCTGCGACGGAATCCCACTGGCCAGGCCGCAAACCTTCATCCGAACACACCCCAACATCTCCATCGGCTCATTAGTCGCCACAAAACCACCACATCTATTGCCGATCTCGCAAAACACCTCAGGGCTTCGAAGGTGGATCGAAAGGCCCAAAATCTGTACCCAGTTACTGGGTGCCAAGGCTGGTGCCCTGCCATCCGCACATTGTGAATCCGGCGACCACCAACTGAGAACCAAATCACACCCAGCTATCGTCCACCGCCGACACAGCACACTCTCGGCCTCACGCCTTAAATTGCCCCCCAATTCCATAAACATCCACTTCCCCCAATGATTTCCACCAACGATGCACCCAATTTGCCACCACCATCGTGTCCAAACCTTTTTTCCCCAGACCCCCACCCTCCCCACTACTGCTCTATCCAGCTTCTAAAACCATCCCCCTTCATTACCTTCTTGAACACCACATCCCTCTCATCCCCATCTCGATGTACTGCCGCAATCGCCAACGGTAGCCTCTCTACTGCTTCCACTATGGGTTGGATTTTCTGTCGACTGACCCCACCATCCCCAAAGGCAAAATGCTCTAGAACCAAAGCAAACCCCTCCCAGCCACCACCAAATTTAGATTCCGATACGAAAATATGTACTCTTCTGCCACCCATCATGGCCACCATCTGAAACGAGGATTTGCCATTCTCTTCTCTTCGAATCCACACTGCCACACTCCGGCATCCCCCGATCAAACGGCCCAAGTAAGCCAAGCGGCCTGGTTCCTGCGAGGCCATGCAAAGCTTCTCACAGCACCAACCAACCTCATGCCTGCAAAGAACAATCGCTTTGCGAAGGCCCTGCCCTCGCTCCACAATCGCCAATCACCATCCCCCGATTTGATCTTTCCCTTCTTCCTCAAGCTCAAAAGAACGACCTCCAAAAAAAGAATCCTCCAACGAGGTAGGTCCCTTCCCCTAGTAGCAACCATTAGACCATCTTAAATTCTTAAAACAACTTCCCACCTATTGGTAGGGTTAGCAGTGAAAGCTCCTAAAGAAGCTCTCAGGATATGTGCCTGGCCTTGGTGACCCTACGCGCAAACTGCAAAGAATCTTATTTCCTAATTTATTAAATGCAATACTTAAAAAACACAAATTAAGATGTACTTTGAATCTTAGGGGCATAGATGAAGATATAAACCCCAAATTTGAATGTTTCCGAGTTTGAGAAGATCGCAAAGAGGGATTGAGAAAGGAGAAGAAAGTCATACAACTATTTGTCTCGTGTGTTGGTCTATGTCCATGCAATTCGAGCATTAGTTTGTAACTGATTTTGTATATGAACTGACAACCCCAAGACTGGTGGCTTGTTGTATGTTTGGAATCATCAAAAGTGGCAAATTGAATTTTTGGCATCAGTTTGCTTTGACTGCTAATGGACCGACACCTAGGCAGTAAAACACCAAGTTATTCAATCTCAACTCATGTTCAATTCACTATAAGCGTGTTCAAAAATGAGCCAAGCTCAAACTCATTAATTTTTTATAACTTTTTTGAACTCAGCTCAAACTCGTCTCGATATTCTTATACATAACTAGAACTATATAGAAAACTGAGTACTTGAGCTCAGCTCATGATCGGCTCTGTCGGAGTTCACTTAAGTTAAGATTGGTTCAAAAGATAGATAAACTAAGTTTGAACACTTTTTGAAGCCCGTTAACAAGAGAAGCTTTTGACATACCCTACTCATATATTAAGACATGCTTAGCTTTTTCTTCATGAAACAATGATATATGCAAGATGCTTGCTTGCTCCTTCTTCTTTTTTTATTTTTTTATCTTTTTCAGGTAAAAGCACTAAACCAAGTGTTTTCTTTGCTTGTGTAACATAAAATCTTGTATATGGTTTTATCAATGACCTAAGTTCTCCAATGTGTGTAAAATTTGTAAGTTGCATATCATATCCATACCCATAAAAATCAAACATAAAATGGTAATGCCACGTCATATTAATGCTAATCAATCTTAGTTTCCAGATTTTGCCTCATTTTTCTTGTACTTTAATTTCATTATGCCATTACAAATCAAACATAAAATGGTAATGCCATGTCATATTAAAGCTTACAAGTCCTAGTTTCCAGAACTTTAGCATGCTTTTCCATACTCCATAAATAGTAGAACCTACAAGCATTCATGATGACCAAACTGTCTGTTACCCAAAAGTGTTATATTAAATCTAATATATGGTTCGATATCAATGACCTAAGTTCTTCTGTGTGTATCTTTGGAATTTATTGCTACTCTGGCTCAAACCAACAAATGGTACCCAGTAAATCAATCATAAGGCCCCGTTTGGAAACTTGCATTTTTTAAAAGCTTTTTGACTTTTTGGCTTTTTTATGAGGTACCAGTAAAATTGATGTGTTTGGAATGGTTTTTTTAGTTGAATAGATAGTTGTGAGGAAAAAAATGATTGATTAATATGTATAATGTGACATTTTAACTTTTAGTTTTGTTTTGTTTTGTTTTTTTGTTTTTTGTGTCATTTTGGCTTTTTTAGCTAAAAAAACCTATCACCAAACAAGCCCTAAAACTTAGTGCCATGTCATATCCATACCCATTAAAAATCAAACATAAAAATGTTAGTGCCACGTCATATTGTCAGTCTTAGTTGCTAGATTTTGTCTCATTTTCCTCGTGCTTTAATTCCAACATGTTTTTCCATACTCCATAAATAGAATTCTAAAAGCATTCATGATGACCAAACCGTCTTATATGACTGTGAAGTAGAGTTGTAAAGGCATGGCTGCTGCTGAATCAAGAATGACAGGATAGACTGCTGTAGGTTTAGGTTTTGATTGTCCAAGATTTGACTTTTGTACTCGTTTCGACATTGCTAGGTTGTGGTGGAAATTAATATTGGACAATACTATTTTACTCGGCTTGCAATTTGCAGCTTTTAATTTGCAGCTTTTATTGTCCTAGATGAATTTGTAGCTTTTATTTGCATATATGTCCATGAATTTGTAGCAAATTGTTACGTGGTTTCCAAGTCTGCTTAAAGTACCTTCACATTGCAGAAATCTGAGCATCATGGTTGCATTTTGTACAGATGTTGCTTCTTCAATCTTGATGATAACTCTATAGGAGATGGTTGTTACAGTTTCACTATAAGGCCTGAAAAACCTGGAACTTTCAAGATGCTGGAACCTAGCAAACCTCCACATGCAAAGAAATCTCGAAAAGAGAGGAATCTGGGAAGATTAACTGATGCTACCGGTTCTACTGAAATTATGGAACATCAGATCTGGAAAGAATTCCCAGAAGACCTTTACGAAGTTGTGATTGCAAGACTTCCCATTGCCACTTTCTTCCGCTCTGTTTGTAAAAAGTGGAATTCCTTGCCGACCTCTCATAGTTTCTCCCAACAATGTGCATGAGTCGTGCAAGCCCAACCTTGGTTTTACACCATTACTTACGAAAATGTGAATACTGGAGCCATGTATGACCCTTCCTTGAAAAAATGGCATCACCCTACAAACCTGGCTTTGCCAGCAAAGTTAATTGTCTTGCCAGTGGCTTCAATAGGTTGCCTTGTCTGCTTTCTTGACATTGGCCGTAGAAGCTTCTTTGTTTGCAATCCTCTTACTCAATCCTTCAAGGAGTTGCCAGTTAGGTCAGTTAAGGTTTGGTCCCGAGTTGCTGTGGGGATGACGTTGAATGAAGATTCGACCAGTGGGGGCTATAAAATCCTCTGGGTGGGTTGTGATGGTGGGTAGGAAGTTTATGACTCCATAAAGAACTCCTGGGCCCGCCCGGGAAACATGCCCTCCACGATTGATGGGACGCTTTACTTCATGCGTATTGACCCAGATGGGATTGTATCCTACAATATGGTTGTCTCTGAACTTTAAGTCACAAGCAGTGTCCATCATCGATGGGACGCTTTACTTCATGCGTACTGACCCAGATGGGATTGTGTCCTACAATATGGTTACTGGGGTTTGGAAGCAATTTTTAATCCCATCCCCTCTTCATCTGAGTGATCACGCACTCGCAGAATGTGGGGACTGGATCATTCTTGTCGGTTTACTAACAAAAAATGCTGCCACGTGCGTGTGCATATGGGAGCTGCAGAAGATGACTCTATTGTGGAAGGAGGTTGACAGAATGCCAAACATATGGTGCTTGGAGTTTTACGGAAAGCACGTTCGAATGACTTGCTTGGGTAACAAAGGTTTACTCATGTTGTCGTTGAGATCGAGACAAATGAATCGACTGGTTAGCTACGATGTGTCGAGCAAGGAATGGCTGAAGGTTCCTGGGTGCACGCTGCTACGTGGGAGGAAGCGTCAGTGGATCACTTGTGGCACTGCATTTCACCCTTGCCTGACAGCTTCGGCTTGATTTAGAAATCATATTCTCTCTGCAAGAAGAACCCACATCGGTTACTATTCTTGCAATGGCTATAAGCTTTTTGCCAATACTTAGTTTGCAGCCCAGTTTTCTTTGTTATGATTAAGTAAAATGATATGATCATATTTGGGACCGTGATGATAAATCCTTCCTTTCTGTACAAACACCCAGGAGACAACTTTTGATTTCAGAATGACTAGTAAAATGCTTTCTTTTCAGTAAGTTGGGTTATGAATGTTATATTAGGTTTTTGCGCCTTTCTTTGAGTACATTCTCTTTCAACAAGTTTACGGATAGAGAACCATCCACATAAACAATCATGCCCATCCTAAAAGATACAGTTTTAGTCAGATCACATCACATGGTTGATTTCGTGTCCATAGACTTATCTGCATTATCTTTTTCCTTTCAGGCTTTAGAATTGAGTCCGACTCCTGAGAATGATAGTTATAGGGTTCTAGTGTAAGAAGGATAAGCATCAAGAATTCAGTCATAGCTCAAAAAATAGTCAGTAGTGTTTTCAACAATCGATTGTACAAAGTATGTTCTTCATGGATGTGTTGGGCAATGCAGTGTTTAGGCAGTACCCTGTTCTGTTTCTTCTCCAAACACAAGATTCGTTGCACTTGTGTTGTGTTTGTTTGGAGAGATTAGGCCATGTATTGTGCTCAATTTTAAATTCAACATTTAGGTATAAAAGTAGACCTCTGGATGGATTTACATTTTCTTGGGACTGCTACATATGCCCCTCCGTATGGGGACTATACTGAGTCCTATGGTATGGAGGGGGTGGGATACAATGGGAAGATTAAGCAGGATCCAAATAAAAGTGTTGTTGTTGTTGTTGTTTTTTTTTTTTTGGGGGGGGGGGGGGGGGGGGGAGGGGGGAATAAAAGGTTGGAAGACCATTAAAAAATTATAGTTATTTCAAATATGGAACGATAGAAATTTACTAATTCTCCTTCCTAATTCGTAGACTTTGGATCTTGAGTTGGAAAGCGATTTATAGAGGGAAATGTAAATAAAATCAACTAAATTTTTTGTTACTTTTCTTCCCTTTTTTCTTTCATTTTCTCTCTACAAATCCCTCATGAGTTGGAAAGAGATTTATAGAGGAAAATGTAAATAAAATCAACTAAATTTTTTGTTACTTTTCTTCCCTTTTTTCTTTCATTTTCTCTCTACAAATCCCTATTCATAGAGGGAAATGAAAAAACAATCAAAATTAACATCTCTTTCAATCATACCAAATTTGCCAAAGTTGAAGTCTGCTAATTCCATGTTAGATTTAAGCAACTAGGACAGATCATTTTTTAAATAATTTTGTCCATTATATTTGCCTAACCCAAATATAAGATCATCTCATTGATTGTGCTGTTCATTTGGAACCTTTATTTATAAGGTTGGGTTTATTTTCATTTGTCTTTACCAAGACGGACGTACAGACAGACAATATGTAGAAATTGAATGTACCATCCCTATGCAAGCGAAAGAGATATTTATTTATTTACTCTCCTCTCTCTCCATTCATTTAGTTCTCTTTGTGACTAACGACATCAATTTCCCGCTATAGCATGAAATGGTGAAAGGGCCACTTAGCAAACTCTTACTATAAAGGTGAAAATCGTACATTCATGATATGGACAAGTTATTTAGTTCATGTTTGGTATTCAAATGAGTACATGTGTGTTCATGTTTGTTTTGTTTTAGTTTGTTGAAATTAAATGTTATTAAGTAAAAATTCCCATTACCTTAAAAGTGACTTTATTGTTTTCATAAAATAAAATTACAATAGTGTTTCAACTTACAATCCTATGATATAGGATTAGCAATGCCACCCTGAGAATGGTAACCCTATTTGAGGAATTCATAAGTTTCATGTCATTATTTTACAACCAAACATGATTCAAGTGAGACCCACACAAATCCAATCTTATTGCCCATAAACAAACATGACCAAAGGTCAAGCCTGGCTCGCCATTTTTGAATTTTTCATTCATCTTCTATTTCTTGAAATACATTGATATTGGATCGTTTTACCTCAATAGCATAGGGTTTTCTATGTTGTCTTCTTGTTTTAATACACTCCGAACAATTGAATCATAATTGAAATTCATATATTTTAAAATTTTCAAATAAATAAATAAATAAATATGGAGAACCTATTGGGTCATTAGGTCTTAAATAAGAATTCTTGGGCATTTACAGCTCACCTTTGTTTCCACTTCCCCAATCAAATACTGGGTTAGTATGATAATCTCTTGTCCACTAATCCAACTGAAGTGATGTGCTAAGAAAATTTAAATAAGACAAATGAAGTGATGTGCTAAAAATAATTGAATAAGACAAAATTTGCACTAATTTACTAATCTGCATTAGTCAAAAATCCAACAATAACTAATCCATTACAAATTTGTTCTAATTACCACTACAAGAATTTTTACTTTTGGTGATCAAATTTTTAGTCGCCAAAAGTCAATTTTTAGACGCCGAAGAGTTTTAGCGACTAAATTTTTTGGTCGCAAAATTAGTAGCCGAAGAGTAGTCGGGAAAGTTAATTAGCGACTAAAATTATTTTAGTCGCCAAATGTATTCATTTGCCGACTAAATATTTAGTCGCCAAAAAATTGGACATTAAATTAAATTAGACGCTTTCGGCGACCAAACTTTTAGTAGCCTAAAGTCCCAACTTTTTAGCTACTAAAATTTTAGTCGGCAAAGAGTTCTTTTTTGGCTACTAAAAATTTAGTCGCCGAAAGTCTCCATCTTTGGCTACTAAATGTTTAGTCGGCAAAGAGTTCCTCTTTTGGCTACTAAATATTTAGTCGCCTAAAGTTTTACATTTTTTGCTACTAAAATTTTAATCGGCAAAAGTATGTTTATAATTTAGTTTTTTGTTTTTAGCTACGAAATATTTTAGTCACCAAATATTGATTTTCTTTTGGCTACTAAAGTTTTAGTCGCCAAATGTCTTCTTTTTTTTTTTTTTTTTTCTTTTCCTTCTTTTTGGCTACTAAACTTTTAGTCGCTAAATGTCTTTTTTTTTTTTCAGCTACAAAACTTTTAGTCGCCAAATGTTTTTTCCCAATTTCTTTTTAGCTACTAATTGTCTAGTCGCCAAAAACATGATATTATGTTTTATCGCGAAATTATAATTTCTCCACAACCTGTCTATATATAATGCAACCTGTAATACGTATAAAAACAAAATGATACATACTATCAATCATTCCACAGTCTGCATTCATATACCAAAAATAAATAACATGAAATATCAAAGTCCATACAAATCAACTATTGTCCAAACTAAAATAATAATTCCTTACAAAATATATCATACAAAAATCAAAACCCTCCGTATACAAAAAAATACATTTACTACCAAGCGACATTTCAATTTAGCATGGTACATATTACCATCGTAATCTGTACCACAACAAAAGGTGATATATGTACCACGACAAAAGTTTTCTATGGACCCTGACAAAACGTCCTATATGTACGCCAACAAATGGTATCTATGTACCACGACAGTCATTATTTGTTGATTGCCAAAAGTTTTCTGTATCAATAATAATGAACTACACAAAAGCTAAGGACGACAAAAGTATTATATTAGTTCTACACAAAAGGGAAAATTCTTCTCCATACACCAATATAGATTATCCACAAGTCCACGCAACAAAGCCATCTACAAAGAAAAACAAAAAACGAAACATTAGAATTGGCTACAAAATATCAATTCAGTCATCCATATAGAACATGCTCTAACATGCATTTAAAGTAGAACAATCGAGAAATGTCTTCTTGGAAATAAAAAAAAGTATATATATATATATGTATCATGCAATATTTATTCCAACCAACTGCACAAAAAATGTAATATGTAATTTCTTCGTCCTATAAATATATAAAGGCAATTATTAGAATATGTAGATGTTATTTTAATAAAATTGTTGCTTTTTTAACTAAGTGTTACAAGTTTTTCGACTAAGTGTAAGGTGTATTCGGGGGTTGTTATGAATTTTCGCCCCCGGAAAGCCCTTTTTCGAGTAAGTTTAGGGCGTATTCGGGGGTTGTCATGGCGAAGCTATCCGTGTGAGCCACACGGTCGTTCGGGGGCTGTTTTGAATTTTCGCTCCCGAAACGCCCTTTTTTGACTAAGTTTAGGGCATATTCGGCTCTAACTCCCAACCTACGGGTCCAAATTATGTTCCGTTAGTTCTCACAACTCTTATTTGTCATGGAGAAGCTATCCGTGTGAACCACACGGTCGTTCGGGGGCTGTTTTGAATTTTCGCCCTCAAAACGCCTTTTTTCGACTAAGTTTAGGGCATATTTGGCTCTAACTCCCAACCTACGGGTCCAAATTACGTTTCGTCAGTTCTTACAAGTCCTATTTGTCATGAAGAAGCTATCCATGTGAGCCACCCGGTCGTTCGGGGGCTCTTTTGAATTTTCGCCCCCCGAAAACGCCTTTTTTCGACTAAGTTTAGGGCGTATTCTGCTCTAACTCCCAACCTACGGGTCCGAATTACGTTTTGTCAGTTCTCACAAGTCCTATTTGTCATGGAAAAACTATCCGTGTGAGCCACACGGTCATTCGGGAGCTGTTTTGAATTTTCTCCCCCGAAAGGCCCTTTTTTGACTAAGTTTAGAGCGTATTCGGCTCTAACTCCCAACCTACGGGTCCGAATTACATTTCGTCAATTCTCACAAGTCCTATTTGTCATGGTGAAACTATCTATGTGAGCCACACGTTCGTTCGGGGGCTGTTTTGATTTTTCGCCCCCGAAACGCCTTTTTCGACTAAGTTTAGGGCATATTCGGCTCTACTCCCAACCTACGGGTCCGAATTACGTTTTGTCAGTTCTTACAAGTCCTATTTGTCATGGCAAAACTATCCGTGCAAGCCACACGGTCATTCGGGAGCTGTTTTGAATTTTCGCCCCCGAAAGGCCCTTTTTCGACTAAGTTTAGAGCGTATTCGGCTCTAACTCTCAACCTACGGGTCCGAATTACGTTCCGTCAATTCTCACAAATCCTATTTGTCATGGCGAAGCTATTCGTGGGAGCCACACGGTCATTCGGGGGCAGTTTTGAATTCTCGGCCCCGAAACGCCCTTTTTTGACTAAGTTTAAGGCGTATTCGGCTCTAACTCCCAACCTACGGGTCTGAATTACGTTCCGTCAGTCCTCACAAGTCCTTTTTGTAATGGCGAAGCTATCTATGGGAGCCACATGGTCATTCGGGGGCTGTTTTGAATTTTCGCCCCCGAAACGCCCTTTTTCAATCAGGGCGTATTCGGCTCTAACTCCCAACCTACGGATCCAAATTACATTCCGTTAGTCCTCACAAGTCCTATTTGTCATGGCGAAGCTATCTGTGGAGCCATACGGCCATTCGGGGGCTGTTTTGAATTTTCGCCCCCGAAACGCCCTTTTTCGACTAAGTTTAGGGCATATTCGGCTCTAACTCCCAACCTACGGGTCCAAATTACGTTCCGTCAGTTCTCACAACTCCTATTTGTCATAGAGAAGCTATCCATGTGAACCACACGGTTGTTCGGGGGCTGTTTTGAATTTTCGCCCCCGAAACGCCCTTTTTCGACTAAGTTTAGGGTGTATTCGGCTCTAACTCCCAACCTACGGGTCTGAATTACGTTCCGTCAGTTCTCACAAGTCCTATTTGTCATGGAGAACCTATCCGTGGGAGTCACACGGTCATTCGGGGGCTGTTTTGAATTTTCACCTCCGAAACGCCCTTTTTCGACTAAGTTTAGGGCGTATTCGGCTCTAACTCTCTACATATGGGTCCGAATTACGTTCCGCCAGTTATCACAAGTCCTATTTGTCATGGGGAAGCTGTCCATGAGAGTCACATGGTGGTTCGGGGGCTGTTTAGAATTCTTGCCCCCTTAATGCCCCTTTTTCGGTTAAGTTTAAAGCGTTTTTGGCTCTAACTCCCAACGTACACGTGCTAATTACATTCCGTCTACTGTCACAAGTCCTATTTGTCATGAGGAAGCTGGTTGTGACACTCGTACGGTGGTTCGGGGGCTGATTACATAGGTTTGTCTCTAGGTATCCAATTCCTTTAATTTAACCTGATATCCAAGTACATTACAAAATATTCCTATTTCTTAAACCTAAACCACAGGTCCTGTTTGTCATGAGGAAGTGTAAATCTAAACCACTAATAATTTTGGTTATGTAGAAAATTTAATAAAAGTTTTACGCATAAAGTAGAGAATAAAGTGTACATTTAAAATTAATGTGTTTTGGAGCTAATAAATAAATTGTGTCCATATATTTCAATTCTGAATAATATTTCTACTCATGTATCAAAAAAATTAACAAACTATAAACCCTAACCCTAATGGGAAAGAAACAACAAATTCAATGACCAGCCAATCTAAGAACCATGACTGAACTCAAGTGAAGTGATTAAGAGCTTTGAATCTCCTTAGCTGCTCATTCTACTCGTTCTCACATTGCACTAATAATTCCCTATTTTTTCCAAAAGTCAAATATTTTTCATCTCTTTTCACTACATTACTAATATTCCCAGGATCTGCTCCTCTCTTACAGACTTTGTATTGAAAAACTGGAAGGAAAAAAAAAAATCATAGAACTACAGTCACTGAAACTAAAAACTGGAATCATCATTATGTTTTATCAGCTGACCTTGCAGATTTCATTAATGATTCACAAAGTATGAAAAACTGCATCATTTTTTATTTATTTTTTTGGAGGAAGGGAGTGGAGGCATTTGCACACAAGAAAGTGGAACACACCAAAAACAAATAGAGGTAACATTTCATATGCCAACAAACAAAAGAAGAAGAAAAAAAAAAAAGGCTCAAATGCAGTATAAAGGTATTACTATAGATTCCAGCAAGTAACATTAAGCTCATAATTGAATTTATACCTTTGATTGCAACTTCACGGAAGTTGGTCTTGGTATTGGAGTACAGCCTCTTCCACTTATCCGGTATCATCTTACTGGGGGGCAGTAGATCAAGAGGATTTTTTGCTTTAGGCTTTGGTGCCTCCTCCTCTTCCTCAACATCTTCTGCTTTGGGCTTTGCTGGTTCTTTCTTGGCTTCTTTCTTTGGCTCCTCCTTGGGCTTTTATTTAGCAGCTTCTTTAGGTTGAGTAGGCTTCTTCGCAGACACAATAGTTATGATCTCTGCCTATTTTACCTCACCTATTACCTTTTTGAAATTTGGTTGGTTAACCATGGTCCAATAGTATCTCTCAACATGAGGGAACTCAGCAGTAAAGCTCTTAGTCATGACATTAGTGAATCCCGGAAACAAGTTACATGTCATGATAATGTCAGCCAAGTCACAGCATGACCAACCAGGTAAGTATTTGAAGCCAGATGAACACTCAAAGCACCAAGAGCTCTCTTCCATGCAGCAATAGCAGCTTCCTCAGCCTTCAAACAAAATACATATGGAGTAAAGATAAAATAATTAGAAAAAATTAAAATTAACAAAAAGAAAAAGAAAAAAAAAGTTACTATTAAAAATAAAATGTTATTCTTGTCTATATGTGCTAATTGCATTCTGTCTGTTATTACAGGTCCTATTTGTAACAAGGAAGGTGGTCGTGACATCCGTACGGTGGTTCAGGGGCTGAACAACAGAAATTGGGTTTGTTTTGATATATGGGTGCTGTGTTGCCTTAGACAATTCAAATATCTTAAAAAGCTTATATGCATGCCAGATTTAAAGTACAGGCAACAAAATTAATTAGTTGCCTTAG
The DNA here is from genome assembly GCA_025200525.1 of Camellia lanceoleosa. Lineage (NCBI taxonomy): Eukaryota > Viridiplantae > Streptophyta > Magnoliopsida > Ericales > Theaceae > Camellia > Camellia lanceoleosa. Next base: position 176,241,557 of record CM045764.1, on the reverse strand, counting down.
CCAGACAGTCTGAAAAAAGATTTTAATTAGACATGAATTTTCCAAAAAATCTTATTTTAGTTAAAAATCAATTTGATGCTCCCGTGGCATTCTCTATGCAATCTAAAGATGTGGTACACAACGCATGATGTGCATGGTAAGTAATAAAGGCCAATGTCATGTCAACCAGCACATACCGAGACATAGGCAAGAATAATACACTAATTGATCAACCAGCACAACAATGTGTATGTACTTTGTGTTTATTATTACTGTTGTTTTCTTTTCTAGGATTTTTATTGTCTATATTTTCTACGTGGCACTAGTCCTTGGGGTATGAGGGGTGCCCACATAATGTCTTGCAATGATCTTAGGTCTGACACAATATAAATGTAAGGTTGATCTACAGGGCTATTCAAAGTTGTACCCTCTCTAAGGAATATCATGCTTTGGAGTTGTGCCTTCACTAAAAATGTTGTTCATTACATCAAGATTCTCACTTAAGGGCCCCTTTTTCTGACAAAAAAGCTAATTTCAATCAGTAGAGGGGAAGTTTTTCCATGCATATGAAGTAAAGGCAGAGCTGCAGCCATCCACTCAATACTACTCACTCATATGAATAGTCCTTATAATGCAAGTCTAAATTTTGCAACCTCTGTTTTAGTTCTGCCACAGATTATGACAATCATGGACTGCTAATGTGTTGCATTTGCATCTAAGCAAAGGACAAAGCATTCCAATCTAATATAAACCTTCTATAACCAACCAAGAGGTTAAGTGAGATGAGACAATGCCTCTAGTGATGCAACTGACCTAGCTATTCTTAATAACATTGTAAAGCAAAGTAATAATTGTACAACACCAAATGAAGGGTCATCATCCAGAGCTCGAGACACTTTCAAAACCTAGATCACTAGTTTTGTCACTGAAAACAAACAAAAAAAAAAAAATGGCACGAATCGAAGTGTTATTAAACTAATAACTTGTTTCTGTCCAAGTCACAAGTGAACACCCCCAAAAACATAGATTTAAAGAAGAGAGACAGACAAAGAGAGGTAAACCACCACTTCTTCCTTGCCCTGTTGGCAACTAAGCAGATTTTTGTTGGGTGGTAGTATATCTCAAAACTAGCATGTTGTCAGATGAGGAAGCAAAGATGGATTACCTACCACATGGATGCACTCGTTGATAAGAAAATCTTCAAGTTCGCGTACATTTGTCACGTCCAACTCCTGCATCAGTATATCATAGGGCAAATCCTGGGAAAGGACCAAAAATTAGAGCCTGAGAATTTCAATTCTATAAATAATGTTGCCAATTTCGTGTTTTTTGTCTAAAAAAAATAAGAAATATGTTTTTTTTTTTAATACATGTTTTGAAAACATGTGCACCAAACATGGTTTTTGTTTTTTGTTTTTTAGTAAATAAAATAAAATAAAAACAAAAAATTAGAACCTGATAAATTCCAAAAGTAGATATATAGTATAAGAAAAACCTATGGATTGTCTGCCACCATATTAGGAAATAGTTTGATAACCATAAAATGAACAACATAAAAAAATAAAAAATAAAAACAAAAAACAAATGCTTTACAAACTATAAAGCAACAGAGTTGTTAGAGAAAATATGACCACACAACAAGAAAATCAAAACAAAATGATCACGTATATTTGTAGTTTGCATTGGTAGGGCAGAATATACTACATTCTAATAATATACATTGTATGGAACTCATCGAAAGAAATCTTGAAATACTAATCTTTTACTTTGTATATGCCATATACAAACTTGACCAACAAATTCTATCAATCAGTTAATGAATTTAACATTTCATTCAACTCCAAAGAGGACTAACAATTTAACATCTCTACAAAGTCCAACACAGTGTAGAGTAACAAAAGAATGAGCATCTTTCTCTAACAATGAGATGAGTCACCCTTGTGAAAATGCATGCTACAGATTTTGATTGGCTATGCCAGGCCACAAGCTAATCAAATTGGTTTTGCCAGCAAAGTGATGATTACATTGCAAATAGAAACCCAAGCTCCGAAAAATAAGCACCATGTAGTTCTGAAAACGGCAAATTTTAGTAGTCCTTCCCTTAACTCAAACACTGAAGTTACCAAGATTACTCATCAAACAAGTGAATCAATATATTTCAAACAATTAACCATCAATTTAAGTCAACAAACAAGTTAAAAACATTTGAAAGTTTAAAAACAAATACCTTGTCTGTCTCAGCCAGTGTTAGCATAGTAAGTTGCTTTAGCTTGAGGGTTTGATCAGGAACCAACTGCGGAAGATGACCAGCATTACCTAAAAAATATTCCGCACCAAATTTCAGTCACAGTATTTAAAGTACCCAATCCATGAAACCACTTTTGAGAGAGAAGAATCTATTAATAAATCAAACTGCTTCTGTTTATGCTTTTAAGTCTATAGTTTTAACTTTCTAAATGCCTATTCATATACATTATAAAAAAGTGACAAAACCTTTCTTTCCATGGACCTCAGGTTGCATGAACAACCCTTTTGTGCTTCAACATTGACCACCTTTGGAAACAATAATGGGACAAAGACACGCTTAAGTAGATGGAGTTAATTTGAAAACTCTTGAAATTGAAATTGAGATTGATTTTCCCATAGGTTTGTTTTATTTATTTATTTTTTCTTTCTTTCTTTCTTCCTTGCATATGCTTGTGTACACTAACAAAAAGAGAAAAAGAAATGCTAGATAGGGTAAACAAGGGTAATGTAGGGCAATAATGCTGATCCTTGATTTTTTCGGCCATATCAGGTGTTTCTTTGAAAGTGTATAATAATAATAATAATAATAATAATAATAATAATAACAAACCCATTTCAGAAATGAACAGTAAATGCACAAACCCATTTCAGAACTCTGGTTTAGGTCCTAAGTTAATTCCTCTACAATGAAAACATCACTGCTGAGATTACATTCTTAACTCTGGTTTGGGGGACAGTCATCATATGGACAAACCCATTTCAAAAAAGAGTAGTAAATGCACCTGAATCAAGCATATAAACCAAGGCAATGATGTATTGAAATGGGTTCAACTGAGAGCGAGATTGAGAGAATAAATCAACTGAATCAAGCATATAAACCAACCGAATCGAGTATAAATTAAGCATATAAAATCCTAAAGCCACAATCAGAAAAGGGGGAAACAAATAGAGAGAGAGAGAGAGAGAGAAAGTGAGAAAGAGAGGGACAGAGAGACTGTGAGCGAGAGAGAGATAACGGACAGACACAACAACAGCGAGAGAGCGAGCAAGGGAGAGAGAGATGGACAGACAAACACACCAAGATCGAGAGAGCGAGCGAGGGAGAGAGAGAGAGAGAGGGAACCTGAGATTTGTGGTTGTGCCGATGGTGCTTTGCGGTGGTGGTGATGGTCATGGTCGTGGCCGTGGCAATGTCTTCCGTACGGTGGGCTGCGGTGAGGTATTTGTCTTCGGTTTGGTGTCTAATTCTAAGGTTTGAATGTTGTTGTGTGTAACAGAGAAAGGGGCAGGCAGCATTAAAAGAGTCCCCGCGCGCGCCCTAAAAAATTTGAAGATTTAGCGACTAAAAGAAAGTTTTGTCGGCAAAAGTGTTATTATGGGCGACTATCCTATTTGGTAGTCATAGGAAAAGAAACCGCGACTATTTTATTAGTCGCCAAATGTATATTTGGCGATTAAATCTCCATTTGGTCGGAAAAAATTTGTATTTGCCCACTAAATTTTTTAGTCGCTAAAGATTAACCAAAAAAATATACCTATTTTTGGCTACTACCATTTATTTTGTAGGCAAAAATTCATATATAACGACTAAAAAAAATTAGTAGCCTAAAATTGAGACTAACGGTGACTAATAAATTTTTTAGTCGCTAAAAGGGTCACTTTTGCCGACAAAAAGGTAATTTAGTCTCCAATAAATAATATTTCCCTACTAAAAAATTTTAATAGCTAAAAACTGTACCAACGCCGACTAAGACATATTTTAGTCGCCCAAAGTCAACTTTTTGGCGACTAAATTTTGTTTAGTTGCCAAAAGTGGTCGCCAAATGTGCAAATTCTTGTAGTGTACTGAGTCCTAATAGGGACCAACTACTAGATTGACTATCAAGCAAGCTATCTTAGATTGTACGATAAGTTCTTAGTGCTTGACAAAACAACGAACTAAAGCTAAAACAACCTTGTATTTCATATCAATCTAGTGGTCAACCCTTTTTTTTTTAATCCAAATTTGATGCAATCAAACTTGAACAATTTAATACTTAGCTCAAACAAACAAAATTTGAACACATTTTAAAACTTGTTAAATTTTGAAGCCAAAGTTTAAATAATCTATTATTAGGTCAAATTTCTAATCTCCTATATTTTTTTTTTTTACGTTAATTAGCCTATATTAAATAATATTTCAATAATTATTTAATCTATTAAAACTCGACTCAACTCACTATTTGTCTAACAAATTTCCCATAACTTCATTCTGGCTCCCACAATGGAGGAACCGCTCCGCCCCTCTCTGGGCATTATGCAATGTCAGACCAGGTAGTTCAACTAGACCCTCTAATACAACGGGACAGTGATATTTTTCTTATTCCATTCAGCACCATTCGCATGGCTGGTTTTGGAACTGTCTGGGCAAACAATCTGGAGGATCCTGGTATAATAACGCTACCAAGCATAGGGTTAGGCCCCTAGATCATGTGAAATTATAACACCCCATAGAAAATAGACAAAGAGAAAGAGCCCAATAAGGTAAGTTACATTTTGCACTGACGAAAATTGATCCTGAATACTTTTGGATAATGCACAAACACAAACAGGTTCTAAACCCAAGGGTGTAGTTTAGTTGGGTAACATTTGGGGTTGTAACCTCTAGGTCTCTAAGCAAAACAAAGGCTCTTGCTTTTTGCTCGGTAATGAGAAGTGGTGCATCTCATTACCCCTGATTCCAAGTTTGGGTATCTAATCTAACTAGGTGGGGATCCAATATGTAACGTCCTCAAAATTAAACCCATAATATATAATATTAACATGCATCATTATAAGAAAACAAAGAGTATTATTCCACTCATCAGAGTAAACTTATTAAAAGACAATACATGTAATAAAGAAAGTAAATGCCCTATGGGCTTACATCTTTCCAAGCCCATACTTGGACACAAAAATATGAGTACTAACTCATTTACAAGTTAAGCTCTTGGCTTGAGTCCTTATATGTAATATCAAATAAAGCAAATAACAGCTAATCTAAAATGAGTCTTCAACTCTAAATCCTTCCAAGCAAATTCCTTGGAGGCAGCCCATCACCTGAACCTGAAAATGATGTTCCCATATAGGGTGAGCCACAGCCCAGTAGAAAATACTAAACCAAGTATAAGAATTAACTAAAGCAGTAGCATTCGATAGATGGTTAACACAAGATAGTCAATTACATCATTATACAATTTCATGACACTAATGTCTATGACACTTTCACTTTCCATTTATACAAATATGGCTCAGAGCCTGGCCAAATAACTCAACAGGGATAACAAATCAAGTTAAACCTTTCTTATATCATAACGGATACACATGTTGGTGTTGTATCAACTTCAATCAGAATTCACTTCCATACTTCCCAACTGATACACATTTTAGTGATGTATCAAATCAAACAACAAATACTCCAGTAGATAAGCATAGGAGCTGTATCATAACAGTATTGGGCGAGCATATGAGTCATGCGACCAGGTTCATCCCTTATCTTCCCTCAAACATTAACCGGTTTAGAGGTACATCCCCTATCTTCCCCTAAACCGTGGAGTACATCCCCTATCTCCTCCCAAACACAAGTGATCCATATAAACACAAATTCATATACACAATTAATCAATACACAAATTTAATGTATTATTCCAACCTTTTCACAACGACATAACCAATTGATTAGTTTCAGTTTTCCCTAATCCACATGCAATGTCTACAACAATCATGACTATCCTCCACCAATAGCCCAAAACAGTTATTTCTAAGCAGGAAATAAATGTATCAACACATATAATTTCAATTTCAAAGATGAGTGGTTAAATTATCCAACTACATCAATTAATCTCATAACTTCTCAATATTATGAATTAAATCAATTTCCACACTTTTCCCAAAATTAATTATACAAATTAATTTTATTACAACAATTAGGGCTTTTTAATTATAAAACAAACCCTAGCTTTTCTCAATATTACCAAACAACCCTACATATCAGAAATACCAGAACTTAGGATTAAAGCCTATAAGATGGAGTAGGAAATCCCTACCTCGAAGCAAAGAACTCGAATGGAGAAGATGGAGATGACGACCCAAATACCAAAGTGCTCCAAACCCAAGATTGTTCTGATCAAAACGAAGCCCTCGTCTCACTCTATCTTTTAAATAAAGGATCTAGGGTAGAAACTCACTCTAAGTAGATCAAACCTAAGAGAGAAGGTGTGTAGAGGGAGAGAAAACTCGTACCTAGGGTTTTGGAATCTGAAAGAGGATGAAAAAGTGATTTAAAACCCGCTGCTGCCTATTTAAACTGGACAGGCTCGCTCGAGCGAAGACTTGGTCGCTCGAGCGACCAGATACAGAAAACCACGCTCGAGCCAAGAATGCCTCGCTCGAGCCAACAACCCAGAAGCTCGCTCGAGCGAAGGAAAGCTCGCTCGAGCGAAGAACGCAAACCCTCAGGTCTGCAACCAGACGCACGCTCGAGCGAAGGAACGCTCGCTCGAGCGAAGAACAAACCAGCTCGCTCGAGCCAAAAAACACTGCTCTCAAGTCTAAACTGGACGCAATCGCTCGCTCGAGCGAAGAACTCCTGGCTCGAGCGAAGGACCAAAAACAAAAAGCTCGCTCGAGCGAAGAACTGCTCGCTCGAGCGAAGGGTCCAAAATCTGGACAGCAACTCTTTGCTCCCAAGCACTACCAACCTGCTACAAACCTGCCCATTGCATCCTATAACTCCAAATGAGAAAATAAAGGACGACAACAACAATTTCACAATGATAGAATCTACGGAACCTAAGTCCGAATACAATAATCAAATGGGAAAAGACCGGGGTCGCTATAACCTCCCCTCCTTAAAAGAATTTCGTCCCCGAAATTAAGCATAAGTTTGTAAAAAAACAAGTTTTTCTCAATTCCCAATGATATCATACAACAAATAAACAACTTGACCCAATACCGGTCACTTCATCTCTTATCAAGAGGCATCTCACAATATATATAAAACAACATATATTTTAACCTGCATCAATATTATGCATTATTCCTTTCAATTTCAACAGTTTCCAATATCATATTCAATTTCATGATATAAACAACACATTCAACATATAAATGTTATATTCCACTTCCATTATAAGGCAAGTTTCAAAATACTAACATTAAACCCAAAACATTCTCAATGTTTTCCAACTTAAGACATATATAAAGCTCTCAAGTTCAACAATATTATAAAATCTAGATTACAAATCGATAAACATGTCCGAATATTTCTCGCGGACTTCTAATTCACGTTCTCAAGTGGCTTCCTCCACTCCGTGATGCTTCCACAAAACTTTCACCAAAGGGATGGTTTTGCCTCGCAAAACTTGATCCCGCCTATCCAAGACCCGAACCGGTCTCTCCTTATACGAGACATCCTCATCAACAACTAAGTCGGTCCAATCCAATACATGCGATGGATCCGGCTCATACTTCCGAAGCATACTCACATGAAACACGTCATGTACTCCGGACAACTGCGGTGGCAAAGCTAAACGATAGGCAGCCTCGCCAATCCTCTCAAGGATCTCGAAAGGACCAATGAACCGAGGGGACAACTTCCCACTCTTTCCAAACCTCATCAATCCCCGTCTAGGTGATATCTTCAGAGAGACATGATCACCCACCTCAAATACCAAAGGTCTCCTCTTACGGTCAGCATAAGATTTCTGACGACTATGGGCTGTAACAAGCCTCTTACGGATAAGCTCAACTTTCTCCGTCGTTTCCCTCACCAACTCCGGACCCAACAAAGGTGCATCACCCACCTCGGCCCAACAAACTGGAGACCTACACGGTCGGCCATACAAGGCCTCAAACGGTGCCATACCGATACTAGACTGGAAACTGTTGTTCTAGGCAAACTCCACTAATGGCAAGTGCCTCTCCCACGACCCACTAAAGTCGAGAACACAACCCCGAAACATATCCTCAAGGGTCTGAATAGTACGCTTGGACTGCCCATCAGTCTGAGAATGATAAGCCGTGCTAAAGGTCAACTTAGTGCCCAAGGCACTCTGCAAACTCTGCCACAACCTAGTAGTAAAACGAGGATCTTTATCTGAGACGATCGTCACTGGGACCCCGTGCAACCTCACTATGTCCCGAATATACAAATCGGCAAGATGATCTACCGAATCTCTCACGCGCATAGGAATGAAGTGCGCTGACTTAGTCAACCGGTCTACAACCACCCAAATAGCATCACTACCCCGCTGAGTCCTCGGAAGACCCACAACGAAGTCCATAGTGACATGCTCCCACTTCCACTCGGCAATAGGCAAGGGTTGTAACAAACCCGCTGGCCTCTAATGCTCGGCCTTCACTTGCTGACAAGTAAGGCACTTAGATACGAAAGTTGCCACATCTCTCTTCATACCCCACCACCAAAACTGGCGACCCAAATCCCGATACATCTTAGTGCCTCCCGGATGCACCGCAAGGCGCGAATGATGAAACTCTCGGAGTACCTCCTCTTGGCAAGACTCCGGCACAAACAGACGGTCTTGGTATCTCATACTCAGGTCGGGATACACCGTCAAACCCTTCTCAACCTTCCCACTGGAAATCTTCTCTCGGAGAGATTTTACCTCAAGGTCACCCCTCTGAGCCTCTAACACTCGAGTCACAAGTGTAGGATGCGCAACAACAGAAAATAAGGCCGCAGCCTCAACGGATTCGCCCAGAAGCAAATCAAACTCCCCAAGTGCACCCAACATCTCCCATTCTCGGATGGCTATACTAGCTACGTCACCAACGGATTTCCTGCTAAGGGCATCGGCCACAACATTGGCCTTCCCCGGATGATAGTGCAACTCGAAGTCATAATCCTCAATGAACTCCATCCACCATCTCTGCCTCAAGTTCAAGTCTTTCTGTGTGAACAGATACTTCAGACTCTTATGATTCGAGAATACCTCGAACCTCCCAGTGTTAGTTAGAAACCAAACCAAAACCTCACCAAGGAATTTTCTGGGATTTTCTAAGACCGATTCCCGTCTATCCATCAGTCAAACACAACATACCAACCTCACACTATCATGCATCGCACTTGTGCAAAACTCCCTCATTTAGAGATTTCACTCACCACCTCGACTGAACTTGGAGTAACAAAATTTGCCTACCCCTTCCCTCGTACTGAGTTCACTGACCGGGTTTGCTACACCGTGACATTCAACATTACCAAATAGCTGTTCATACCGAACACACAAGCTAACATAGTACCTTCATCCACCAACGACCTATAGGGTCTATCTTTTATTTCGACACTTATCTGCCACTCACCCCGAGAGTACAACCAAGACACCCAATCCCCGTGCTAGACCACTAGCCAATCCTAAGGTATGAATCTATCACCTTCGATCCAAATAAAGGAATCTGAAAACTTAAGAAACACCCATTATACTACTGCCCAAGATATAGTACCAGCTACTCACAACATACCACTCCCGATACAACAACCACCACCGTATATAGGGGCTAACATTCCCTCACTCAAAACGGCCAATCAGTACACATGTAATCTCGGCAAGGCTACCTACCACGAAGGTACAAGTCCAACCCTAACAAAATTATGCATTATGCCCCCCCTCCCGGGACACCATATTAAATACATACAACAACTAGTATTAATTGCACACTTCACATCCTCTCGAGTTCACCCGACAATAGACCAAAATCTATACCACGCACAAATTTTAAATGGGTAACACCCCTAAAATTCCACACATCCGGCAAGTAAAACAGTTCTCGCCCCAATATTACCCTGGCTAAGACAAGCACCCCTCGATGGTTCCCAAATTTTGAAAACATGGCTCCTCAGCCCTCATCTTTCCCAAATCAAGTCACACGCATAAAAATGCATTAATTCCAAAGATTTTGTGGTCTTACAGCAACTTACTACATTAATAAAACTTTAGAGCTATAACATGCTCCAATCCACCCAATCCAGGGAAATTAACAAACAAAGCATATACATATATATATATATATCCGAACAGTTTAGATGTTTCAACATTTCTAAAACACATTGGTTACACAACATAACCCAATGATCACAAAACAATAATCCACTGATTACAAAACGGAATAGTCAAAACAAATCATCCCATCGATATTACCACCACTACTGTCCCTTGCTGGACCTCCAAAGTTGGTCATCCCCAAACATAAGATAACCTACGAGCTTGCTAGCCACGGACAAGAACTACTGATGTGCCCCAACCGGCCACATCTGGAACAACTGCGGACTTCCCCAAGTGGGACTTGTGAACTCGACTCTTCTGAGGCTCTCGTAATCTGACCTGCTAAACGATACTGTTCCTGCCCAGTCGAATGAAACTGAGCCTGACTAGGTTACAAAGCCCCTAAAGAAGCCCCCGGCTGGTTACAGAAACGTTTAAGATGACCCTGCTGCTTACACACCCAGCAAGCAAGTGGATCCCGAATATACGACTGGTGCAAAGTCTGAACTGGTGGGGATCCCAACAACCCAGCCCCCTTCCTCTGTGGGCAACCTGAAACCTTGTGGCCCAGCAAACCACATCTGAAACAAGTGACGCCCCTCTGTTTACTTCCTCTCGAACCCAAATCCGTCACTGAAAGGGTAGTTCTAACCCGACCTTCCTGTTGCGAGTTTAAATACCTCTGCCTCTTAAAAGGCCTACCACCACCCTGAATCATAGGAGTCACCGAGATGGCCTCCTCCCTGACCTGACCAACACTCATAACCGTGGCCCCTTCCCTATTCTGCCCCATAGCTAGTACCGCTGCCGCTATATGAGTCGCAGCCTCAACAAGCACATTGTAACTCCTATGCCAAGATCCCGCAATCCTTACTCGGATGTCATCACATAGCTTACTCTCAAACTCCACACAACGCAATTCCTCCGTCTCCACTAACTCTGGAGCAAACATTGACAGGTTAGCAAACCACGCTTCAAACTGTACCAAAGGTGTAGTACCTTGGTGTAACCCCACAAACTGTTTCCTCAATTCTTCCCGAGCGGAAGGAGGGAAATCAAAACTTCCTCGTCCTGACATCCTAATAAAGGTGACAAGGAATGTTACCCTAATAAATGTGCCAAAACTGCAACACTTGCGTCCTAATATATTGAACAACAATAATTCATTCCACGTAAGCACATAATCACATAAGCACCTATGAATTTCATTCCTGGATAATGACAGTCCCAAAGCGTTACTATAGTTCTGGTTGGAAGCAGCATTGATCAAGTGCCTTTCCAACAAGACTACTAGAAACTCAAGGGTCCAACCAATATCCTAGAAACTACATTCCATACCCACATAGTCACATAAACATGTTATCATATAAGCATATAACCTTACACTAAGTCTCTATTAAACGAGACGAACCCATTGTGATACTAATCACTTCCCACGTACCCAAAGTATTCAAACCCGGTACGCTCTGATACCAAGTTGTAACGCCCTCAAAATTAAACCCATAATATATAATATTAACATGCATCATTATAAGAAAACAAAGAGTATTATTCCATTCATCAGAGTAAACTTATTAAAAGACAATACATGTAATAAAGAAAGTAAATGCCCTATGGGCTTACATCTTTCCAAGCCCATACTTGGACACAAAAATATGAGTACTAACTCATTTACAAGTTAAGCCCTTGGCTTGCGTCCTTACATGTAATATCAAATAAAGTAAATAACAGCTAATCTAAAATGAGTCTTCAACTCTAAATCCTTCCAAGCAAATTCCTTGGAGGCAGCCCATCACCTGAACCTGAAAATGATGTTCCCATATAGGGTGAGCCACAGCCCAGTAGAAAATACTAAACCAAGTATAAGAATTAACTAAAGCAGTAGCATTCGATAGATGGTTAACACAAGATAGTCAATTACATCATTATACAATTTCATAACACTAATGTCTATGACACTTTCACTTTCCATTTATACAAATATGGCTCAGAGCCTGGCCAAATAACTCAACAGGGATAACAAATCAAGTTAAACCTTTCTTATATCATAACGGATACACATGTTGGTGTTGTATCAACTTCAATCAGAATTCACTTCCATACTTCCCAACTGATACACATTTTAGTGATGTATCAAATCAAACAACAAATACTCCAGTAGATAAGCATAGGAGCTGTATCATAACAATATTGGGCGAGCATATGAGCTGCGACCCTGGGTTCATCCCTTATCTTCCCTCAAACATTAACCGGTTTAGAGGTACATCCCCTATCTTCCCCTAAACCGTGGAGTACATCCCCTATCTCCTCCCAAACACAAGTGATGCATATAAACACAAATTCATATACACAATTAATCAATACACAAATTTAATGTATTATTCCAACCTTTTCACAATGACATAACCAATTGATTAGTTTCAGTTTTCCCTAATCCACATGCAATGTCTACAACAATCATGACTATCCTCCACCAATAGCCCAAAACAGTTATTTCTAAGCAGAAAATAAATGTATCAACACATATAATTTCAATTTCAAAGATGAGTGGTTAAATTATCCAACTACATCAATTAATCTCATAACTTCTCAATATTATGAATTAAATCAATTTCCACACTTTTCCCAAAATTAATTATACAAATTAATTTTATTACAACAATTAGGGCTTTTTAATTATAAAACAAACCCTAGCTTTTCTCAATATTACCAAACAACCCTACATATCAGAAATACCAGAACTTAGGATTAAAGCCTATAAGATGGAGTAGGAAATCCCTACCTCGAAGCAAAGAACTCGAATGGAGAAGATGGAGATGACGACCCAAATACCAAAGTGCTCCAAACCCAAGATTGTTCTGATCAAAACGAAGCCCTCGTCTCACTCTATCTTTTAAATAAAGGATCTAGGGTAGAAACTCACTCTAAGTAGATCAAACCTAAGAGAGAAGGTGTGTAGAGGGAGAGAAAAATCGTACCTAGGGTTTTGGAATCAAAGAGGATGAAAAAGTGATTTAAAACCCACGCTTATTTAAATCGGACAGGCTCGCCGAAGGAAGACTTGGTCGCCGAGCGACCGTGACAGAAAACCACGCTCGAGCCAAGAATGCCTCGCTCGAGCCAACAACCCAGAAGCTCGCTCGGGCGAAGGAAAGCTCGCTCGAGCGGAGAACGCAAACCCTCAGGTCTGCAACCAGACGCACGCTCGAGCGAAGGAACGCTCGCTCGAGCGAAGAACAAACCAGCTCGCTCGAGCCAAAAAACACTGCTCTCAAGTCTAAACTGGACGCAATCGCTCGCTCGAGCGAAGAACTCCTGGCTCGAGCGAAGGACCAAAAACAAAGAGCTCGCTCGAGCGAAGAACTGCTCGCTCGAGCGAAGGGTCCAAAATCTGGACAGCAACTCTTTGCTCCCAAGCACTACCAACCTGCTACAAACCTGCCCATTGCATCCTATAACTCCAAATGAGAAAATAAAGGACGACAACAACAATTTCACAATGATGGAATCTATGGAACCTAAGTCCAGATACAATAATCAAATGGGAAAAGACCGGGGTCGCTATACAATAGGTGTCTAATCTATAACTTGTAAGGGGTTATGTCTTGAGTTTTAAAAATAAAAATAAAAACAGTTCTATTTCTGCAAAAATAGAACTGTGAAAAGGAAGAAGAAGAATAGAAAACTTGTTCGACATTGGTCATGGCTCATTTTGTTCATTTTTCTTCTAAAACAATCTGAAGTATGTAAGTTCTTTTTTCCCCCAAGGAAGAATCAACTGTTCAGATCATCAAAGCCTCGGGTCTGGAAATACAAGTCAGAAGTTACTATCATTGCCTAATTTGACATGGATCATGTAATGAGCAAGTTTGCCTACAAGTAGAGACGGCACCAAAATTTTATTATTGGAGGGACCAAAAGAAAAATAATTTTTTTCACCATATATACAAAACACACATGTATGTATATATGATATATAAATTATATATATATATATATAATTAAATACCATGGAAGTAATTTCTAATAAGATGAATAAGTTTTTTTTTATGTAAAATAGAAAAAAAAAAACAAAATGGAAGAAGAATGACATTTTTTTTATATTGGGGGCATTTTATATGAAATGATATATATATATATATATTTAAAGTTTTATAATAAACAATAATGTTTACAGAAATAAGGGGGTCATGGCCCCCATAATCTTCTCCTAGTTCCGTCCCTACCTACAGGAGCACGTGGATAGACCATGGTCATTGTCTAATTTGGTAGACTGTCTAAACCATATGTCAACACCATCTCTACACACCATACAATCTTGAGGTGTCAAGCCATCACTAACTGGCATCCACTAGAGAAGCAGGTAAGTCAAGGTTGACCTTATATAGAATGGTCGAGAATCAATCAACACCATCGCCAAAAATCCAACCAAGTGATTCTAAATTGATAAATGAAGAGTATGTTTGACACAATCTATATGCCTCCTTTTGATGACACCTGATATGCCTGCTAAGAGATCATTTTATTGTGATACTTAAAGAGAAGCATGTAGGCCAACCTCACACCACTGCACTTTTAAGCTGAGATGGCATTTGAGTCAATCACTTACTGACAAATGACCCATAATGGCCACTCCATGTGTCAAATAATCGTTGCTGACCTATCCACCAATTGCAAGACCCCTTTGCTGTATCTATATATGTCATACAAAAATGACATTTTAACAAAGGCCCTTATTTATAAGAACTGAATATCATCTTAGTTCAACAAAATTCTATGTCCAAACCACAGTTGTCAAATCTAAATTCGTATCGTGAATTGAAATGGCCTCATACCGAATCGAATTGAATCGTGAATCGTAAAGATTCGATCACTTTTTTTAAATTACTTAAAAACATATATCTACACATTTAGATGTTAAATATATCTTATGAATATAAAATGCTTAGACTTCAATCTATAAAAATGTTATTTTAAATGATAATCACATAGTTTAATAGGTAAGAAGTTAACAAAGATTCTTATGTAAAATCACCATCTTACCTTTTTCTTTTTTAAATATTTCTTATCAACCATTCTTAATAAAGATTATTGAAAACTGAGTCGGATTTGACCCAACCCATAACCCATGAAGTGTCCATATGGGTTGTAGATAATTCACACTATTTAATAAATAAGATAATTAAGGAATTATTTAATGAAGTATTTGAGTTGTTGTGGGAGCCTACAACTCCACTTCTATCTGCAAAGATATATATCATATATCTGATATAGAGAAGATATACGTATTATTGTTGTGAGATTTTACCCGAAAAATTTCTGCAAAATTTTTCTCTCTATTCTTCCCTCTTAGGTCACCATTGTAGAACCTAGAGATTTGGAGTGTGGATACAACATTGAGAACCTCTGGTAGCTTCTCAATTGACGGAGGGTTTTCAGACGAGGCTCATAATTCAAGCATCTGATCCAAACCGTTTCCACTTCAAGTAATATAATTACCCGCTTATTTTCCTTCAAAGATAATAACCAAATAGACAAACTATCAATTTCTAAAGTAACAATAATTAACAACAATATTGATATTTGGACAATACGCATACATACTTTTCTAAGTAACAGTGAGCAAATAATAAGAAAGAATTATTCATAATCTTTTATTTTAAAGCCTAAAACATTTAAAAAGGTATAACTGATCTCACACACGTAACATTCAATTATATTCAATTTAATAAAATAGCAATAGATAATTCATAGTGTAACTTCAATCATAAACATCTTTAGAAGATATATTATGATTTTTTAAAGGGAAAAAAAATGAGAAGAAAGGTTAAAAATATATTCGGTCTAACTGAGGTCTTGTTTGTCATAACTTAAAACGCTAAAAAGTCAAAAAGTCACTATCCTATTTAAGTCACATCATCTTATTTAAGTTACATCACCTCTCTATTAAATCATTTCAAACTCAACCCATATCAAATCCATATTTCATAAAAAGTCAAAAAGTGCACTTATTTAAATAATTCCAAACAACCACTGAATCTGATTGGATTCTATTAAAAACTCCACGATCATCAAAATAACGACAAATCATGTATATATGTTGGTTGTTTTGGTATTAAACGCTATTAAAGGTTGTATTATGTCATTTTTCACTAAAAAAATGGAGAAAAAAAAGTCAAAAATATACCAGACACAATAATTTCAAAAATTACATGAATTGTAAAAAGTAAATCAAATCGTAAATCGATTGTGAATCGTGCGATTCACTAGAGATTCACTTCCAAAATAGATTTGTATTGATTTTGCAAAAATTACGAATCATAAGATTTTGATAACAGAGATCCAAACTCCAAAGCATGACTTTATACCACCAACCAAGCATTAAATATGTTGGAACATTTAAAGAAAAAAATATAGATCTTAGGATTACTCTAAAGCTAATTTTTTAGTACATAACTTTTAGATAATTCTCACTTTATGGTGTGGTGTGAACCCTTTTGTCAAATTACTCTTTTAAATTCATTTCTAGTGCCCTGAGAGATGCCCTTTTGGACTTCAAAGAGAATAGAGGGAGCATAGCATATAGATGAAGTTATAAATACCTTCAGATGTCTCGTGGAATGGTCCACTCATGTTTTTAGTAGGATATTGTCCTCAATTTGAACTTTAGTTCATTGTTGCCTTCTGAAAAACAGGATGGCATACACATCCAGGGGCCTCTGCAGTTTTCAACTGCCCATGTCTGTCATTAATCATTTCCATCCAATTCGTAAGTTGGCAACTTGGCAAACGAATTCTCATAGTTTCCATAATGTTGTTGATGTTCCAAAGCTCGTTAGTATTAGCCCTGCATGACATTGTGGCATATGGCCATGAAAAAAAATACAGACAAAAAAGAGAGAGGCTAGAATAAGATAGGAATACAAGTGCAACCATACAAAAGGCTAGATTAACATGGGGTGTTGCATAGCACAGCAAAAAAAATGAGCAAAATAATTGACAGGGTTCTAATTTCACGAAAAGATAAAGCACATGCACAACACAACAGAATCAGAAGGAAAAACTGTAGTCACCTGCAAATATCATGGCAGTTTTATCAGTAATCTATAGCAATGGTACCAAATCCCAGGTTTTAGGATCTAATATCAAATACCTTCACCGTATTCCTACAATGAATCACCTAGAGTTGTAAAATGGGATACAAATCTTCTTACAGGTAGCAATGCAGATGAGCATCAAGGAGATACAATGCCTATTTAAATAAGTTCAAATTCTGAAACAACATTTCTATATCATTGAAATAAAATGCATGCCGCTCTATTAATAGTGAGCTGAGTCTACTATAAACTAGCCAATGCTTCCGCATCAGACGGCCATTCGTTTGCTTGAAATATGATTAATTAAATATATAGCTTATTTATTTTTATTAGGGTAACCTCCTGATCAGTTTAACTATAATGCATTGCCTTTGCCGATATATGAAAAGAAATTAACTGGTAGGATCACCATCAAGGCTTTTTGGTGTGAAGCAAAGTCCCACATCGCCCGAGTACTAAAGTAATGTTAAGCATATAAGCGTAAGGGCGCCCTCACCTCTAAAGCTAGCTTTGGAGGTTGAGTTCTATCCAAGACCGTGTAACATTTGGAACTACACACAAATTGCCTAGTAGGATAACTATCAAGATTTTTTCCAAAACAGTAACTTGGTCCATCAACTTTGGAAAGGCTTAATCAACACCCATTCCAATCTAACCCATTTATGTGAACCTTTTGATTCATAAATTAATATGCTATGCTTCCTCAAAGACACCTATGCATGCTTTCCTCAAATCTTCTTTTAACTATTTTCTTCTGTCTTCTCTCCTAAGTCCACCAACCACTAGTTCATCTTCAATCCTACTAGATAAATATTCATAATGACATAAGTAGTACGAATACTTAATCTAGGCTTTTTCCAAAGCCTGATTTAATATGTTCTCCTAAGAGAAACAATACCTGTTATTATCGTTAGTATGTATGGAGTAGCAAAGGATGTGTCAACTTGTTTAGATCTACCTATTGTTATTATGGGATTGTTTTTAATGAACAAGGAACATGAGATTTCCTAGTGGTGTAGAGATAGTGAACATGATACCAATTATAGCATCAATAAAAGAAATTTGTGTCTTTATTCCATAAAATAGATTGTTAAAGGGACATTAATCAATAGAAACAATTTTAAAAAAGATGATGTTTACGGTTACCTAATCAACCAGAAAAATTAAATTTCCTACTAGTGGAGATAAAATTAACCATATCCAATGACCAATCAATTATTTGGCACTAATTATTGTCCTTGTCATGGCATCATCAATTATGTTTGTTAATTTTAGGCCACGTTCATTTCATGGCATGGGATTAGAGGGGATGATGGCAAATGAATACACCATGGGATTAATATATATCATGGGATTACTGTACTATACTGATTAGGGTAGGATAAAGGAGGAAGTAAGGTTTGAAATATATTTTTTTGGCTTTTTTTTTTTTTTGTTTGGGCAAGTATATTTTTTTGGCTATTAGATGGAGGTTGGTAGATATTCCATAGGTAGTAGGGATCATTTATCCCAAGCTGAAGTGGGATTAGTTATCCCTCATTTTGGAGGAAAACTAATCCAGTATGACTACTAATTCACCCTACTTTGGCCAAGCCAACCAAACAATGGATTGGAAGGGATTGGGGAACAAGAGGAGAAGACGAGGGAGCAGCTGAGCCCCACACCCTAATCCACCTCCTTATCCCAGCAAACAAATGTGGCCTTACTTCCAATAAGATAGTTAAGATTGTAAACGGACATTATTTAGTGGAACCAAAGGTTGTGAGTTCGAACCTAAGAACAACCACTTTATGCAAATAATACCACAAGGTTAGGTCTGTACCCAATCTTTCTCTCCAAGACTTTCATCTAATGGAGGCTATACTGGTGTAACTTTTAAATGGCAGCTTGGTACAATGGTATGGCTTGCTGTTAGGTAGTGCAGGTTCAAATCATAGAAACTAACTCTCTAGATTTATGTATATTTTGCCCTTCCCATACCCCGCTTTAGCGGGAGCCTCGTGCACTAGGTCTTGCTTTTTTTACAATGTCAAAGCATGAAAGAGTTGTCTTTATAGGTCAAGAGGCAAGTAACAGCTCATTCACATCCATAGGACAAATTTTGGATTTGGGATCTATTTAGGCCCCGTTTGGGAATTTGCTATTTTAGTTGAATTTTTGGCTTTTATGAAAATATGTACAAAAAAGTAAAAAGAGTGATGTAACAACTTGTAGTAGTTTTTTGGCTAAAAACCATGGTCCCCAAATGGGGCCTCAATATCAAAAAATTCAGAACACTGAAAAGTACTGGGTTTGGATTTTAGAGAGCTTACAAAATAGATTAAAGTAAAAAAATGTGAATGCATATTTCCTCAGCTACTCTTATATGTAGATGTTATGGCAAAGGCGAAGATAAGAAAAACTAAAGCAAACCAAATACACAAGCATATGAGGATTTACAGGGTTCAGTAATAAGCCTACGTCCAAGGGCGTAGAATGATGGCAGAATTTAACTATGACCGTGGAGATTACAATGAGCCAGCTCTCTCTCTCTCTCAACCCTCTATTGAAAACTTACAAGATCATCACAAATCCTAGAACCCCGAAATAGCCTAATATATACAAGGATTTGAAAATAGCAAACCAAGTCAAAATAGACCCAAATACAAATATTGGGTTGGGCCTATCATTAATCACTATAACAAAAAAGGGTTTTTACGACTCGCAGTGCACGCCGTAAAAACCCTTCTACGACGTGCAGGCGCACGTCATATTATGACCAGTCATGGAAAGTCATTCACTTTCAACGACTTGGTTCGTACGCCGTTAAAAACTATTTAACGACAGATTTTGTGCGTCGTCATTACTTTTTCTACGACATGCTATAGTACGCCGTTAAAGACTATTTAAGGACAGATTTTGTGCGTCATTATTACTTTTTCTACAACATGCTATAGTACGCCGTTAAAGACTATTTAACGACAGATTTTGTGCGTCATCGTTACTTTTTCTACGACTACTTTTGCACGCCATTAATTGGTGAGACAAACAACAACGCTGATTGCGCGCCGTAAAATATATAATATAACGACTTGCTCAGCCTGTTGTAAATAAGTAGAACATACCACGGCGTACGTGAAATGCTGTGAAATATTTTATATAATGACCTAATTTGCTTGCCGTAGAATGTGCATTTTTTTTTAATTCAGCAGATTTTATATTTGACATGTTTTGTACAATATAATATTACAAACAAGCTTCACAAAATATTAATCAACCACCAAAATATTATTTCAACCATGAAAAATAAACTATATCTATAAATTATAAGCATTAAAAAATTGTCAATATATAGATTCCAAACATCCAAAAGGACTATCCTTAAGTTCTAAATTATCCAAAAAAGTTAAAAACCAATCAAAACTGTACACATATAAGTTTGTGAACATTACCCAAAACTATTCAAAAATTATAGAAATCTATTCATCAAAGTCCTCAAAAACTATCCATAGATGTTAGTTCTACTCAAAGTCAAAGCTAATGAAATGGATTGCCCAAGCAACAGTGCTTCCAATAACATCTTCAACCACAAATCCAAGCCCTCTTACCCTACCACGCCGTTCTGAACCAAATGCATGAACAATTGCATCATCTTTGATAGACGTTGGTCCTTCTTCTGTAAAAGGCTTATGAAGCTCTTGAACCTTATTCTACAATATATAACATTTATGATAAGGAACCCAGGTTAGACAATGTAACAACAAAGGTAATACAAACATTGGTTCATATAGAATAATCAACTCATTCTTCACAAAATGATTAAGAAGTTGACATCTAATTTAAAATATTCTATTTCATTTTGAATGAACTATTTTTCTTTCAATTTCTATCCAAATTTCTTAATCATTGTTATCAATTGAACTAAATAGATCTAATATTAAAAAAAAATTACAGTCAAAATTGATTGAATTGAAATTATAGAGACCCAATTATCAGAGAGCAAGACCATAGATAAAAAAAATAAATTAATATCTTTATGGGCCTTTATTAATATCTTTATTGTATATATCGTCCATGCCCTAAACAAATTCAATGGCGTAACTAAGAATTTCATTCAACTAGTTATCATCAATGTCATTGTATTAGATTTTTAATTTCTACAACAAAATCAACTTTCATATGATGCATTGTAATTTTATATATTCCTTGTAAACAAAAGTAATTCAAACTCGTCAAATCACATGAAAAACAAAAATTTTAGACACCACTTTAGCATATTTCCGCATGGGTTAAAAAAATAATAAATTTATCTAGTGTCATCAATTGACACCACCGTCTTAAACATGGCCCCGACATTGTCAAAGGTAATATTTCCAACACTGATTGATAGACTGAAGAAATTCCCAACTAATTAAATCCCTTACAAGAATGATCTCCACTGGAGCTAAATAGCTGAACAGCACAAAAGCATCTTCCATGTTCATAAGCAGATTTTCTACAGATAAGATGAAAAAAGTAGACTTGAACAAGTCATTCAAAATCACTTCTATAACATACCAACATGTCCTTTTCCTATTCAAATTACAATAGTCACCTTGTTATCATTATTAAATAGGCAGAATCTTCCAACCATTTTTAAGACCTTGATTGCAACAAACCAGCAACATGCATTAAAGGCCCATAAAGATTATAAATAAGGGTATGCTCTCACAAAACTAAACCCTCAGACACTCCCAACTCAGAATTGAATGACAAGTAAAGATTATAAACTTGTACAGCAGAGATTATAAATAAGGGTACTCACTTCACTCAACCCTCTTTGTATTAAATTCTTTCTTAGTTTCTTGTTTCCTTTTCTTGGTTTTCTTGTTTTGAATGATTTTTAGCTCTGTTTCCATTCCTTAGTACAACATGAGCAACACCGCAAGACCAATAATGAAAGTCACTTTTCATTTGGCTTATGACAAAGATTAAGCAAATCCCAATCTCCTCGTTAATTTCTCCGGTCCGATTTTGTGTACGTAAAAGAACTGTATAATTAATAATGAAAAAGGTGTTGTGTGTGATTTTTAAGCTTAACATCTACTTATCTTTTTCCATTTCAATCTCTCTTTTTTTTACCCTCTTTGTGAAGTTATTGTTTTTCCATAGTTTATATTCATCAAGAAATCAATGGATGTGATTAACCCTTTTCTTGGTAATTTTTACTAATTATGATAAAATTGTTATTACTTGAATTCTAACAAAATACAAACTTGAATGCTAAATAAAAATGGGTTCTAAAGGTAGGATAAGGTATGCCAAATCTGAATGTCAACCATATTTATGTAACTACCAGCAGGTTTAGGAGGTCAGATCAGCAAGACAATTGAAGGACACAAGGGCTACATGGCTGTAGCCATATCCACAACATGGGTAGTTGGCTAAAGCATTACAAGTCAAGGTAAAGCTGCAGCCAAGGCCACAGCCATGGCCACAGAACAATTGCAGCAGTTCCAGCCACAGCTCAGTCCAACAGAGCAATTGTATCAAATTGCAAATACATTCAAGTTCTTCTCTGATTTTCTTTAATTTTAACATGAGGAGCAAGTGTAAAGTAACAACCAACAATCTTTCAATTGAATTGAATGAAATCACAAGCTTTAATAACATATGGCTTTAACCAATGAAACCAAAAGGGAAAATAGTAAGTAAAACTTATAGGAAAATGCAGACAAGTTTAAGCATTCTTAAGGAGAACTGTGTCCATGTGCATTTGTTTTTACATAAAGGTGCCTATGTGTGTCTCAAGGTGAACTTTCTGCATGTGTGCAAAACTAGAAATCATACCTTCTGCAAGCTATCAGCACTACAAAATGGAGGGTTCAAAGGAGAACTTCTTCGAGTGTATGTTCCGGGACTATAAACCATTGCTCAGCTTCATCTTTATCTTTACAAATCTGGAATGAAAGTCATTTACCAAATTACAAATAGAGTAAAATAAATATCTATTTGGAAACAACTCTAAAATAGTAGGAGATAATTGGCATTTTAGGTAGATCATTGCAGCAACTGAAAATTAAGAAGAAAATGGATATGCCAAATGAGATGCTTACCAAATCCAGTGACCTGTCATTGTATATAAGAGAGGACTGGTACTCCTTCTCAGGTGGGATCTTTGGTATTATCTTCTGTCACTTATTTTCAGTCATCTATTATAATCATATGATCAAAAGAGACCTAAAAACAAAAACATAAAAGATCTGAACAAAAAATTTCCTACCAACCATGCTAACCATAGGTTAAATGATAGAGCCCTTATTTGATTCAGGACCATTTAAAGAGGCACCTATATACATGTTATATAGTTGGTGGGTGATTGGAAAAGTTGCTAAAATTGTGCTACATCTACTTGAAGAGTTATCTTGCTTTGCTTTGAGTGATTGCACATTGAATGTAGTTTTTATGCCCAAGCATACTCTGTATCCATCATTCATACACAACATGTATGATATGTAATCTAATGTGTAGTCATGATGCTAGAACTAATAATTATGGAGGAAGGTTCATTGTGTGGACCTTGCAATAATGTTCAACCAAAAAAAGACAAAGGCCAAACGATGTTTTCTCTCTCCTTCTTCCTTTTGAGACACAAAAGAAAAACCAGTAAAGGTTTTTGGAACAAGAATATGATGACAGGTACAAGCAATGTCCGTTACAGCATTATTATTAAATAAAATAGATTCATTAATCTCCTAAATAAGCTCACTGCAGAGAATGTAAAAAAATAAACAATAAACTCACCGGGAATTAGGACAACTTTCCTTGCTTTCTTTCCTATTATTATTTAATTAATTAATTTAGGTATTTTATTTATTTATTTTGCAAGGATTAGATGAGAAGAAATATGACCGTGATAGGTAATAGAGATGCTTGTATGGCTACAGAATTATAAGACAAGATAGAAGGATGGATGAAAGAGTCTATGGCATTAAGTTTCATGCCACCAAGAACCAAAGAGATGAGATAAAAAGGCATGAAAGCAAATTCAAATTTGATATCTTAAGATCTCTATAGGATGGGAATTACAAATGAAGCATAAAACATCCAATGGTAACACTTTCTAACAGATTTCAACATCAGCAGTTCAACTATCTTATAAGAGTCAAATTGAGGGAGTTACTATAGCGACCCCGGTCTTTTTCCCTTTTAATTATTGTATTCGGACTTAGGTTCCGTAGATTCTATCTTTGTGTAATGGTTGTTTTCGTCCTATATTTTCTTATTTGGAGTTATAGGATGTGTTTGGCGGGTTTGGAACAGGTTGGTTGAGCTTAGGAACCAAAACTAGATCGATGCCCAGATTTTGCCTTGTCCGCTCGAGCGGGGGTTTTGGCGCTCGAGCGGGAAAAACACCCATCCAGTATTTCTTGTGTAGGGTTGGACGCTCAAGCGGGAGTTGGGCCGCTCGAGCGGGAGTGTGTGAGTGCCGCTCGAGCGGGGACCTGGTTTGTCGAGATACTGGGAGTGCGCATCCGCCGCTCGAGCGTGGGATTGTCCGCTCAAGCGGGAGTCTGTGAGTGTCCGCTCGAGCGGGGGTTTGTCCGCTCGAGCGGGGCGTCTGGGTATAAAATCGTGTTTTGACGTTTTAAAACAGTTTTTTCAGCCCCTTTCAGTTTATAAAACCCTAGGTTACGAGTTTTCTCTCTCCCAACTCATCTTCTCTCCTAGGTTTCATCTATTTAGAGTGCATATCTAACCTAGTTCCTTCATTAAAAAGGTAGAGGAGAGTGAGGGCTACATTTTAATCTGAGAAATTGTTGGTTTGGAGCACTTTGGAGTTTTGGGCATCATCTTTATCTTCTCCTTTTTGAGTTATTTCTTCGAGGTAGGGATTTCCTACTCCATTTATACGCTTTAATCCTAAGTGTTGGTATTTTGGTATGTGGGGGTAGTTTGGTAATTTTGGAAGAAACCTTAGGGTTTTAGCTTAGATTAATTTGTATAATTAATTTAAGGGAAAAATATGGAATTGGGTTTAATTCATGAAGTTGGGGAAATTATGAGATTAATGATATAGTTGGGTAGTTTAAATATTTACCTATGAGAATGTTGATTTTACATTCATTGTTGTATTTATTTCTTGTTTAGAAATAACTGTTTTGGGCTATCGGTGGAGGATAGTCGTGATTGTTGTAGACCTTGCATGTGGCTTAGGTATAACTGGAATTAAGTCACTTATGTTGACTGTTGAATTAATACAGAACATTACTTGTATTGATTATGTGTTGTATATGGCAATTGTGTGTTTCATTGCATATGCATGTTGTTTGGAGAAGATAGGGGATGAACTTCACGGTTTAGGGAAGATAGGGATGTACCTCTAAACCGGATTTGTTGGGAGGAGATAGGATGGACTCCAAAGAGCATCACTCATATGTGTGCTTATTGATAATAGCAATATTGCTATTTGTTGTTGATATGATACATCATTATAATGTGTATCGGTTGGAAGTATGGAAGTGTTGTGGTTTGAGCTTTAGTCTCATTTATTTTTGTGACATCCGGATCACTATTATAGTTGGCCGTTACGAGCCATAATGATATAATTGGAAAGTTGAATAAATATTGGAAAGTGAAAGGTGTCATAGACAATATGTCATAGACAATGTAGACATTCGTGTCATGAAATTGGAAATTGATTATCTTGTGTTAACCATGTATCGAATGCTAATGCTTTAGTTAATTCTTATGCTTGGTTTAGTATTTTTCTACTGGGCTGTGGCTCACCCTATATGGGAACTTCATTTTCAGGTTCAGGTGGTTCACTACCTCCAAGGACTTAGCTTGTGAGGATTTGGACTCGAAGACTTGCTTTATTTTATTTGTTTTATTTGAACGACTTGTAAACTTTCAAGCCTAGGGCTTTATTTTTTTTTGAGTTAGAACTCATGGAATTGTGTCCAAGTGTTGGCTTGGCAAGATGTAAGCCCATAGGGCATTTATTATGGTGTTTTTATTTCATGGTACTCTGATGAATGGAATAAGATACTTTATTTCCTTATAATTCCGCATGTTAATATTATGTATTATGGGTTTATTTTTGAGGGCGTTACAGTTGCAGGTTAGAAGGAAACATACTCAAACTGCCCTCTGCACGAATTGTCCAGGCAGCAGCAGCCCAGACTGTTAGATTTTGACCAGAATAAAGTCTCATTGCAGTGGAGTGGTTAGTTGTTAAATACTTATCAATATCCACACTACCAATAGGAAGTAGTATAGAGAACCCCGTAATAATAGAAATCAAAGAACATGAAAGCATGCAAATAACTAGGAGTGCAATGACGAGTACTAGCTAAAAGAAATTATTATATTTTGCAACATCTAATTAACTCATAAATATGAAATTCATAATTTTAAAAAAAGTGGTTCATGTACTAAATTTGTGTAAGTCTCTTGTACCTCCATCAATTTGAAATTATTTTCCCATTTCCCATTTTTTTGATATCCCCTCTTTAAAAAATTTAGAAGATAAAATTCCACAAATGTCATATATATGATGCATACTCCTAATACTTGTTTTCTCATTATATTTGTGTTTAACTTTTGTTATATATTCTCTTATTCTATTAATAGTTGTCCACCACATATAATGTTGGCCATGTAAATGATGTACTCTTATTAGAAATATTTCAAGACATTTATAGTGTGGGAGTTGCATTCCGAAGAATTCTTAACAAGGTTCTTATTGAGATATTCACT
The DNA here is from genome assembly GCA_025200525.1 of Camellia lanceoleosa. NCBI lineage: Eukaryota > Viridiplantae > Streptophyta > Magnoliopsida > Ericales > Theaceae > Camellia > Camellia lanceoleosa. The sequence continues at coordinate 176,214,496 of CM045764.1, read as the reverse complement.
ACATAGATTGTGTTAGGGACTAGTAGAGAAGAATCCAATAAGTGGCATTGAAATATTTGAAACTATGAAATTTTATTTTAAATTCAAACAAATGTTTCTAGGAGTATCTAAGAATTGTTATTCTACTTGTGTTTCAAACACATTCCCTCCCCACAAGTATTTTTGGTACTTGTGGATGGACTACACCATGACACCAAATCAAGCTTAAGCAACTCCCATGCACCAAGGCATATACAGGGCTAAGTCAATGAAGGAAAATAATTGTGTGCCAAGTTTGCATATTGCGCATATGGGGATTGAAGAGTGTCTAGATATGTTGCCTTCAATGTCCAGGTCCAAGGTCATGGCACCATATGCATTGATCTATGATTAGGGACAAGAATGGCTCAACCTAATAAAGCGGAGCTGGAGCTGGAGCTGGAGCTGGAGCAGAGTCATGCCCTAACATAAAGGCCTATGTGTCGCATGAATTTGCTGATATGTGGAGGCATCTAAGTTATGTAGAGGTTGACACGAGGCAAGGTCAGACTATACACCGGCACTTTACAAAAAAGAAATGATGTTCCAAAGCCATTTTCTTCATTTAATCAATTCTAGTTTTGCACATAGACTGGACTTTATTTTTAAAGCTCTTGAATATAATTCCTCAAGCGAAACTAGCGGAAACATGGATTTGAGGAAAGACATAATTTCTATTTTTTTTTTTTTTTACAGGGTGAGATAGAGAGAGAACAAAAGAAGATAATAAAATAATGCCTCCTACGGTTGAAGTTTTATCTGGTCTGTCTTATATAAATTACTAGGTAATTTACACATCATATAAAATCTATTTTTTGGGTTGGGTTGGTTTAAAAAACATGTAAAATAGAGTCATATCAGTTAGCCGGGCAAGATAAATATTGATCAATTAGGAGAAGTGGTGATATGGGTTTATACCATTTCTTATCTTTCTTTAAGTGAAACAAAATTGAAACCATCATCAATATTATATGAGCAACACAAATGAACCATAAGATAAGAAGCTGTGTTATAGCATAGCAAATTAGATTCAACTAAAGGACTCTCAAAATTGTGTATTTGTATTGGGTACTGATACTCGCAAATACGTATCCGATGCTTGATTTCAATTTGAGAAGTACCCGATACTTTTTAGACACTATAGGTCACACATCTAAGTTATTATAAAGTTGAAATTGAAATAATTTTTTGCATAATATTAGAGTACTAGCGTATGCCTGTGTCTAAAGGCATGGTGTCAATAATGTTTTGTTTGAATAATTTTCATTTATCACTCTCTCTTAAGCTAGGAACATTAAGAATCAAGTATACCTAAAATTCTGCTTTCCCATGACATACAAAAAATGAATAGATAACATACATTTGAGCAAGAGGATCCCATTTATTATAGACACAACTTCAAAATAAGAGGAAAAACAAAATAGTGTTCTCCCTTCAAAGCACACCATGCCAATACGAAAATGGTATTCTTGATCAAAATCTAAATAACAAACACCTCCAAATGTCTACCTCTCAAACCAAACCAAATCTATATAAGTTTACACAACGTCAATCTGCCTCTAAATAATCTTTAACTTTATACAACGTCAATTATTTTCAAAGTTTGTCAACGATAAAACCAAAAATAGTGTAAATTCTGCCCTCGAGATTGCCCTTCTTTCAACACTCATCAATCAAAGAAGTACACGTTTAGTTTACACAACAATAAATACAAAATCATTAGAGAGATAAGAAAAACTTAAGCTTTAAAAAATGTAGACCTGTAAAAAGAGAGTCAATATTACCATTCGCTTCTAGTCTTCATCCACCTATAAAATACAGGAAAAAAAAAAAAGCGAATATGATAATTAAAAGAAACTGTCCAATTCAAAACAAACGCATGCACTGTCACACTAATGAAAGGTTTTTTACAGACCACCCAATTCATCCTAAACACAAACATTGTTGCAAAATAATAATTGGTTATCCAATGCGAACATTACGAACAAACAAAACACATTGTCAACATAAATACAAATTAATGATTGATAAAAACATTAATTTACAAAAATCAATCAATATTTTCTTTGGGTTTTATTTTTTTTAACTCTTTTTTTTTTGGAACTTCCTTTATTTGATCACATAAGGTTAGAGGGAAAATTTAAGAAAGAATTTAATAAAATAAAATTCAAAAAGCAAACTCTTCGCTTGGTAATTCAACAACAAATTCTAACTAACTTAATTCCTCCATTATTTACAAATCAATACAGCCTAAAAAACCCCATTTATTTTGTCCAAAAACCCAAAACCATTTATTATATCAATTTAGTCCTATCAGTTTTGTGTATGTAACCCTCCGTCACCTTCTTCAATTTTCACCTACATCGATTCAAATTCATTTTGCTTCCAATCTTAAATAAATTTTGAATATTTGTTAAGCAATACATGACCATAAGCAAAATATCAAACCAACCCCTTTGGATCTATTTGGTTAGCTTATGGGCAACAACCAACAAAATTTATATTGAAATTAAATAAACTATTACGACTAAACTGATATAATAAAATTCAATGGATAAAACAACAAATCAACAAAATGCAATAAGGGGACAATTGTTTACAGGGTCTTAAAAAAGTAATAAGCAATACGGAAACTATATATATATTTTTTTATCACAGCTTACCAATCCCCACTCCTAGATAAAGGGAAAAAAAAATAGAAAAACACAAAAAGCCCAATAAATATAAGAAAATCCATATCAGTATTTAAAGAGTATTTAGCGAACTTAGAAGTTTTAATAGATCCATATACGTTTATGAGTATTTAGCAAACAATAGAAAAACTCATAATATAAAAAAAACCCATTTTATAAATAAAAAATTAACACCCATTTCTCATTAAAGAATCAAACATTTCATTAACTCTGTGTGTGTGTTGAGTCAGTACCTGTGAGACCCAAAAATAGTAAGAAGTGTCTGGTTCATCCTCCTCAGTCACAACATATAAAAAAGAAAAAAAAATGTCACTAAGATTACTTGCCTCCAATTCTTAACTAATGTCTGATTCTTTGCCTTTTCATGAACTCTTTCAATAAGTCATCCTCTTTCTCCGAGGCCAAACACTATTCTTCTCTCATTGAACCAGTTTCTGCTCATCATCTCCCAAAACAGCCTGGCGTGCAGAACCGGAATTAGAGGTCATCGATATTTAGATGATTATTTAAACACCTCTTGGCATAATGTTGTTTTAAATTGGGGTTCTATTCCTGACAGAAAATTGACTATATGGTTAGGAATTATGTCATAAAATATTGAATTTGGTTTATAAACATGTCTATCCTAAGCAAAAGGAGCTTATTCTAGCTTCAATGAAACAGAAGTTTGATATTTGTTCATAACTATGTGATCTCAAAAGTATTGTACACATACCTTATTTGTTTGTCAGAAATCAAAATCTAATTATGGGAATGGCTGTGAAATTATATGTTTATTTATTTTTGAGTTGAACAGAAAGGTCTAGAACCATTATTCTGATATTGCTTTCTTGGTTGAAGAAAATTGTGGCCAAAATTGCCCATTGATGTTACAGGGTGTCTAGGTTATTATTAGACCAAAATGGGGGCAATCCCTCTGGATGTCTTTTTATTCTTTATTTTTTATAGCAACACTTCGGGATTTTTTGAATTCTGATTTCATTCTTGTTTTGAGAGGGAATTGGAGTTTATTATTCTAGGTATCAATACTTTTCTGTCTCTCAAGGCATTTGTGTCCCTCTCAAATGTAACAAATCCCACACTACCAAGTATTTGTAAGTGCATTCCTATTATAAAAAGTGGTTGTTATTTCCTGGCAAAGAAATAAAAAACAAACTGACTGAATCTATACAATTTAGTGCTTAAAAGGAATGCATACCTTACACTTCCATGTATTATTTTTCATTTCTGGAACAGATATTGCAAGGAGAACTGAAAAGAGTGTATCTCACATTTTGTTTGGTAATGTGTTAGTTTTAGTATTTTGTTTATAGAAAATAGAAATTTATGTTTATTTTTTTTGCATAAAGCATGAACAAAAATATTGGTGTGAACATAGTTTATAGTCAACAATAAAGCAAAAAGTTTTGCGAGCAGGTAAAGAACAAAGTTTTCCAACTCCTTCAGGATGCTCATGTCTCCTAACTTCCTAAAATTCCAATCCAATATGAAGGACTCATAGACATTTTGTCAGACACCTAAACTACAAAACCAAAAATTACTCATTCAAGCTGGAGAATTAGACAAATCCAAACAACATAATAAACCAACAACAGTGCTCAAGAGCAAAGAAATGGGAAAACACAACAGTGATCAAGAGCAGCGAGTTCGAAGTCTTACCTTGCGAGTGAAAAGTGAAAAGGAAAAGGAAAAAGTTCAAGGAGTTGAAGGGAGCCGAAGGAGGAGCAACGTCAGCAAGGGAACTTCAACGTAAAAATGGTAACCCAACACAGCCAAAAATAAAAATAAAAATAGATACAGCCATGAAAAGCCATCAGCCAATTTGAAGTAGAAGAGGAGAAAAACAACATAATCAATGATAGTTCGAAAGAGGAGATGAGAGAAACAACAAAATCAACAGCGACCGAAATCAACAAAATTACCTTCTGAGTTGAAATCAATGATAGCATTAAAATAGCGACCAAAGGATTTTTTTTGTTCTGTTCAAGCAGAAGAACAGAGAGTGAAAGAGAGATAGAAAGGGAAGGTGGAAGGGAGGTAGATTTGGGCAGACATGGTTAGGGAGAGAAATGTTTGGGCAGGAACTAAAACAACAACAGTCTTGCTTTACCATTGATATATACTTGGGATTGATCTCAACCCTTAAACAAAATGTATCTCTGATACATTCTTAGAATCTGAAACCAAAAAAAAATCAATACAGCCCGATAGAAAATCAAAGCAAAATCAACAACCCGCCACCAAGCTAAGATATGCACATACATATATATAAGATCAATTACATGCCCAAGATGACTACTAACATGGAGCATATCTTTTCCATTACAAAAAATATATTTTTTAAACCTCAAAAACAGGTTCTAAAAAATATATTTTGAACCCAGCAGGTTTGAGAGTTTTGGGATATATTACTGTGATCAAGTAATATATTACAGTAACATATTTTGTGATAAAAAACAGGTTCTCAAAAACAGGTTTGAGAGTTTTGGGAGCTAAAAATATTTTTTTGGATTTAGGGGATGTTTTAGCAAGCTAAAATTATGGAAAGAAAGCCTCTTATCTTAGCAAAATCAACAACCCGCCACCAAGCTAAGATATGCATATACATATATATACGATCAATTACATGCCCAAGATGACTACTAACAAGGAGCATATCTTTTCCATTACAAAAAATATATTTTTTAAACCTCAAAAACAGGTTCTAAAAAATATATTTTGAACCCAACAGGTTTAAGAGCTTTGGGATATATTACTGCTCTATATTTTGTGATAAAAAACAGGTTCTCAAAAATAGGTTTGAGAGTTTTGGGAGCTGAAAATATATTTTTGGATTTCAGGGATGTTTTGAATCCAACAGATTCTAAGTTTCATTAGAATCAAATACTTTTCCATTACAAAAAAATCTGACTTTGAATACAAATTTTAAAAAAAAAAAAAAAAACAGAGCGTGGAAATGGTTAAAAAAAAACAACCCAATGGAACAAACACCCAACGATTAGGAGTTCAAAAAATTCTTAGAATCTTAACCCAACAGATTCAAAAAATTAATAATGCATATAAAATTCTTAGAATCTTAACCCAACAAATTCTTAGAATCTTAGATGGAGAGATAAAAACTCATTTATAATGCATATAATAAAAGTTTATTGAATAGAGAGAATTGCATATCAATTTCGTTTCCGAAGCAAATCACCATAATGAACCAAAATTACACTTTGAAAACATTCTTAGAATACAACCCGACAGAAAATTCTTAGAATTTGAAACCAACAAAAAATCAATACAGGCCGATAGAAAATCAGAGTCTGAATACAAAAAAAATTTTTAAAAAAGAAAAAAATGGCATAGGCAAACAACCCTAAAGTTTGAATACATCAATTGAACCATATCCTTATTCAGGCTATAACCAAGAGTTGAATAGGTCAATAAAGTTCAAACCCATCTCCCATAACTCAAAAAATCACAAACTTTAATACACCAAAAAAATAATAATAATAAAAATAAAATCTTGCATCCAACAAATAAGTACTGCATACAATTACATAAAATCATATTCATGCCCTTACCTTCTGTTTGACTCTCAGATTTCTCTTTGCAAGAACTGAATGCTCCAAAACAACTCATCTCTTTCACTCACAAACACTTCTGATAGGGTCTGAAAAAGCTTAGCTTGCAATCACATCTTCTCTTCAATCCAACACCTACCCAATTTTCCAACCACGCAAACACTAATCTAATTAGTCACCAAAAGACACATAATTGACAATAACACCAAAACCCACATCGATCAAATCAAATCAAATCAAGACCAAACCTGTGTTTTTTGGAGCGATTTCAATCGAACCGCATTACGCAAATAACAAAACCCAGATGGGTTTGGTCGATTAAGAATTCGAGAGCGATTGCACGAATAGAAGAATTGGGAAAGACCCATTGGGTGGCTCATCACCATCTTCGGAACATCCTCCCTCTTGATTGGGTTTCTAACCCACCTCCTGGGCTTGTGGCATCTATGATTTGGTTTAGTTTTTTTATGCTGTGCTGTTTTTGTATTGACCTCTGTTCAAAAAAAATAAAAAGTTGAAAAAGCTTTATTTTTTTTTTAATTTTATCATCTGATTTGAAACCAAATAAAAAAAAAAAAAACTAAAAACTTGAGCTTTATTAAAAAAAGATTTTCATTTTATGTATTTTTTAATTTAATTTTTTTATAGCTTTGTTGCAATTATTGGTAGGGAGAATAGGAGAGTTTCAGACAGTTTGAGAGAGGTGGTCAATGATGGTGGGATGGGAGGTGAGTTCCTCTTGGCATGTAATAATGAGGAGAAGAATGGGAGAAACGCTTATTTACACCGTGCCTTTATACACTTCAAACAGCAAAATCATGAGATGGAACAAAGAAAATCATCAATTACTCAAAGGGAGAAAGGGAGAGAGAAAAATCAAATTATCTTTGAACGGCAGAACAGCGATGATGTGGTTGTGGCTGGAACAAAGAAATCTGGGAAAGAAGAGCCATGAAAATCAAGAAATAAAAACACAGGGAAAGTAAAAGAGAAATCAGTTTCGATGTTTGTTTTGTACTGCCTTTGTGCAATGAGCGAGGGAAGATGCTTGAAAATGGCTTAATTTGTTTAGCATTTTCTGCGCATTTTCTTCTATTTTCCAACAAAAAGTCAAGAATCCAAAAGGACATAGGGGAGGATGGGGATATGGAAATTCATATAATTTGTTAGCGTACTAAAACCAGGGGGAAAAAAAAAGTAAATTTACTTTTATTATTGTGTTTCTTTCCCTAAGTTTTCTTGGCAGGCAAACACAGCATTAACAAACTAAGAAACTCTAGAGACTTTGTTGAGGTTCACGTGATAAATACTAGTAAGAACTTTTATTTCATAAAAGTGTTGGTTGATTGATAAAAACACAAATCCAATTGCCTCAATAGTTTACATAGATTGAAAACCCCAAATTCAATTACCTCATAAACCCAGATAAACAATCAAACTTTGATGATAATGATGATAAACAAACAGATTTATTATAACCATTATAGACCTCAATACCACCAACAAACAACACACCCAAATGTATATAATTCCTCTTCCCAATCCTGAATTCACCTCCAAATTCAGACCTAGCTCACCAAATTAGCTCCAAACGTAGAAACACTCCTAAGTTTCCATCAAACAAATCCAATGACACCAACCCACCAACAAAACTACTTCTATTAAGTCTTAAAACTCAAAACCCAATAAAAAGAAAACAAATCAACAGATCAATGCAAAACAAACACAATCACAAACTAATTGGGTACAAACAAATCAACACAATTACAAACTAATTTGAAACACAAATCAACACAATTGGGTACAAACAAATCAACATAATTTGAAACACATCAACTATACATACACACAATTACAAACTAATCGAAACCAACAATGGAATTGAAGTCACTATCAAAAAAGAAAACACAAAAACACTCACAGATCAATGCGAAGCAGTATATACAGAGAGCTCTGTAACCGAAATGGTGTTTTTCGGAGAATTGTTTTAGAGCAATCCAAATACGTAAAAATGATATCCAGAAAATACCTAATTAACAAATCAATTTAAGGTTTAAAAAAACAAAAATCAAAATCAAAAATCAAAGCCCCAACTCTTCTGGATATTGAAATCAAAGCCACAAAACAATATTGAAATCGAAAAGGGTTGTAAGGGAATCTTGCCTTGCGATGAAGAGGAGCGTGACCAAGGAGGAGGAGGATGAGGAGGAGCGTCGGTAGCGAAGAGGGTGGGTGTCGATGAAGAGAATTGAAATCGAACAGTTGATAAAGAGGGACGTGACGACGGAGGAGGAGGAGGAGCATCGGTTGTGATAGAGAGGGTGGACTTCTGTTCAAGAAGAAGAACAGAGAGTGAGAGAGAGAGAGAGAGAGAGAGAGAGAGAGAGAGAAAGAGATAGAGATAGAGAGGGAAGGTAGGGGGGTTGAGACGTGGAGAAGCGTCGGATGGGTTTCTTTGCTTCTGTTGAAGAACAGAGTGAGAGTGAGAGAGATGGAGATAGAGAGAGGGCAGGTGGGAGGAACAGAATAGGTTTCTTTAGACAGCAATCATCATTCATCTCAACCAATATGAGCCATCAACATAAACTTAAGATGCAACTCAGCCGTTAATATCAAATGTATCTCTGATACATTTTCTATATTTTCAAAAACCTTTCTCCCTTATATATATACTTGTTGGGAAAGTCTACAATGTGCACCTTATAAAAGGGCATATGATATGCACTTATTGTATGGCCCATATCGTGCCACATCATAAAAAATGACCTGCTAAACCGGTCATGTAACAGGTCACAGAAAGAATCATAACTTTTTTCCAAATATCATAACAATACTACAATGAATCATAACAATGTCATAATATTCACCAAAGTGTCATAACAAAGACACTATAAATCATAACAATATAATGACAACTCATAACAAATATAGTTATTTCTAATCAATTATCATAACATTTGAATCGTAACATTTTTTATTATGATTCACCATGACAAATCATAACTTTTGGTAGTAAAATCATAACTTTTACTAAAATGAATCATAACCACAACTTTTTTCTCTACAATCATAATAAGATTAACAAAATGTCATAACTTTTATTAATGAATCATAACCACAATACACTACAAGAATTTTCACTTTTGGCGGCTAAATTTTTAGTCACCAAAAGTTAGTTTTTAGTCGCCGAAGGGTTTTAGCAACTAAATTATTTGGTTGCAATAGTCGTCGTCAAAGAATTGTCGGTAAAGGTAATTAGCGACTAAAATTATTTCAGTCTTCCATTTGAATTCACCTACACACTAAATCTAAACAGGATTTCGCATTCAAGAATCAATCATGCATGCTTTCTTCGGATGCTTTTGCAAAAGTTAAAAAGAATTCTGGTTTAATGATCATACCTTGCTGTACCAAGAAGAAGGAGATCCACATCCACTTCCTCATCACCAGTAGCAGATGCAGCCCTCAATCGGCTACCTCTGATATGAGGGCCTACAACACTACTGCTATCACCGCCTCCACAGGGGACCAGAACAAGGCCTTGTGGGTAGTTGGAGATTTCATCCTTTATAGATTCTGATTGGATAATATCAACAAAATTTAGTTAAGAGTTTCATGTCCCAATAGATGATGCAATTATATTTGTATAAAGAGGGGAATGGTGATTTCAGATTGGATGAAAGAATCCAATTATTATGGCTTTGGGTATCCAAAGAAGAAAAAAATATTTGCGTTCAACATTTTATGCATAAATCAAACCTAGCATATTGTATGAAAGATCCAAATCCTTTAAGAACCAGCTATGAAGATCAGGAATCGTGTTTGAATCTTGGATTTGTGAAGGGAAATGAAAAGAGAGATGTAAAAAAAAAAAAAAAATTTATATACATAAGCAAAAAAACAAAAAAAAACAGAGGAAAACTCCGAAAACTTGAATAATTGCATTTCCACTACAAGCTGTAAGCCTATAAAAAATTTGAGCGATAGAAATTTGCAGCATACCATTGATCGTCCTCAGTTTTTGTTTACTTCACAGCATAATAACACAGTGGATAACATATCAAGCAACTTTAGTATGTGTTAATTTCCTCGTGGTTTCCACCTATCTTTCTTCTTTTTACTCCTTGTGACAAGCAACAATATAAAGGCAAACTTCCGTGCAAATTATACAAGCTTATTGGAGTACCACATTCAGAATTTTATTTATCTATTTTTGTGTCTTTGATGCTTATTACAGTTTCACATTCAGGAAGGTATTTTGTTATTTGACCAACAATCAGGAAGTTCAAACAGCATCATATTGGAGTACTGAAGAAAATCAGTTGCTGGATATGAATGAAGTTGACCTTCTTCTGCAACAATTCCCAACCCATCTGCTCTTAAACTTCGATTGTAAGACATAAGAGATCGCAGGTGTTGAGGGGCTCGATAATGAACACCCAACAGAAGGCTGTAATCCATAATGTGTTGTGTTTCTAAAAATTTACTGTCAATTTCAATCTGCCTACATAAGCGTAGTTAAATGAGAATTAGAAGATACAAACAACAGCATATGCATGAAAAGAAAACCAAAGCACATGAAATATGCATTGCATTTTAAATATGCTCAAAATCATAGTTGAAATATAAGTTTAAAATATGCATGCTAATAACACCTTGGAGCTCTAGGTATAAAATTTTTGTTTGGTGGAGCTGTAGGTATAAAATCTTCAAGCTTAATTCTAAAACTCATTTGATCAGAATAAATTTTTATTAAGTGTGGAGCACTAAGTATAAAATGTTCAAGCTTAATTCAAAAAATCATTTGATCAGAATAAAAAGTTGTGGGCAGAGCTCTAAATGTAAATGCAATGACAATTCAGCTCCGCAGAAAAGCTAAAAACACAGCACAAAACATAATTCTCGTCGGTCATCATGATCAACACAATGGGCTGAAGAAAAATTGTGAAATATATACACTCAGCGAACAATAGTTCTAAACACCAAAGTTCACAGCCTAATAACTCTAATGAGTGATAATTGGCATAAAAGCCGATACACCAAAAAACTCATTTTTATACACAGTAACCAAGTAAAACAACTAAGCAGCATATAACCCTCCCTTATAGGAATTCCTTCCTCTAATGCCGAGATTTCAGTAACCAAAACGATCATTTAGTGAAGTCCGTCCATCGCCTGATTGTCCTGGATGAAGCATCACAAATATACGATCAGCAACAATAACATTAAAAATAAATAAATAAATAATAATAAAAACTCACAATAAAGTGATAATCAATAAACCAAAGACAGTAGTTCACCTTTAGGAGGCACCCAGGATTCATAATCCGTTTTACCATCAAGAAATGAAGGTCTCTCTGGTCCAAGCACTCTTTTTGGCATTTTAGCGTCTTCAATGTTATGTCCTGCCTCGTCATCAGCTGCATGGTACCCTCTTTTATGTTTCAATAACAGTGCCACAGCATCTTCTGCCCTGATTTCATTTCCAACTGATGAAATTGTCGACTATTCAGAAGCATTGGTTTCACTTAGCTCAAACCCCAAAGATCTGCTTTTCAGTGTTAAAAAGTCATCACTTATCCAATTCAAGACCAAATTAGATGTGTTCTTGGCTGCCAATACTAAAGAAGAAGTTTATGATTTCAAGGTTAAGGGAAGTTGGCTTGAGAGATCATGTGCCATACATCTTGGAAACACTCCAACCATCATTGCCCAGGTGAATTTGCCTTAGATCAAACCCATCTAATGCCTTGTTTGGTTGCACAAATTGTTTTATTTTAAATTAGTCAGTTAGGGTTACTCAAAACAGATTTCAATCTCCCAAATTTAGCTAAGTAATTCAATGTTTTTTAAAAGAAATAAAGCCTACTTATTGTTTATCAAATGAATATATATTTTTGAGCTGTGTCAGTTTTACAACTAAATCCATCATAAGAACCTATCTGATTAGAAATAAAATGATGATTGAAAGTGAAATTGTTAGAAAGTGAAATGAAAGAAAGGAGAAAAAAGAAAAAACGAAAAAAAATTTGATACTAGAAATGAATTTTTTGCCTACATTTGATTAGGATGAAAAAATTTCAAGAAAAATGATTTGAAATTTTGGGGTCCTAGTTTGAAAAGTAGGAAGTTGTAAGAAAATTCTTCGATTATACTAAATCCATCATAAGAACCTATCTTTTGTGCCACATATTCCATCCAAGATTTTGTTTCCAATCTGAATCAGATCAGGTTGTGTATTTGAGTGCTGCTGTTTTAGTTGTTCTATTCTGCTATGTTGATCATCATCTGTGTTAGTTGTTCTGTTCTGCTGTGTTGTCATCATCTGTGCTATGTTGTGTTCTGCTGTGTTGTTATGTTCTGTTGTTGGCATTCTAGTGATGAGTTCTATTCTGTTGGTATTGAGTTTTATTCTGTTCTGGTAGGCTAAATACTGGTTAAGGTGTGTTCTGGTAAGCTAAATGCAGTTCAACTACAGCAGAATGTGGATATTTCTGTTCTGTTTCATGGTTTTGGTTTTGGTCTGCTATAATTGAAGTCTTGTTCAAGTCTGTTGAAGTCTTTTGTATGCTGTTGTTCTGTTATATGCAGTTGTCCTATGGCAACATACAACAGATGTTGTATGATTCACAGTATGTGATCATCTGTGATGCATATTGCTGTCCTATGGCAGCATATAGCAGCTGCTGGTATTGAGGTTCTGTGTTGGGTGCAAAATGTTCTGTTTCTACCTTGGGTGCTGTTGGTGCTGGTATTGAGGTGCTGTTAAGTAATTTTTTTACTTTTTTAGATGCACCTTACTTAGAATAGAACAAATAAAAAAAGAACCACCACAATAAAATATAATCACATTTCCGGATCAAAGCGATGTTACAAGTATATCTGTATGGGAAGAAATGGAAAAGCATTTACAATTTAGACAAAAAAAAAGAATCTCCACTGGGCTCCTATATTCAGTACTTGGCTATTGAACTCCAAATCCTATACAATCAAAATGTGACACAAATCAATTGTTAAAAAAATCGGATCATGTCAATTCTTCCCACAAATCGCATGATCTCTTTGTGAAATGAAGCCTGCTCTTTTCTAGCAACTGCCAAAGATCTATCGTTAGAAAAAGCTTCTTCAAATGTGTAGCTACTGCTGCTGCTAATAATAATGAATCTATTGAAATATGAGCATTGAATTACACTATAAAGAATACCCTAATTAGACCATGAACAGGTACTTCAAGTCCTCTACTGTAAGCCGAGTCTGACAACTACCTGTCTCATCCTCGCCAAATGCAGATGCAACCGTCACTCTCTTTTTTTGCTGCAAAACAGAAAGTGAGTACTCAACATCAGCATTGAAAGGAGATATAGAATATAGATACTAAGTTTGGACCATAAGCCAAATATACGTGATTGATTTAACATAACAAAAGCTTTTCTCAGGAATAGGGAAAAATATATGAAGTAGCAATGTCCTATTCAGATTTCAATAATTCGGTTACCTGTCAGATAATAATAACCCTCTACACACTTGAATCTGTAAACAATGCCATCACTAACTATAAAATATTGTTTACAACAGGTGTGAGAGGATCTTCATCCACAATTATTATATGGGTAAATTACATTGAATCTCAAAAGTTTGGCGTAAATACACCAACCTCCCTTTTAGTAAAGGGGACCAATGCACATGATGTGTAAACACAGATAATCAATGATAATATATATATATATATATATTTTAGTATAAAAGAAATAAAATATCAATTTTTTCATCTATATGACTAATGAATGAATGATGGAAAGGAGGCTAACGTTAATTTAAACCTTAAGGGAGCATAATTTTACTATGTCAAAACTTGTGGGGCTTGGTGTATTTTTTCCAAACCTCAAGGCAGGTTGCGTAATTTTTAGTAAACGGGACTAATGCAGGTGATGTCTAAACACAGAGATCATTAATGATAAAAGTTATATATTTTAGTATTAAAAGAAATGAAATATCATTTTTTTCATCCATATGACTAATGAATGAATGATGGAAAGGAGGCTATGTGTAACGTGAATTAAAACCTTATGGGAGCATAATTTAACTATGTCAAATTTGTGGGGCTTGGTGTATTTTTTCCAAACTTCAAGGCAGGTTGATGTAATTTACCCTTTTATATTTATTCAGAAAATGAAAAAGAATGATCAGAAGAGCCCCTGCTCTCAGCTTGAGAACATATCAAGGCTAAAATTGGTTTAAAATCCTGTCTCCTCCAGAGTTTCCTGGTATATACTTATTACTTGTCCAATTTAGATATGCACGAGGCATTCTCCTTAACCTCCGATCACATCCTTTACAAACTCCTATACACATGTCGCAAACTTCAAAAGTTTGAAGAATGATGAAATAAGCAGCCCATGATTATGACATACAAACGAAATGAATATATTTGCCACAGCAACTGTTCCTCTGTTGGTTTTCCCTAATGGTTGGTCATGCATTTATCCTCATTTCTCTCATTTGTTAAACTTTATAGTAGTACCTTAACAGTTTAGACATTTATCCCAAAAAAAATTCAACATAAACCCAATGAAGTTTTTTCAAGGACAGTTGTTCAAGTGCTAGCATTTCTCAGTGGTCGGTTATTTGCCTTACATTGTGCATTACGACATATCATGTTAGATTACTTGAATGACGGGTCATTCCACTTCACAACACCTATCCACACCCTTTTTGCTTATTTTGTTCTTACAGGAACATTAAATTGCGATATAATGCTACTAAGGTTTAACTGGGCTACAAATAAAATTAAGGAATGATAAATTTTGTAAAGATGGTGTTCATTCAAGAAACGAAGCAACCATTATTAGTAAGTAAATCAGTTTTATCCTTACCAATGCCTTCACCAGCTGTTATAAAAGACCCTGTTCAACATCTAAAATACCTCTACTACCATATGTTAATCAAGTACAAAAGTTCTCAATCATAGTCTCATCATGTTATAAAATCAATTACTCATTGCAAACAATTAATGAGAAGAAAAAAAGAAAAGAAAAGTAAAAGCAAGCATAACAAATTCAGTGCCAATAATAATGTGACAGCAGATGGTGAAGGCACACCTGCCAGTGCCCTCCTATAAATTAAAATCAAACAAATAAATAAGCACACCTGCCAGTGCCCTGCTATCAATTCAAAGCAAATAAATACAAAAATACACCAGCAAGTACCCTACTATAAATTAAAATATAAAAAAGCACATCTGCCAGTGCTCTGCTTTCAATTATCAATTCTTAAAAGAAAATGAACATATAAGCACATCCACCAGTGCTTTACTATCAATTAAACGCAAATAATAAGAAAACACACCTTCAAGTACTCTACTATCAATTAAAATGAAACAAACAAATAAAAAAGCACATCCATCAGTACCCTGCTATAAATTAAAAGCAAACAAATAAATAAGCACACCCGCCGATGTTTTGCTATCAATTCAAAGGAAATAAATTCAAAAACACACCCGCCAGTGCTCTGCTTTCAATTATCAATTATTAAACCAAAATGAACAAATAAGCACACCGCAAGGTTTCGCTTTCAATTATCAATTGTTAAAAGAAAATAGAAAAAGCACACCCGCCATTACTCGCTTTCAATTATCAATTATTAAAACAAAATGAACAAATAAGCACACCCGCCAGTGCTCTGCTTTCAATTATCAATTGTTAAAAGAAAATAGAAAAAAGCACACCCGCCAGTGCTCTGCTTTCAATTATCAATTATTAAAACAAAATGAACAAATAAGCACACCCACCAAGTTTCGCTTTCAATTGTCAATTGTTAAAAGAAAATAGAAAAAGCACCCGCCAAAGGCTCGCTATAAATTATCAATTCTTAAAAGAAAATGAACAAATAACCACACCCACTAGTGCTTTGCTATCAATTGAATGGAAATAATAAAAAAACACCTGCAAGTACTCTACTATCAATTAAAATAAAAAAAATTAACAAAAAAGCACACCGCCAAAGGCCCTACTTTAAATTAATATCAAACAAACAAATAAGCACACCCGCTAGTGCCCTCGCTATTTATTGAAAGAAAATAAATAAATAAAGCACACTTGCAAGTATCCTATTATCAATTAAAATAAACAAATAAATAAAAGCACCGCAAAGGTTTGCTATTAATTAAAAGTAAATAAATTAAAAAGCACACCGCCAATGCAATCAAGCTACGAGGGAGGGAGGGGGGAGTTATAGCTTCACTTCTACGTCAAGATGTAGAAATTGAGGACCTGTGACAAACAACAATAGAACATCGAAACAGAGTTAGTAAAGAAGACAATACTTAAGGAGATTTATGATTATGGGGCGAAAAGGAAGGATCTATGTATGAAAAATATTATTTTGCACATCTTTTCACATTAACAAACTGCATAACCAATAATAGAGATGAAACTGTACTACTTTTGTTCAAAGAATCAATAACCATTACATAAACAGTTAAACAAATGTACCAACACCAACCGATTAACCACTTAAAAGATAAAAAATAAAAGATCTAGAAAGAAACAAATATATATATATATATATATTATTTGATTGGATGGACTATTGGATCATTTTTTTGATAACTCGGTAACCACATATTCCTAAATCTAGATTTTAGATTCAAAAGTTCAATAAGAGTGTGGGACACCTCTTAAACACCCATATATATTGCATATTGCATAATATTGTTTGATAAAATATTGTCAATTATTTAGGAATATACATCAATTTATATCTCTATTTGTTTGAGAAGAAATGTGTTTACTTGCTAATGTAATTGTCTTCTTCTTCAAATATTATATAAAATTAGTGAATTTAATTGAGTTTTTGCACCCTTAATCTTGTCATATTTAGTGAACACAAGTATAAATGGAAAGAAGTAAAAGAGTTCATGTAACACATTTGTTAACCTAATGTCTATTTTAGTGCTTCGGATTGCAACATACAATTCTTATATTGAATGCACTCATGCCAATTGACAAATAAGCCAGCCCACCACCCCTCACTATCTTATACAGGTACCTTCATTGGATCTTTACCAAAGTATTTAAAGATAGTTGCTTTCACTAGTATTATAATATATCATGAAAACAGTGACATTTGAAGAAATTTTTAGTATGTAGGACATAGTAGCAGGAGTGATGAGTATGTGTTGTCACTACCACTATTGCTATGAATAAAAAAAAACAAATAAAGTTGTCTCCATTAACTTGGGAGATTGCTCCATAGTGTTCACCCTGAAAGTTCCATGAAAGCTCTTCTAAATCTTTCATTGTCATGGACAGCCTTGTTCTTGGTAATATAAACTAGTTTTATGAGTGAAGAGATGATATAGGAGCAGTATCTTCTACAACAAAGTAGAGACGACAGTGGACATAGGACATAATGATTTTAAAAAAAATTAGGATGCCTACATGGTGGGCAAAATTTTAAAATATTTTTATTATTTATGTATATGAATATAAATTTAGGGCATAGAAATATACGAGGCATCAATATATATGTACATGTATTTTTTTGTTTTTTAACTTCTACCCTTCTTTGTTTCTGTATAGTTTAAAATAGAGAAAAACACTAAGTTGCCAAATGAGACTGTAATATAAATATGAGGTTCAAGTACTAGTTCTTTCATAGGATTCCACACACAAGCACACAGTGCACCAAAATCTACAAGTTCTTTCATAGGATTCCACACACAAGCAGATTTAGCGTATATAATGGATGTGGATCCCAATAGGAACTACTCCATTTGGTTGCATTTTGCAGAGATTGATACTTCTGTCACTGGTATAGGTCAAAGGGTATTTGACATCCTAATAAATGGTGATATTGCTTTTCAAGATATTGACATTGTGAACATGATCGGGGATCTTTACAGTGCTCTTGTACTAAACAAGACTGTTGCTGTTAATGGGAGAACTTTGACAATAACCTTTCACCCTACAAAAGGTCATGCCTTAATTAATGCTATTGAAATCCTTGAGGTTATTACGGCAAAGTCTAAAACTTTGCCAGATGAAGATAAATATGCATTCCTTAATTTTCAAATGTTTGAGAATTTGTTTCTGTTTGACTTTGACATGTTTTTACACTTTGATGAGGTTGCTAGATTCATGTTTATTTAAAAAGTAATGATATACAAATAACAAATTTCCTCACAACATCTATACATAATTATTTGTCAAATTTATATTCATCCATTTTGAATCAAAAGACCCAAAAAAGTGACATTATTTCGAAACTGCCATCGACACTTGATGATGCCTTACGATTTGTACCCTGTGATAATGTTGAAACTACCTCCCTAAGAAACTCTACCGCTTGGTTTCTAGAGGAAAATTTTGATATTAAATAAGGGTATCAAAAAATTTTTTTTTTTGGATAAATAATAAATGACGGTATCAATATTGTTAAGAAAGTTATAAAAAAAAAAAAAAACTCTAAATTAAATGTCTACGACTGTCTTCATACTAGATCATATAGTGGAGATGGAGAAAAGAAGTTTAAAGAACAAATAGAACAAGAAGTTTAAAACCAATTCAAAGAAGTTGATCATTTGTTTGAAGTGATTGGAACCATGCATGGATTGTGTGTCAATCTAAAAGAACAAAAATGGAGGTATAAAGGAGATAACCACTTGCAGGAGTTTCTTCTTCAACCCAATAGATAAAAGAGCAAGTAAAATAAGTCTCCAACTCTAAATTTCTTCTGGCGGGTTAAAATTTGTCCAATTTTTTAGTATTTAAAAGAAAATATTGTTAACTCAATATTTTCTTTTTTTTTTTTACATTTGATTAGTTAGTTTATAGTTCCGTTAAAAACATTATTAGCTTTATGAGTTTATCTATACAAGTGGTTTGGTTGTGATAAACAGAACATATCTGGTATAATGATACTTTTGATAGACATTAGACAATGTTAAAAACCACTCCACAATAGCCTAAGTACCCATAAGAACCAAGTTATGAAATCATTACAAAATTAGTTTTTTTAACTCATGTGCCCAATTCCCACACCACAATAGAAAAATTCTCTGTATGTTTTCTCTTCAAGTATGATAAACTGTCTATTTATATTAATATAGTTAGATAAAGGTTCCTATAATGTTAAAATCTTCCACATTACCCATGAGAAAATGAAAAAGATGGAAGCTGCAATATAGTATTCTAAGAAATAGAAATACGAGAAAGAGCAACAGAACACTGATAATGAATCATGAAAATATAAAATGTGAGAAAGGGATTGAGATCTAGGGTTTCATAGACCAACCCAGGGATTGCGGTCTAGGTATTTTCCTATTTTTATCAACCAACCCAGTGTGTTCACAAACGTGAAAGGGGCAGTTTCAAAGAGAGGGATTGCGGTCTAGGGTTTCATAGAATGGATATGGAGAAAGGGGGAGAGAAAAAAGTTGCAGAGAGAGAGAGAGAGAGAGAGAGAGAGAGAGAGAGATACCTTCAGGCGAAGTCGAGGGTAGGTCTTGCTCGCAGGGATGGTCTTCGAGGATGGTCTTCGAGGGCGAAGAAGAGGAGAGTGTTTCCGTGCTGTCTCAAAAACAGGGGCTTTGGGGAAAAAAACTGAACAAATTTGAAAAAAGGTAACCGGTTGAAGAGGTTGTGAATATTCTTAATCAAATTATTCAGTGGCTGAGATTAGTTTGTAAAAATCTAATGGTTTAAAATAAATGTGTATATCATGTGCACATCTTATTGAGGTGCACATCTTAACAGCTCCCATAATTGTTAGACTAAATACAAGAATAATTTTTCAATATTTTCTATTTCTTTCCAAATAAAAAAATAGTGAGATTGAAGCAGTATTCTACTTTTTGAGATTTTATCAAATTAACGTATCCACTTAAGCATATTCTTGACTTTTAAACTAATTCATAAATAATAGATTCTCACTATTCTTTGAGCTCATGTATAATATAATACTAAAATTATAATGTTTTTTATTGTAACCTAGTCATATCTGTATATTGCTTTTTAAAATTTTGTTGCATTGTCATATCTGTATCCTATATCCGTATTCATGATGCATGGGCTAATGGTAAATTTGTACTAAAGCGCTTGCTGATGCACAGGTCGGTTGTCTTCAAAAAGTGATATATACAACTTTGGGGTTGTTTTGCTGGAACTATTATCCGGACATCGCGCTGTCGACAAATCAAAGGCTGGCGTGGAACAGAACCTAGTGGACTAGGCAAAGCCGTATTTGGGCGACAAACAAAAATTATTTAAAATAATGGACACAAAGTTGGAGGGTCAGTACCAAAAATGAGCTTATGCAGCTGCTACACTTGCCTTACAGTGTTTAAGCACTGAGCCCAAACTCCGACCACGAATGGCAGAGGTCTTAGCGACGCTACAACAGCTTCAAGCTCCCAAAAACGCAGCCAAACACACCCAACTAGAGCATCAGACTGTTTCTAATTCTATTGGTAAATCAGCAGCAAGACATCACCAGTCGCCCAATACAAATCAGTACCCAATATAAACAAGTAAAGCAAATAAAATAGTCTAAATTTTCAAAGAAGTTCTGCTTGTACATTGTGACATTTGATCAAATACGTAGCATACATGAAGAAAAGTTAAGCAAATCTAAGAAAATAAAACCCAAACAGAGAGTGTTGGCTTTTTGGCTTTTGAAGGAAAATATTATAAATGCGAGCGTGCTAGCAAGGATTGAAAAATCGTTACAGATTAAATTCAAGCCAATTATCAAGCGATTGTGTTGACAGTTCTTTCGCCTCAACAAAGAGGACTTCAAAATTGCCAAAGTGTAGAGAAAAGAAAAATTAAAAGAAGAATGAGGGAGATGGAGAAAGATGATTGAGTGAACAATCAAAGTAATAATTACTTACCTCTACTCCTATGCTTCGAAAAGAAAGTGCATTAAATGCTTCGAAAATGAAATGCTGAAAATAAATTCTTCGAAATATAAATTTATGTTAAACTACTCCTATGATAAGGAAAATGACAAGAAATATTGAAATCAATTGTCTTTGATTTGAATTATGGATCTTTTACAATGTAGCCATTAATGGCTATTTATAGAGGAAAAAATACAGCAATAACTACTTAGTAACTACCCATTTCTTCCATCTTCATTCTTGTCTTGCCATGTGTCCTTCCACTCATCCACTTTGTCCTTCATATTCTCCATCATCTCTATAACTTCTTTTAACTTCCAAATGAATAAGAGGATGCCACGTGTCCTGCAATTATATAAATAATAAAAATTGCAGATTTATGGTGCTAACAGAGAGACAATAAAGATATACAAATGGGCAGTCAAAAAACAAAGCAATCATAAAAAGGAAATGAAACAAAATATTCAAAACCCAACCGAGAGAGAGAAGATGAAAAGTACATTCACAGAGAGATAGAGAAGGGACACTACTAAAAAAAGTACTTTTTGCGACCGCTACAAGCTGTCGCAAATAATGAAAAAACAGTCGCAAAAAACTTTTTGCGACGGCCTATGCGACGGCAAATGAGGGTCGCGAATGTGGGGGTGGCAAATACTTTTTGCGACCGCAAAATAGCAGTCGCAAACTATTTGCGACCATCTAACCTACTTATAGCGACTGATATTTTGCCGTCGCAAAAAAGTTTAAAAAAAGACCTACAATGTATTAGCGACCATCTTCTTACCGTCGCAAAAAAAAAAAAAAAAACCTACAATCACATATATATTCAAATATTATATACAATAAACATAAAGACATTTGCAAAAATCTCAACATTCATGCATTATTTTTCATTTCTTCCCTCAATAAAATTCTCTTCAAAAAAAAAAAAAAAAAAAACCTATCCACAAATCATACAGATATGTCCAAAGAGGTGAACAAATATCCCTAAAAAAAGAGGCACAAACACATTACTTTCCATTTCTTCCCTCAATAAGACCATATGTAATCAAGGATTTGGGGCAGCTTACTAAACCAGAACCTGTTTAGGGGCCCCATAATTGGATTATGTGGACCATGAACACAGTCAACGGCAGCGACAGAGCTGTAGCAAAAATATATGTATTCCCTTACACAACCTGCAAGGGTAGGCTCAAAAAACCTAGCTCTGTAGTGGACACCATAACAAACAGAATATTTATAGATTGCTATCAAGGCATTCAACACTTGAGACCAGCTGCAATCCGCCCAGAAAAATAGTCCCTGCAGCCATTCTTCATGTCAATGATCTGCCAACAGTGCTTCAGCTTACCACCAACATTCTTTACAATTGTACCACCCATCTTCAATCTTGAAGAATTAGTAGAACCTGTCCAAAATTGTAAATGGAGTGAGTACAACCAAGCACAAACCCAGCCTATGTATAGGATGCAAGAAACTAACTAAAACATAATGAACGGGCTAACTTCACTCAACCCACAATATATTAGCTCACAACACTCAGAACAATAATTTACGACACACAATATTAGAACTAATATCCTCAACCCACAATACAGATCACATGAGCAATATATCCATAACATGAACTGGTAAAAATACAAGACTATCAAAGTTGCCGAGTAATTTCATAATCACAACGTGTGCAGAAAATTTACAAGACTATTATAGAGGAATACACAATAAAAGGAAATTCAAGGACAAATTTTGTATTTATGACTGCACATGAGAAGCCAGCTTTGAAGAGCAAAGGCACCATTTCAAATTTCAAATATAAATGGAGACTAAGTTCGTTTATTTGTTTGTGCAGTGTTGTGGTGGTCTGAAACTAGTGGTGAACAAGAAGACCAAAAGGAAAAAGAAAAGGAAAGAAAAGAAAGTTCGGGATGAGAAAATAAAAGATGGGGAAAAATGTCAACGGTTACGAAAAAGATGCTCAATGCAACTTTGAATTTTATATACACTTACAAATTCTGAGTCTTTCTGTTCGTTGATGACCCCTTTCTCAAATTCTGTGCAGCCTTTGATTTGTTTGGCAGCAGCCTCAACAATCTTCTCATAATCTTCAAGTACTTTCTCCCTAGCCGTCTTCTACATGGCCCACCACACTCATAAAAAGCTAGCAAGATAATGGTTAATCATCCAACAGTAGGACCATCTGTAACTGTCCCAGCCTCAGCACATGCATGATATGTTATAACAGACTGAACATATTGGAGCATTTATGGTTTATTTTTCAAATTCTCTCAGGGAAAAAACAAAATAGGTAAAAGAGCAAACCTTAACAAATGCAAAGCAGTTCTTTATCTCCGGTACATCACCAAGATAATAAGCATAGGGACGCCGCCATCCACCACATGGAACTTGAACAACCTGCTCTAATATGAAATTTAGGAATGTAACATAAAAGAAACTTGGAAGAAACTGTGAGAGAGAGAGAGAGAGAGAGTACCTTTGCCTCAGACATCAAGTTCCATATCAGAAAGTTGGTTGATGAAAAACCTACAGCATAGCTGCCACTTGTCAAATCATTAGAAGAGGTGGCATCAAAGACACATCGAACCAAACTCATTTCTTTCACTTGTTTCATCCCTAGAAATTCCAAATTTTGTTGATCTCTGTCATGTTCCAAATAGCATATGCACCCATCTCCTCCAGTCTGAAGAAAAATGAAATAGTAGAAGAACTAACACATGAGCATGTGATTACTTGTTCTGTTGTTTTAATTACATATGCATGGGAAAAATTAAATTGACCAGTTTATAAATTGTTTTTATTGGTTATGTACTCTACTCTAGATCCTAAATGTTTAGTTAAAGTGTGATTGGTATCAGAGCCATTTGAGGTGAAATAAAACTTGAAAAATTTGTCGATCTCTGTCATATTCCAAATAGCAACATGCACTTATGAAGAAAATGAAATAGAAAAAGTAAATGAATCAAACCCTAACTTTGCTCCTTCCACCAAAACCTGTTTTTTTTTGCTTCTCCTACACAAATGAAATAGTCAGTTCACTGGTGCTACTGCAGGTGCAACAAACCATAATACCAAATTATAAAATTATATGCCTAGAAGATCAGTAACCTTGCAAAAAGTAAGCAACTTCTGCTTTCGACTTTTATTGAGGGCGCTTAAGACAATTAACAGAAACAACAGTACGTGCATGATACTCTGCTATCTGCAGCATCTGTGAAACCAAATAAGATTCTATTAGATATATGCATCTCTCATATAAGAAGTGGCCATACACAAATAAAGATCTATGTAGTGAGGCATCTTTCATCCAAGACTACCGCGTGTTGATAATTTCCAAAGGAAAACAAAAGAAAGAAGGAAAAGATAAAATATTATGTTCAATAATGCAGAAAGAAAACGACAATTTCCATTCCCTTTAAACCGAAAAATAAGTACTTTCCTTTTTTTATTTTTATTTATTTATTTGTATTTTTAAAAACTAATGCAAGGAATAAAAAAGTTTATAGATATTGAACTCTTCGAAAATATTGATGAAAGTAAATATGAAGTTTAGTATAAAACAAATCCAAAAAAAAAAAAAGAAAAAGAAAATAGAAAACATGGACATTAAAATTTGGTAGGAACATGCATGCATATGCATATCTATATATGCTGGTGCAGGTGCATGTTCATCACCACACAAAAATAAATAAATAAATAAAGATCAAAAAAATTAAGAAAGAAAAGGATGTTAGAGGTTTGGGTATATTTTCAGTTTAATTCAACCTGGTTCATAGTCCAAGATCACAATATAATTCAAATCTATCAGCTATAGCCTATAGGTCTCATTCCTAGAAAGATCAATCATAATTCTACTAGAAAGTAGAAACATGATATATGCTTTAAAAACTTGTGTAACCAAGCTAGATCTTTTCTGGACAATGTTAATAAGTCAACTTCACTTTTCATACGACAGTACCTGGTTGGCATTATATCCTACATACATTTTACATGGTTTTAACTATCAATAGGCCAAGCTTTCTTAAACTGCTAAATGCAATATTTAGAGATATCAATGTCCTATATCAGCCAAAGATCAACATGAGCACCAGGACCATCCAATATTTAAATCCTAGACATGTATGGCACACTATAAGCTATCAACTAGACAATAAACATAGAAAATAAATATATATATATATATATATTTATAAATATTATGCACTGGAATGCTTAACCTAAGCCTGAGGTGAAACCAATCAATTATGGAGACCAGAGAACATTTAGCATTAGATAAAAAGAGCAGTTCTGATTTGTGATCATTTTAATAAAATTGAAGCAATTCATCTTTAACAGCAATCCATATAAACATGCATACACAAATAAGTCTATATAAGTGCAAGTTGAGGGAGGAAAAATTAATATGCAGGAAAAAACAAGATCAGCTTCAAGTACAAACCCATTGTTCCAGTGGCAATATGGAACCTTTCACTCTGACACCAATTTTTTGCTTTTGAACCCGTATGTCGCTCCCATTCGTTAAGTGCCTGTTTTTCTGTCCCACAAGATCCACATTTGCAGACAACTCTGCCATGAAAGGAAAGAAAAGAAATATATAAAAAAGGAGTTGAATATGTTTTGAGAACAGAGCAAACTAAGACTCAAAACAGAAACAATCATAGCTCTGAATGTGATCATAGAAATTCAAGCTGATTGGCTTGATTAATTGAAGCACCAAGATCCAAGAACCTAAAACTCAACCAAGTGTTCGAAAGAAGCACTACACAAAGCGACAGGTGAGGACGAGTCAAATTAATCAGGCTTGACGACTAGGAGAAGCAAAAAGAAAACAGGTTTTGGTGGAAGGAGCAATGTAGTAGATACCATAACTACATTCAGATGTGTGTATATGAATAAAAAGTAAATGAATCAAACCCTAACTTTTGCTCTCTCACAAGATTCTCCTAAATTCTATGAAATTTGCAAAATTGGCTATGAATCGCAGAACAAAAAATAATCGAATTCAGATGTGTCTATATAAATATGCATGTATATGTGAGAAGAATTGAAAATAGATAGAAACATTTCAGATGAGAAAAGAAAGAATTGCAAATAATTGAAAACCTAGATTTCCTAAATCAGATAGAGAGAGAAACAGAGGTGATAGAGGAGGTTGAGGATTGCAAAATTACTTGTATTCTCACAAGACACCGATGAAATCACCTAATTTGCAATGAAATCACCTGAAAATTCAACAAATTGACAAGGTACATTACAAGTTTCTGAATTCATAAACAATTTAAGAGAGAGAGAGAGAAGAGAGAAGAGAGATTGAGAAATCTAAGGAGAAAGAGAGAGAGAGAGAGAGAGAGAGCCATACCTGTGACGACCATGGGTGAGTGCGAGAGAGAGCTAAGGCACGTTGAGAGCTTCCATCAGAGAGAGAGAGAGAGAGAGAGAGTTATGAAATTGAAATTGGGGAAAATTAATTAAAGAAAGCCGTGTTATTTGCATCCCTTATAAGTTATGGCTGTTGCTGATATATATATATATATATATTTTTTTTTTTGTGACCGCTTATTTGACCGTCGCAAAAGAAATGACGCAAAAACTCACTTTTCTAGTAGTGGGATCAAAAATACCTCGTGATGTTTCTCAATGTCTGTCCTTAATTCTTGAATACTCGAAGAAACGACGGCGGCGCTAACGCTAGCTCAGAGATACAATGTCGGTAATAGCGCCGAAGAAGGAAAATGGGCAAAGTCGGCGGCAGCGCTGAAGAGGGAGTAGTTAGGGTAGAGAACGAGAAGGGTAGAGAGTGAACGTGTGTTTCTTAATGTCTGTCCCTCTTCCTACTACTACAAATACCATCTTTCTCAAACTTCTTCCTCTTTCCATCCCCGAAATCATCGTAGTCCAACTCTCCCCTCACAAAATCCCCCAATTCTTCCCCATCATCCTCTTCCCCGATTCCAAAATCAGGAGTTCTTGATGAGTCGCTTCCAAGGCTTCGACTTCACATCCGAATCTTTGTAAATTGGGGTCGGAGAGGGGCGTTGAGGAAAATCGAAGGACCTTGTAGAGAGGATGAAGGTGGATGATTTGAGAGGGGTTTTGAGAGAGAAAGAGAGGGGGGGCGATGGGTTTGGAGTTGGAGAGAGAGAGAGAGAGAGAGAGAGAGCTTTTTTTCTTTCTCTTCAAATGGGAATTTTCTCTCAAATTAGGGCTCAAAATAGTGAAGTGAAGTAGATCAACGCTGGGAAGATTTGTGAATTGGCGCCACAAAATTTCATTTTGGCACTTTTTTGTTTTGTTTTGTTTTTTTTTTTTTTATCATACAATTCACGACATGTATTGTGCGTCGTAAAAAAATAATATTTTTAATGATAGGTGATGTGTGTCGTAAAAAGTGCAATACTTTTAACGGCGGGCATTGTGTGCGTCATGAAAAGTATTCACTTTTCACGACTAGCGTATGTGCGTCGTTTATAATTAATGTATTAACGGCACGCCATATCCATGTCGTAAAAAGTTTTATTATTTACGGCGTGCATTGCAAGTTGTAAAAAAATCATCATTATTACCATTCACAACCTACACAATAGACAAGCCGTGGTTGGAAAAGTATTTACGACATGCAAAAAAAGCAAGTCGTAAAAGTGAGAAACTACAACGTGCATTTACTGTATGCCGTTGATGTGGGCCGTAAAAAGTCAGTTTTGTTGTAGTGAATAATCCATGCAAGTCATCAACTAGTAATAAGCATCATCCGGGTCGAATTTGAGACACACCCACAACAATAAAGTCGTTTGTGGGGTGCACCCAGTTCCTTAAAATGCAATAAACCTGTACCTGAAGGGGCCTCTTTTATGAAAAAGCTTACATTCATGACAATATGACTGACAGGCAATGAAAGAAGATGACATGATCACATGTGGCAAGGTCATCGATCCAAGCCAAAAGAAAACATATGGTAGTTAAGTGGCAATACTAAACATTGATGGTAATGCCTAATAACATATTTTCACCAATCACGAGCAGAAAACGAGGTTATTGCTTATTGGAGTTGGGTTGCTACGTGCAGCTAATATATTGTAATGAAAGCACCACAGAATGCAACACAGCTTAAAGCGTTCAGTTAAGATGTCAGAGTTGGTCAAACCTGAAATATCACCAAATCCAATCAGAGCATGGTCTGTGAAAAACCCAATAATACATAAGTTGGCTGCAAATAGAAACACATGCAAAAGTATTGTTGCTGTCATAATTTAGCTGCAAAGATAAAGAAATCTGTGAGAAGAACTAAAGACTAACACAAATGCAACACTGTGTCAGCTAACAGTACTTTTTAACACTAAAAATTAAAGGGAAAAAAATAAAAGAAAAAAGAAAAAGAGATGAGGTTCCTTTTAGTTAGAACTTTCCTCTGAAAGGTGGACCTACCATAAAGCACTAGGATTGAACTTTTTGGGTCCCTAATGGAAAAAAGATCTTCTTCTTTGTCATATTATCTTTGAATTGATTAGGGTCCAACAAAATATTCTCTAGACTCCATCTGCTCATGTGGGTAGTTCTGATTAGAATACTGAGAATGGAAATTCCATTGTAATGCCATGCAGAAATGCATGTGCATAAACATGTCACATTGGGAAGGCCAATGGCATAACTATAAGAATTAATGCAAGCGCACTGGCAGATAGAATCTTCAGCTTGTGGGGTCTTGAACCCACTCCCCATTGGCCACATGATTTGGTCTACACAAAATAGCCAACCCAAATCTTGTAACTTTCTCTATGTTTCTCTCTACCTGCCTCACTCTCAGGCACTTTTAGAGGCTTCCAAGACACATCAAATAGTCACACCACACATTCTGAAAAGAGCACCTTCTCTCACTTCCTCCTCACTGCCAGAGTAATCTAAATCAAGTTCTTTGAAGAAAGATCACAAAAATGAAGGTAACCCCAATTTCTGTTGAACTTTGGAAGACAAAAACTGTTTCCAGTATTTTATGACTTCATATTTGCATATCTTGATTGCAGTTACTTGGTTGGATGCATCGCAAGTTAAGGCCTAGTGAAGCACTCAAGGATTTTGCCATTGGGGTAAGTCATGTTTCTAATCCGACCTCTATGAGTTGAGTTGGTTCGGCTTTTTCAATATATTGGTTCGGCTCTAGATCTTAAAATCATCAACCCGACATCAATGGGTTGGGGCGCTGTTTAAGCCACGCTTAAACTGAAGCAATCCAAGGTCCGAATCTATATATATTGCATAAAATTCTAATGTTGTTGACATGTCTTTATGTAATTGGTCTATTGCAAATACTAAGGTGGACTTGATTGCACCTGATCATTTCATAAATAAGAGAAAAGTAATGTCTAATCTAATCTTTCATTTCCTACCTTCATCCACTACACTACTACAAGCTGAGCCGCTGCGGGTGATTTCTCTATTCTTGGCAATCGTCTCCGAACAATATTTTGTAAACAATATTAAATTTTAAAACAGTACTTTGTTGCTCTATGTCTGTGTTACGTTAAAATGTTTAAGATTTGTTTATTCTAATCATTTATTGCTGATTGATTCACTTATTTTAGTATAGTGGAACTACGGTTCCAACCCAAACAAACCCGATGCTAAATCGGGTTGGCTTGGTTTGGTTTTGGTTCCAGTGCATGATTGGTTCTGTCCTGCACCCAAAAACCTGGGACTGATCATGATTGGTTTGGTTCTGAGTTTAAGGCTAACTAGAACCAAAGCAACCCATGTGCACGCCTAATCATATTTATGCCAATGGTAGTCATCTTCACCTTTATCCCAATTATTTAACATTTCTTCAGTCATGGAATTCTTCTAATTGTCTTTCAGAGAAGCCATCACTGAATGAGCAACAGTACGACATGAAGGCAAACTATGGTACTAAGACCTTAGGCAAATCACAGAGATACAACCATCTTCGAAAATCATTTGCCATAGAAGAAGATGACTTTGAAGAAGAGTCATCGGCTGCGATTTCTCAGCTCTTCCATGGCTTCCTTACCATTGGTACTCTTGGTTCAGACACAGTCATCGCTGACCCATCATCAACGCCAACACTCGCCATCTCTGTTGAGAACATAACTGAAAAAGAAACAGAAGTAACAAAGCATGATTTGAAGCTGATTAATGATGAGTTGGAGAAGGTGCTAGGAGTTGAAGGTAAAGAAGATGGTTGCAATGACTTATCTGGGAGAAACAGTCATGTTAGCACCATTACACTGAGTGGCAAGACATTGGAAGGCACAGAGAGCAGTGGGAACAGAACAACAATGTGTCCACTCCAGGGCTATCTGCTTGGGTCAGCAATTGAGTTGCCAGAAACAAAGAAGGAACATAGAACATCACTTGGGGAGCTGTTTCAGGGGACAAAAATGATAGAGGAAAATTCTGTCGCTAAATGCGAGAGCGGAGAAAAGAAGGCAGACAAGGAAACAAATAAATTTGTTATACGTCTCATGAAAAAGATACTGAAGAAAAGAATGGTCCATGATTCCTCTCGGAACTCCACCACAGTGACTGGGGGAAATGTTATCTCTGCTTCAATGGAGACGAAACTGCATAAGGTATGTCTACTTCTAGTACTGAATGATAGATCCTCTAGATGGGATATATGGAGCACTGCAACTCCTGACATAGTTTCGTTGGGATCATTGCAACATCATCTGTGATTTGCTTACAAAGAACATACTGTGTAGTGTGATCAAACCAATCAGATGATTCGCACCATCCAATCATTAACATTGCAAGATGGTTCCTCCATTTCTCTGGATACACTTCAAGTCCTAATATGTGCTTATAACTGAATATCTCTAATCCTATGGTACTAGGAACATGAATTGTTCTGATACGAGAAATAGAAATGCGGGTATCTAACATGCTCAGTACGATACTGGTTGACTTGTTTTGATCACACTATTAGTATTAAAGGTACTCAAAATGCTATATTACAAGAACTCAGGTACAGTTGTTGGCTTTTGAGCATGTGCTTAAGCTTCATATTTGTCTAATTCCCATGTCCAAGGACATGAGAACATGGCAAAGTATTGCTGATTTTTAATATCCTCCTTTTATTTTCAGGGTAAAATAGTACTTACAATGTGACATATAGAATTGCACACATAATGTAAGAGTTTTATGCATAATTATATGTAAACTCAAATTCCTAAACATACTTTGAATTCTGCGTTCAGTTTTTTAATTTTACAATTTGCTGCATGCAGATCCTCCACATGTTCCACAAGAAAGTCTATCCTGAAAACTCAACTTCTGCATGGAAATCAGATAAGCCCCATAAGAATGAACCAAAGAACAACATCACCTATGATGAGGGGTACTATAACGGAGATTATACGCACCCAGGGGAAGATATCATAATATTTCCCCATACAGCCCTTTCAAAAGAGAGCATACGATGCTTCAAGAGACACTCAAACCCATCACAACTCACAATCAGTGGAAGCAATTCAAATGGGAACAGCGAAAACTAGATCAATACAGATGCAGACTGTAAGTACACATATATCTACCTTTCCCAAAATCTATTTTATGCTCCAGACTTCATGGTGATTATAATTTGATTATAGAGACTAAATTCTGAGCCCACAAAAGTTGGCATTTACACTGTCACTTTTGGACTGATGAAGTTGTACATCCTTCAACTTCTATTCTTGATAAGGACAAAGGAAAGACCTAGTTTATGGGTTCTGTCATATATAACGATCTCCTTCTAACTGGCCTCATGTATTATGGATTTAATTATTCAAGTTGTGCAACTATTTTGGTTATTAGTCTGATTCAATTCTATTATTTGCACTGCAGACTTCGCGCTGGAGCTATAGAAGGAAGAAGTGCTCTTAAAGTGCGGTTATGATATATTGGCATTAAATAGTAATCATTTGGCATTATGTTATAATTTTTAACATAATGCAGTCAGACAATGTCCACTAGGATTGTGCCCTTCAACACCCACAACCTGCAAAAATGCAATCATTTGGCATTATGTTATAATTTTTAAAAGGAATATTGAAATGGCAGTCGAGTTCCTATTTCTTTCTTGACAAGGAAAAATTGAAGATTGGCTCAATTTTTGTAAGTCAAGAAGCACCCGTTGCCCTCCAGAATGCTCAACACTATCAGAGAACTAATAACCATATTAAATAGCAGAGGTGTGGGGATAACTAATAGCATCAAAGGATAAGAAGTAAATGCCACATCTAAAGGTGTTTAACATGTACCATCCAAATGAAATTCATATCCCATCTTAAGATTTATCTAATTGGTAATTCCGATCATGAAATTTTAGTAAAGTTAAGCTACCAAGGAACTAGGTATATTGAGGTAAAGCATTGGCCAAAATCAAGTGCCATATGCCCAACTGGGGAAAGCAGTAGAGAGTAGTTCCCTTGACAACATCTTGAGCACATTGTCTAATAAAAGGACTTTTTAGCTCACACAATAATGAATTAGCTTACACAATTAATGCAGGAGGCAACACAACATTCCTGATGAACGCCTAGGGGGAAACTAAAGGACAAGACCAATAGTCTTTACCTGCTTTGCAGCAAGACAGGCTTCTTCTTCAAACGGCCTTCTTCTTCACAGCAGATCATGCCAACTGCAAATACACTTTTCTGAAATAATAGGTTCCATGAGAAGCTAGATATGTTGTTTGATTAGCATACAAACTCAAAACTAAACCATATTTAAAAAATGCCATCACAATTTGGGAAGTGCTAGAAGTTGTACCTGAATTTTCATTCTTTATTTTCTTTCAAAACTACCCTCATTTAAAGACTCTCTCCCACTCCTCACACCAAACAGTGTAAATTCTCCATTTTTTAAGATTGCAAGTGTGTGCAGATAAGAGAGAGGTAGAAATGGAGCAACTATATTACCTGTGAAGCAACTGTACGGTCAATTGGTTCCTCAAACAGACCAGAAGCAACAAGTGTTGTTGCATGCTTTCTAATGCGATTTTCGAGGAAATTGAACTAGATCATCAAAAAGACAAAGTTAGTACTTTGCATAATAAGTTAAAACATCTGTGCTATGAGATCCATTTAGTACCTTGTCTTCAATCTTGTCATACATGAACCTGCAACCCGGTTCAGGCTGGGACCCATGAATAACTAAGGAGCACCTTGAGCTGGGTTGTACCCTCTTTATGATGTCATCCTCTGAAATCTCATGATCATGCTCTTTCTTTACGTTTTCTACATTAGGCAGGTCATTGAGAGTGGATTGCACCACAAACTTACTCTTTCTTTGGCCAAAGGGCGTCACAGATTCTAAAGGCTTTATAGAAGAGAAAGTCTCCCCATTAATTTTGTGTATCGAATCAAATGGTTCTGGACCAAGTGTATCAGATCTATCTGTTGGAGTGCCAAGAAAACCCTCTTCTGTATCTTCATGTTCATCACTCAATATCCTACATAAAAGTTCAGCCATCATTGGTAACATATAATGGTACTTTAACTCACGACTGTCAACCATTCACACTAGTTTTTCAAGAACTTGTGTAGATGAAAACACACGTAGATTGGTTCCACTTCCACCATTTCAATGGTCTTACAAATTCTACCATTACAATGCAATAGTTATTTAGTTCACAATACCAGAATCTCCTACAAAATTTAACTAGGTTTAGTTAAATGCAATAGTTATTCGCTAGCGCACACACAAGAAATTAACATTAAGGCTGTGTATTTGCTAGTTATTTGCTTGTATTGTATACAGAAAGTGAGACCTGAGCGCATTGAAACATTGCCAACTCATGAAAAAAAGTTGCTGTAAATTCGAACTGGATTCAAGTGCAAAGAAAAGGGGATGAATACTCACATTTCTTCAAAATCTCCTCTTCTTCGTCGAGATTGAAACCGTTCTTCTTGAACTCTGCTTTGATTTCCTCTTCCATGGCGATCTAGGGTTTGCCGAGAGGACGGAATGAACTACCGAAACAAAAAATGGCGAGAAAATTTACCCATATATGTGGGAAATTCTCTATAATTAAATGATACCTCTAATTTGAAAACTCTAAAAACCACTGATAATGTAGAAAATAAAAAATAACAAATAAAAAAATCAAGATCAATAACGAATTAGCTTACACAATCAAGATCACTGATAATTAGCTTACACAATCCCATGCCGGCCGCCCTCCCTCCCCCCTCACGGCCGGCCCTCCTTCCCTCCCTCCCCCCTCCCCGTCCGCCCTCCCCTCCCCTCCCCTCAATTTCCACTGCTTTCATGCTAAACAAACTCAGCCTTAAGACCGAGTCCTACATGATTCCAACTGGTAGGGCAATTGTATTGTCTTTGAATGGGGAGATGTATCTTGTTTTTAAGTTGCTATGTTAGCCACTTACTATGTTTGTTTATGTTCTCTGAACTATGTATATTTAGCATCTCCTCATTTCTCTCTCTTTTGTTACACCAGTCCTCGCAAGGGATGCATTCATCGAAGTTCTGTCTAAATCCTGTAGGAGACACGCCTTCCTCTTGCCGCCTATTTGATGCTATCGTGAGCCACTGTGTTCCTGTTATTGTGAGTGACAAAATTGAACTTCCCTACAAGGATGAAATCAACTACAAAGAGTTCTCTGTTTTTTTCTCTGTCAATGAGGCGTTGGTTCCCGGTTACATGGTTACAAAGCTCCGGGAATTTCCTAAAGAGAGATGGCTTTACATGTGGAGGCGGCTCAAAAATGTCTCCCATCACTTTGAATTCTAGTATCCCCCGAGAAAGGAAGATGCTGTGAATATGCTATAGAGACAGGTCAAGCACACGGTTCCCGCGGCCAAACTTGCTGTACATAGGAGCCGGAGATTGAAAGTGCCAGACTGGTGGCGCCGAAGGAGATAGTTTGGAGGCTGCTTTTGCTGACATAGGTGTATCATTTTTTCATTTTTTTGAACCGTGTATTGTAAGATTTTTTAATGTTTTTAAAAACAGATAGAAAAATAAATATAGGCAAGGCTTTTTGAAGTACAGATATGCATGCACCAATACATCATGCATATAAAATGCAGAGCTCGAGTTAAAATATGTATAGCAAATGATAGAGCACTTCAACACATTATTATATCTTTGAATCAAATTTGTCTTCAAAATTTTTCTCATTCTCGTAGTTGTGTAATGTGTTCATATTCTTATCTCACCATATAGGCTTTAGTTTGCAACTTTCTAAGTTCCCAAGTTGCCACCTCAACTCTTAACTACTTAAGCATGCTTTGTTTCTATTTACCATAGCAATTTGAGTAGTGATGTACATTGAAGGATTGAGACACCCTTCCTATAGTGCCCCTGTGGATTAAAATCCAACATTCTCAAGGAAAAGTGTGTGTGTGTGTGTGCGCGCGCGCGTGTTTTAATTTTTTTATCATTTTATGAAAGAGTTCTTTTTTTTTTCAAGAAAAGTTACAATGCAGTTGTATTAAAAGAAAAGCAAGTGTCATACAAAACAAGAAACTTTACACAAACTACAAACTGAAAGAGTTATGTTGTGGTGTTTGAAATAACCTCCACTTGCTAGAATTTCAGGAAAAAGGTAAATGAAGAGTATTTGAAGCTAGGGTTTGAGATACAACTACAAGAGTGAATTTTTTCATTTAGTTCAACATCTTAGTTCACTTCACTGTCTTATGTAGAGACATTATTCCCTCGACAATTAAACATTGGCACATTCATTAATAAAAGAATTATATGGAAAATTAAAAAAAAAAAATACAAGACAAGCCTCTAGTGATAAAACATTATAAGTGCACATGTAGAAGAATTGCTAGTAATTTTGTATTATCTATTTGTCTTTGACATGAATTTGGATCCGATGCCATGAAGTGTTGAGTATCCCTCTCAAGTTCCATATGACTGCCACATTTTTAGGCTGGACATTTGCGGCTGTGTCAACCTGCCCCATCATTGTAAGGAAAGATAAATCATGCATCAACAAACTATTGCGAAACATTGTAAACACAAACAAGAAATCACTTCACATAGGACCGTCAGGTTCAGTTGCATTAAGTGTCAGATGGTTCTAGCATTTGCAAGGTTTGGCTTTGACACATCTGTGGTGGATACTATATCTTATATGTGGGTTGTGTGAAAAAATGTAGCTAGCAATTACTTACAGCTTTGGCAACAATCTCTGTATTGTGGAGGACATCACCTTCAGCTTCAAACAGCACCCATGCCCACTTGTCACAGTATTTATCATCATCAGCAATAGCATTATATGGAATTCCACTCTTTTGGTGTCTGGATGCTTCCACCCATGCCTTGCTGCCATCAAATGATACATCGAGTCTTTCAATGCCGCGTCCACCTCTAGACACTGCATATCCATGAACTTTGACCTGCATCATGACAATGATGAAGACAAGGATGAGTATCATATCGTGGAACTGGCAATTGGGTGATCAAAGTGAAAATTTTCAATTATACATAATATTTGTGCCCAATGGAAACCGTGTTTGAAATATGTTACAAACCTTTCCGTGCTGCACTGTATTATCATCCTCCAGTGAACAAATTGCACTCTGCAAATTAGTCAAGGATGTTACAAAAGTTCAGCAAGGAACTAATTATTTCAAATCCACTAAGGCTTGTAGGCAACCTTCCAATGGATTTGAAATAATTAATTCAAATTCTCCCTAATCTCACACCTCAACCTTGACTCTTAACGTGCATATTTAAAGTTTTTGAGTCGAATCTTACCATGGGTAGAGGAGCATGGGGAAGTTTTATCAATTTTGAGTTAGTCTATCTTTTTTATTCAACAAAGGATTTAAAATACCCAAAGTCCTTGAAATCTGTCAATTTCAAATCCTTTCTCAAATCCAACCCATTTCCAAACACAGTGCATCTATTATGCTCATAATGGTTCCATTTGTGAACGCTATGTAATTTCCACTGTCAAATACAGAGAACAAACCTGGACTGGAAAATCCATTTGACGCTTTCGAGTGGACCAGTCAATATTTTCCCAGTTAACCGAAGGAGGAAACATCTTGTAGTCCCCTTGCATGAAAAAACCCTGTTTATTGTCGTTACACATTAGTGTAAGATAATTTAATTTACAAGTGAAAGGTCATAATTATAGGAGAACTCTAATTTTTACATTTTTCAGAACCAACCTGACATTCTTCTCCGATTATGTTGATTGAATCCAACCATTTTACAGAGCGGGCATCTATAATGGGGACAACCACACGAAGTGGATATCCATGATCTCTATTTAGAAGCTTCGGTATGGTAAACCAGTCAAATTTTGATAAGAACAAACAACATGGAGGAAGATTAGTCAAGAACAAGAGGATTCAAGAAACTTAGAAGATATTATAGTTCATTTCTTCCATGAATTTGCTATTCAAATCCAATGCTTGAATTTCATGCTGCCAAACACAACGCAAGCAACAATGCATTAAAATTTCCTACCTCACCGTTCATCTCGTATGCAAGTAGAACATCAGCTTCAGAATTTGTTGATTGAATTAATGGAATCAATGCCTTATATGGACCTCCTTTCTCCTCCTAATAGTCCAAATTACTTGGAATTGAATTAATCCACCAAACAGTGTAATTTCTTTATAATTAAGATTAAATGAATTTAAGAAATTTTCACTTTGCACATATCAACGCTTACAAATTCTATGTGCTTTCCACCTAAAGGAGTGGTTTTCGTCAATTTAGGTA
Organism: Camellia lanceoleosa; assembly: GCA_025200525.1. Classification (NCBI taxonomy): domain Eukaryota; kingdom Viridiplantae; phylum Streptophyta; class Magnoliopsida; order Ericales; family Theaceae; genus Camellia; species Camellia lanceoleosa. Next base: position 176,176,594 of record CM045764.1, on the reverse strand, counting down.
TACCTAAATTGACGAAAACCAATTTAGGTGGAGCCAAACTTGCTGATGTTCTTGAACTTGTGGGAATCCTTTGAGATTCAAAGATGCTTTGAGATTCGAATGAATCGTAAGAATGTTCTGCATCATTTGTACATGTCCTTCAAGAAGACTTCACACATCCTTCATCTTTTACTCAGAGTAGCACACAATACTCTGGATTGCTTCATGCTAAGAGTGGTTTTCGTCATTTTTCACTAGTTGTGTGTCTCTTGGCTGTGAGTGACTGGAGTTCATGTTTTGTCATGCGTATTTTATATGCATTGTGATTCTGTTTTCATCATCAAAAGCACAAGAAAAACAGCTCTTCTTTGCCATACTGCACTCTCTCTCTCTCTCTCTCTCTCTATTAAAAAATATTTTTGCAAGGCGCAAAGTAAACTGCTGAATAATAATAGTAATTACAGCCTGAAAACCAAACTGCTAAATTTACCCTAATTTACTGAAGAATCAACAAGGTATGTTCACAAATGAATCCCAACAATATTTGTGTATGTTACCACTGAAATATTTACATACACCATCATAATGATGGGAAGAATAAATTAAAACCATTGATCACAATTGACCTTTTTATACATCAAATGGGTTCAACCAAGAAAGAATAACTCAGTTCCTTCGCCAAACTTCAAACTTTATGCAAATCTCTGGAAGATGCCTCCTTAATGTAGTCTCTTTGCACACATTAAGAACATTAAATGAATTAAAGAATCTGTTTTGGAGAAGTAACTAACTCAATCAAATCAAATCTGATCCTGATCACAACACTGAAGTTGTTCACCCGAATGTCAAGCAGCTGATCTGCAAACAGGTCATGTTTGTGCCACAAAATTCTCTGTGGAAGGCAGTGGAATTGCCAATTCAAGAAATCATATATATATACACATCTATATTCTGTGTATGACTTGTGAAGGGTTGCGAATTTCCATAGGTTTATCTGATCAACATCCAGCTGCTTTCAAGAAGTTATCATATGGACTTGATGCCGGTAGCCTGAAGGACTGAGGATAATTCTGGTACTCTGTTGCACACATCAGTGGAAGAGTCACCGCAGATGGTTTGCTTGCAGTGTTACTAAAGCTCCAGTTCACGGAAGCATCATCGCCCTGCTTTAAAATTAGTTCAGGATATCAGATCGATCTAGAGAACATGAATAATGTGGTGTAGTATTTTGAATGTCAAAGCATGAACGAACTAGAACATCATCTAGTGCTAGTGTAAGATTATTCAAATTTGATAGCTGAAAAATGTACTTGTCTATATATGTACTTATGTATACAGTTAAGTGCTGCTGTAGAAGCATACGTAAAGGCCACTTTTTATTGCCTTTTCATTTCCATTTTAGGTATTACGGTAATGATTCAGTGAAGAGATGGCAAAACACGTGAGGTGCACCGAAGACTCTCAAGAGGACTGGCAAGGTATGAAGCAATCCAGAGTATTGTGTACTACTCTGAGTAAAAGATGAAGGATAAGTGAAGTCTTCTTGAAGGACATGTACAAATGATGCAGAACATTCAAGGATCGTAATCATTGAGATATCTACATGTAAACTACTAAATGGCCATAATATGACTGCCCAAAAAACAAATGTTTGACAGGTCAAGATTCTAGGATGCATGATATGGCATTTGAACAAAAGAAAAAAAAAACAGTAGTTGGATTCTACTACTCATTGCATTAGTAATTATTGAAGAATCTGTTTTGTTTTAACAAATTTTAAAAGTTAGTTTGGAGAATATTTTAAAAAGTTGGGAGTATGCTTATTAGGTAATTTTTGAAAAACTTGCATAGATAGAATCATTTTCTATTGAACTACATAGTTTAGATATATAGTGATGAATTTTCTAGCTTAGAATCGTGAAACTGAAACAGAGCTGAACACCCTTACCCGTAGGAGTTCTGTTACCAGAGGGAAAAGTTCCCAGCTTGTATTTGTTGGTTTGGTAAGAAGCTCCTTTCTCAAGCCTCACAGTGAGATCCACAACTGAAACATCCACTGTCGGAACTCGGAAAGCCATTCCAGTCAACTATCAGATCTGTCTGTTGGAGTGCCAAGAAAACCCTCTTTTGTATCTTCATGTTCATCAATCAAACACCCCCCGCCTGCCCACCCCGCCCTGCCCCCCAGCCCCCAACCCCCAACCCTCCCTCACGTCACTCTCCCTCACTCCACTCCCTCCCGTCACTCACATCACTCCCCTCCCCTCACTCCCCTCACGTCACTCCCGTCACTCCCCTCACGTCATGTCACTCACGTCACTCCCCTCCCCTCAACTAAAATATACATAAATGGTTTATTTTAAAATTTTATACAAGTAATTTTTTATAAAGATAAATGATAAAATATTATACAAGTTACATTTTTTTAAAGATAAATGATGAAATATATGATTGTAATTATTAAATTAATTTAATTATTTTTAGTGCATAATGTATTTACAAAGACTTATAAAATGAACTAATAGAACCGTGATGAATCTACAAGCTTCAACGCAATAGATCCAGTTTGGAATGTGACCCAACTCATGGTAAATAACCCTGTCTTCTAATGATAAAAAATGTAAGAAAGATGGTTTTTAATTTTTGAAAAAAATACAAGATTTTTTAATTTATTTTCATTAAAATTACCAACTGTTATCTATTTCATAAAAAAACTTTTATCTTAATCAAATGCATATAAGAAATACAATTTTTTCAATTTTTTTTACTTTATTTTTTATCATTTTCACTTTCTATCATATTTTTTTGGTGTAATAAAATAGATCTAAAAAAAAAAAAGCAGAGGCTTTTTGAGAAACACATGGCGACGTCAGTCTGGAAATGTTATGGTTACTTGAAAATTTGTTAGCCCCAATTAAGGGGATCTTACTCATATGATCATAATAAGAGAAACACTATGGTGCACACTCTTCAAATGGTGTATATTATATGTATCCTATCATTAAAAAAATGATATAATTTTATACTTTCTGAGTTATGACTAAAAAAAAAAAAAATCATAACTAACATAACATAAGGTATAATTAAAAGTTTCATGAGTTATAACTAAAATAATATCATAATTAAAGAAGAAAATTAGTTACAACTAAAAAAGAAAATGATATAACAGAGATGCATATAGTACACCCTTTTTCAAGGTGTGTATATTAGAATTTCCCATAAAAAGAGAAGAAATTTAACATTCATGAGGCCTAGTACACAAATAAGGGACAATTGTCCTAATCAAAACATAGCCCAATCATCAAACAACTTAGCTTAAGAGAAATGGTAGGAAAAAATGGCACCACATAGATCAACTGATGCAATTGCATTTATGGATATTCCAAAGGCTACCTTAAAATTATAGCCCCATCGAAATAAACTTGTTTCCATGATCTTCTTAGATAGGAATGTAGTTGTCATGATTGCAACATTTTCTATAATTGAAATCCAGAGAAGAGTATAGAATGGAAAAGAAAAGAATAGAGAAAACGTTTCTTGATATTCAACTAGTACTAGTGGAAACTGAATTCAAGATACAGTTAGGAAAGGTCACGAGAGAGCATCGTAGTTCAAATATTTTCAGAGAGCCTGAGATTTCTGGCGCTTCGTGTACTGGAGGATGGGCTCCTTTACCTGCAAAAGAAAAGAAAGTCATGAATAGAACAGTTTAGAGTATTGCCTATTGTCAATCAGCCTCCATTCTGATGACAAAGTTGAAGCATACCGTGCTCGCTTTCCTTGACTGCTTGTCCTGGGTGGACCTACTACAGATAACCATCTCAAACTCGTCACAGTGATTGCTATTTCCATTTGCTCTGCCATTCTCGTTCCCTGGTACAAAACTCTCTCTTGATGTTATTGGCTGCACAAAAACCACAATACAGTTTTTATATGTTTGGTATATTAGCTAAGAAAATAAATGAAACAATTGTGAGCACTGTCACTTGGGGATAAAAGAAAAAGACACGATTATGTTTTCTCACTATCATGTTTGAATAAGAAAGTAAAGCATATGAAAATAAAGATACATCGGTGAGATTTTTTTTATTCGTTCTGTAATTTTCATAGGCATATGAAAAATATACGGCCAATCGATTTTTTGGTGAGAAATTACAACCAGTCGATTCATCATTTTTGGTGAGAAATTGAGAGTGACATAATAAGAGACTTCTCACCCTTTCATGCTATTTCTCATCTAATTTATAAACTAAACATGAGACCAAAAAAAAAGTTCCATTTCCCATAATTCTTATCATTTCTCATCAAATCACTCAATCCAAACGGACTAAACTTCCATGAAACTTATGGGGTGACATGAATTAGTGTTCATAAGTAAAAAGGAAGCAGTTCATGATTAGATAGACTAACCTCAAATTTCGCTAGGGTGCATTTCCATGATCCCTTGCCCTTGAACCATTCTGCTCGCTTCTTAAAGAGCCATTTTGATGTGTCTCAGATCTGCCTCTCGTGCTCGTGAGATCTGATCCAATGGAGTGAAGCATCCCACAGGTGGACATGTCCCTGTTGATCCCTGATCATCAATAAGCATTCTTAGTTTCTATTGTTGCAAAGTACAAAAACAACTAGATAATGAAGAATAAGCATGCAAGTATTCTGATCCACTTACCGATTTTCTGAAATTCAACCTGGTTGGACTTGTTATGTGATTCATTAATATCCAAATCCTGTTTTATTTAATAGAGTTCCAAAAGATCAACAAAAATATATTTGAAGTTGTGTGCATTAATAAATCCAAAGAAAATTTTAAACATCACCATGGCATCAATGTCCAAGACTTTCTTGACTTCCATTAGCTTTTTCTCAGTCAGATCAGAATGGATCACACGTTTGCCTGTGACATTTAACGGCAAAAAGTTTAAGAGGGAAATTTAATTCTGCCAAATTATGCCAGAAACTAGGGAGAAAAAAATTAGTTTGAGCGAACACACCTAGCCTCCGGTTGCTTTTGGCATCAAGAAACCCATCATGGGTCATTTTATCAATCAGCTTGCGCGCTGTAGTCTTGTTGGCTCCTCCTTCAAGCTTGTCCTGAAGCTTTGTAGCAGTAATGTAGTTCATTGGAAGAGCATAATACAAAGTCTGTGATTGGAATGTTCATAATAATAAGTACACCATGCTCAGCTAACATCACACCAGTATCTATTGATTGGTAAGCCATGCTCAGCACTCATCATGACATGTTTTTATTGGAACAGAAACAGCCTATATAAATAAATAAATTAGTTTAGAGTCCTAATTCCTTGTTCAAAGGATAATTAATACGACTCACCTTCATGTACATGTGATCTTCGCCCATACCCTGCTGAGCTTTCTTCCCATCTGGGACATCCATTTCTTCTTTACAAAGATTGAATTTATAGGCTGATTCCTAAGATTGTGGTTTTGTTACAAAAATAAAAAGCACTATGAGCCAGCAGTAACAAGAATATATGAAATTCGGACTGACAATGAAAAGAATTAAACAACCTTTTGCTTGTTAATGGTATAACTGTCGGTTCCACTTTTAGATAGAATACCTTCCTTAACTAGCTTGTCCATAATTTCTGAAAAAGAATAAAAAAAAAAATTTAATTATTCCATAGCTTAATGGTTCAGAATGGGGAGGCCTTCTTTTATGGGCTTCAACATGGATCGATCCTCCATTTACCTTCTATCAAAACCTGCAACCATCAAGTTTCATACCAATATTAAGAAACTGTAAGATTCAAAAGAAATTGTAAATAGTTGATTTAACGAGCACTAGTCTTTCACACCACCAATTGAAGTATAGGAAAATGTCTTTACCATTGAGACGTCAGGGAAATTTGAGAGAACATTAGTGAGCTCAACAAAGGGCAAGGTGATAACAACCGATCCAGCCTTTACCCGCCTAATTGGTGTTCATCTTCCAGGGTCCTCAAGATTATCATCTGCCAATTGGATATTGTATAGTGGATTATGATATGCCCTGAACTTGTTCTAATACAATCAGCATGCTATGTCGTTTAACTGAAATCACCTTCATCAACCATGCCATTATCATCACAATTCTGTTGCTTATCTGTCAAAAGAACTAATGTCATTCACATTTCAAACTTCAGAGAATACTGGAAACACCTAATATGTAAACAAGCTGAAACAGCCGAGCACAAAGACATGTAATTACCTATTGGCGCGACTATGTATTCAAGTATTCTTGTAATGACTAACCTGAAGTGGGTTACAAATTGACAAGTAGTTAACTAAACACTTGTGCTATATGGTAAATCAAGCTTTCAGCAGTTAGTGAAGCTCATGGAGAACAAACAGTAATGTAATGTTAACACAGTACCTCACTGTCAGATTCAGAATGCTCATCCCTTTCTACAGAATCAGCTTCCAAGCTCACATCATCGTCTTGAATGTCATCATTTTCATCCTCACAAGGATCAAGCACACTCTTAACCTGCATAATTTCCAATTACAAAACTCAAAATTTGAACAAGGGATCCAAGTGTCTCACTGTTCCTGCAATCTTATAGCTTTACCTTGAGAGCTAATACAAAATGTTTGCTGTTGACATTCCCAACCTCCATTTTCAGAGGATTTTTAGTCCATGGGTTATGAGCTTCTTGTTCTGTGCAACTTCTGAAGAATGGAGGCTCGTAATCCACAGGCTGCAAGATCAATAAGTCAGTGATCATGCTTTTCATGGTCAAATATGAACAGACAAAAATAAGGATTTTTAGATGCATTATTGGACAGACTAGTGACAAGCCAGAACACCCCAAACTCTGTAAGATTCAGATGATGCTTCATCTTTGTTAGCATTTCCCATTCCAGCAGTTTTGCAGTTTGAAAATTACATAATTCTAACTGCATGGACATGTATAAGTTGATATTATCATTGGACTACTATCAGACAAACAAAACACACAAGTAAGAAATGTATGCAGCTTGTATAGAGATAATAGTGCTTGTGAGTTGCATTATTTATTTCCTCAGCCTTTTCAGTGTGTATCAGATTTTGTTTGACTATTCTATGCAAAAAACATTTCAAGAAAAAGATCTATGGAACTGAAGTCTAAGGGAACACCAATTAGCAAGATGAAGTACAAAAGAAGCTAATTAAATTTAGGGCATACCGTAACATCGTCATAGTAGAAGAGTTTCATCAAAATAGTCCGCTGAAACAATAATCAAATATCTTAAAGTCAAAAGCATTGCATTTAACATAAGCCACACTATGTCATTTCCTTTAACAAAGTGAAAAGTGCATCCAACAGGTAAAATCCTAAAGCTATCTCTCAACTCAGTCACTGGAAGTGTTACCTCTTCTGGCATTCTATCCAAAGTTCTCATCAATTGAACAAGTGTACGGACCATTTTGCAAGCAGAACTCCTGGATTGTTAATTTGTATCACAAACAAGGATATACATGGAAGTTCAAAATCTTGCCAACAAAAGATTGAGTTATCTGGCTTAAGTACCTCATCTGATTGGGAGTAACTTCAGTCAAGGAGTTGCACTTAAATGTTCCTCCCTGCTTGTTTCCAGTGCGATTGATCTTCATTGAAACCTCTTGGCTTTCAGAATTAGAGTAACTGAAAGCAACTGCAGCAGAAGAATTATAAATTTATTTACTATTCTAATAATGCACCGAAGGAAATCTACAGATACTAAAAGATTGGCACAGGCATTGCCATATAGCACAGTCATTGACGTTACTTCTACATATTTTCCTGGCAATCATTGATAGTTCCAAGGGAAATGCGATTCTTAAAATCTTACATGCATATTCCTCAATCATGTATTCATATGATAGCACATTTTGTTCTTCTTCTTTGCATCAATCCAGCATGCATAAATTTATATACATTCTGTAGATATTACAGTAAACATGTAAACAACACAAAATATGATACAAGTATGAGAAAATGATGTCTCTAATTACCATTTTTCTTGTTGATCATCATTTTCTTTTCCATTCCAATTCCTGGTACAAAAACTATAGTAATTTGATTTTCCTAAAAAAAATTATAGATTTTGACCAACTCTGCTTTGGAACAGGGGAAATATGACATAAGAAAAACCAATGGACCATAATTGCATATATGAATTTGGGAAGCCACATGGCACAAGTCATTGAATTATATGAATCATGCAACTTACCTCTGCAGAACGAGGCTAGTTTCACTAACTTGAATCCATTTTAGACACCACAAAACCACCATGTCGACGCCAATCATTACAACTATCACTATTCACAAATCATATGTACATGAGCAGTCACAATCTCAATCTCAAGGTGTCTTGTTTGTGTCTAAAGAGATAATACTTGAACTTTCCTTCCTTCCCACAGCAAGAATATACATGGGACCTATTGAAAAATAAGGTTAGCAATCAAGAAGGGGTATTCTTATCAGCAACTTATTTTCACATCAACTCATTCTATAGATTTTCTTCAGATATAAACATTTTTTAGCTGCTTCTCAAATTTGTTCTTTCGACCAAACACTCATAACATACATTCATGAACATAAGTGAAAGGAGCATACGTTCATGTATTCTTCTAAAATAAAATGTAGTTCTCAATAAATTTGAAATAGGCAGAAAATAAAGTAGGAAAAAAACCTTCTTCCTTCTTCTTTTGCTTCTTCCTTTCCATTCCAATTACTAGTTCAAAAACTATAAGAATTTGATTTCCCTAATTTTTTTCTTAGATTTTGACCAACTCTGGTTTGGAACAGGGGAAATAAGATATAAGAAAAGCCCAAGTGCCATTGTTGCATATATGAATTTGGCAAAGTACATGGAACAAGTCACTTAATTCTGAATCAAGCAACTACTTTTTGCAGAACAAGCTTGGTTTTACTAACTTGAGTTCACTTTAGAACCACCACCCCCCCTCCCCCAGAAAAAAAATATCCACCTAACTATTAGAAATATCAATGTTCACTGACCTATGTATATATGTATCAAAAATCACAATCTCAAGATGCAGTCAGACAATGTCCACTAGGATTGTGCCCTTCAACACCCACAACCTGCAAAAATGCAATCATTTGGCATTATGTTATAATTTTTAAAAGGAATATTGAAATGGCAGTTGAGTTACCATTACCATATTTGTAGGACATCTTGGTCAGTACGCATGGGGGGGCCGCCCTCCCTCCCCCCTCCCTCTCCCCTCCCTCCCCCTCCCGGCCCGCCCTCCTCCTCCTCCCCGGCCCCTCCTCCCTCCTCCCCTCCCTCCCTCCAAGACTCCTCCTTCCCCGGCCCTCCCTCCTCCTCCCGGCCAAGACTCCTCCTCCTTCCGTGGCCGGCCCTCCCTCCTCCCGGCTCCAAGACTCCTCCTCCTCCCGGCCGGCCCCTCCCTCCTCCTCCCCGACCGGCCCTCCTCCTCCTTCCCGGCCGGCCTCCCGCCTTCCACCTCACCTCACCTCACCTCCTCCTCCCTCCTCCCGCCCGCCTCCCCTCGCTAAGAGTGATGTGGAGAGATGAAAGGTTCAAGGAAGCTGCTTCAACGGGTGATCATCAAAGCACCTATGAATGTGAAGACGAATCCGGTAGTGACTTTTTGAGAAATGAGGTGGGTTTCAAAGAAAGAATAGGATTTACCGGTGGAATCGATGATGAGACAGGGTCTGTCTAGGAATTAAGAGAGGTTTTGGAAGCAGTAAATGTGGAGAGGTAGGTGGTTGGAGATGGGAATGTTAGGAAGCTTTGATTGGAAAACATGGGCTTCGGAAGATGAAGACCTATGAATGCAAGATGAATTCGACACAGTTTTGGAAGAGAAGCATGATGACATCGCCTTTTTTGATACCAAGGAATGATAATCCAGCAGTGACTTTCTGGGAAATGAGGTGGGTTTCAGAGAAAAAATAGGATTTACCGGTGGAATCGATGATGAGACAGGGTTTGTCTAGGAATTAAGAGAGGTTTTGGAAGCAGTAAATGTGGAGAGGCAGGTGGTTGGAGATGGGAATGTTAGGAAGCTTTGATTGGAAAACATGGGTTTCGGAAGATGAAGACCTACGAATGCAAGACGAAAAAGCGAGAAGAGAAGAGAACAGAAGAGAAGAAAAAGCGAGATGAAGACCTATGAATGGAAAACATGGGTTTCGGAAGATGAAGACCTATGAATACAACATTGTTGCCCTGTCTCTTTCAATGAGAAGAAAAAGCGAGAAGAGAAGAAAAAGCGAGACCGCTCCCTCCATCCCCCTCCCCTCGCCCTCGCCCTCCCTCCCTCCTCCCTCCCTCCTCCTCCCCTCCCTCTCCTCGCTAAGAGTGATGTGGAGAGATGAAAGGTTCAAGGAAGCTGCTTCAACGGGTGATCATCAAAGCACCTATGAATGCAAAGACGAATCCAGCAGTGACTTTCTGGGAAATGAGGTGGGTTTCAGAGAAAGAATAGGATTTACCGGTAGAATTGATGATGAGACAGGGTCTGTCTAGGAATTAAGAGAGGTTTTGGAAGCAGTAAATGTGGAGAGGTAGGTGGTTGGAGATGGGAATGTTAGGAAGCTTTGATTGGAAAACATGGGTTTCGGAAGATGAAGACCTATGAATGCAAGACAAATTCGGCACAGTTTTGGAAGAGAAGCATGATGACATCGCCTTTTTTGATACCAAGGAGTGATAATCCCAAAGGACTTTCTTCGAAATGAGGTGGGTTTCAGAGAAAGAATAGGATTTACCGTTGAATCGATGATGAGACAGGTCTGACTATGAATTAAGAGAGGTTTTGGAAGCAGTAAATGTGGAGAGGCAGGTGGTTGGAGATGGGAATGTTAGGAAGCTTTGATTGGAAAACATGGGTTTCGGAAGATGAAGACCTACGAATGCAAGACGAAAAAGCGAGAAGAGAAGAGAACAGAAGAGAAGAAAAGCGAGATGAAGACCTATGAATGGAAAACATGGGTTTTAAGATGAAGACCTATGAATACAACATTGTTGCCTGTCTCTTTCAACGAGAAGAAAAAGCGAGAAGAGAAGAAAAGCGAGACCGCCTCCATCCCCTCCTCGCCTCGCCTCCTCCTCCTCCCTCACCTCCTCCTCCTCCTCCCTCCTCCTCTCTGTTATCAAAGCTCCCTCCCCCTCCCCTCCCCACCCTCGGCATAGGTGGTGGTAGTGGTGTTGGAGGAGGCGTTGGTGGTGGTATAGGTGGTGGCGGGGTATTGGTGGTGGTGGTGGTGGAATAGGGGAGTCATGGTGGGGGTGGTGGTGTTGGAGGAGGTGTTGGTGGTGGCGGTGGTGGTGGTGGGGGTATTGGTGGGGGCATAGGTGGTAGTGGTGGTGTTGGAGGAGGCGTTGGTGGTGGCAGTGGGGGTATTGGTGGGGGTATAGGTGGTAGTGGTGGTGTTGGAGGAGGCCGTTGGTGGTGGTATAGGTACTGGCGGGGGTATCGGTGGCGGTGTAGGTAGTGGTGGTGCTATTGGAGGAGGTGGTGGTGGTATAGGTGGTGTTGGAGGAGGTATTGGTGGTGGCGTTATCAAAGCTTTCAATTGCTGCCTCCCCTCCCGTGTATATATATATATATGCGGGAAGCTGTGAGATGGAAATAAAACTCAGAAAAAAAAAAAAAAAAAAAAAAAATTCAGTCAGTTTAAAATTCCCTCCATAGCTCAACTATACCAGACGGCGAGAAGCTGAGATGGAAGGAAGACTCGTCCGTGATTGGCGGCAGCAACGTCGCCGACTTGATCCCCTTCCATCCCCTCCCCTACATTATTTATTTATTTATTATTCTTTTCCTTTTTTGTTTTCATTATTTTCCCTTTAACATTATTTCTTTTTTCCTTTGTCATTTTTTTTTGATTCTTTTCCTTTTAAAAATTTGAGCTCGCTTGGTTTAAATTTTTCAAAAACATTTTTCAAAAAATTTTATTTTTTTATTTTTCGTATTTTTTTATTTTTACTGAATTTTTTTAATATTTTAAGTAATTTTTTACTTTTTAGACACACTTAACATAACTACACCTAAAAAGTAAAAAATTGTAAAAAAAATCTTTTAAAAATTCACTAAATATCAAAAATATAAAAAAAATACAAAAATTCAGTACATTTTTTTGTATTTTTATGTATTTATTAATTTTTTTAAAATATTTTTTCACAAATTTTTTACTTTTTAAATATATCTAAGTAAGGTGCATCCAAAAAAGTCAAAAAAAAATTAAAATTTTAAAAATATTCACTAAAAACAAAAAAACACAAAAATCAAAAAACTCAATTTTCAAAAAACTTAATTCAAAAAACTCAAACCAAACACATTGATTGTTTTTATTCATTCTTTTCCTTTTTTGTTTTTATGTAGAATTTTTCTTTTCCTTTTCCGTTTAGATTTGAATCTCATGATGTAAATATTAAATTTGAATCATTCATCACTTTTTTCATAATAATTTTTTAAAATTTCTATTTGAAGCAATGTTACATGTACCAAAAAAAAAAATTCTACATATATATAAAAATTTTCACATAAAAATTCCTTTTCCTTTTTGGGTATCAATCTAGTTTTCATAATTTTAATTATATAGATTATCTTTGAATTTTTAATATTGTATGAAAAAGTTAAGTTGATTTGATAATTTTAATATTTTTATTTTATCACATTTGTTTTAAAAAAATTGACAACAAGTATGTTTTTGAAGATAAATTATCTATTTTTTTAGAGACAAACATAATAAAATAAAAAGACTTTAGTTATCGGATCGACTTAATTTTTTTTCATTTGATAATACACAGAAATGACTTTACAAAATGAATGGTTTGAGTTAGCAAAATAGATCAGTGATAGGCTACAGGAACCTCTCAAATTATCTCAAATTCAAATTTTAAACTTGAGAAAAATCTAACTTTTATATAAATGGATAAAATTATGATGTATTTGTGATTTTACCACATGTGTTGCATTGCATGAAATACCTTTCAGACAACATAAAAAAAAAATTAATTAATTTAAAATTATAAAAAAAGAAAGGCCAGAAAACAAAAAGTTATATTACAGTAAAGTTCACGGGCTTTGGTTGGTAGCTCAAAAATTAGTAGCCCTAATGGCCCTAATTTCCATATCAGGTAAAAAAAAAAAGAAAAAAAAAAAACAAACTTACCCAAACAGGAAATTAGGGCCATTAGGGCCACATAACATTTTTCGTAAAGTTCATTTAGAAATTTATTTTTATTAAAAATTTTATTCATATAATATATTATTAATAATTCGTTAGTTGTATAAATAAAATTGCTTTATGGGCCAAGTCATCTTCCAAACCATTGGACTACTCTGTGGATGATTTTGTCTTCAATTTGCAGCACATCATAACTTGTATTAGGGTAGTTGAGCTGCTTTGCTCATGTTTTAGTTGTGCTGCTGGTTTTTTTTTTTTTTTTTTGGATTGGTAACTTTCCAATTGCTCTACATATATCTTAAGCAATGTTTTACTCTTTTCCTATTTTATTCATTTTTTTTGTTTTCATTCTTTTCCTTTTAACAATATTTTTTTTTTTAACTCTTTTCCTTTTTTAGTCAATATTATTCTTTTCCTTTTAGCATTTTTATTTTTATTTTATTTTTTTCATTTTTTAATTCATTTTTTTTTTTTTCATTCTTTTCCTTTTAACATTATTTTTTTTTTACTCTTTTCCTTTTTTAGTCAATATTATTCTTTTCCTTTTAACATTATTATTTTTATTATTCTTTTCCTTTTAGCATTTTTTTTTTTTATTCTTTTCGTTTTTTAATTCAATTTTTTTTTTTTTTCATTCTTTTCCTTTTAATATTATTTTTTGTTTATTCTTTTCCTTTTTTAGTCATTATTTTTTTTTATTATTTTCCTTCTAACATTTTTATTTTTTTTTATTCTTTTCCTTTTAACATTATTAATTTTTGTTTATTGTTTTCCTTTTTTGATCATTTTTTTGTATTCTTTTCCTTTTTTGTTCAAATTTTTTTTTTGATTGTTTTCCTTTTTTATTCATTATTTTTTATTCTTTTCCTTTTAAATTTTTTAAAAAATTATTTTCCTTTTTGTTTTATTGTTTTCATTGTAACAAATTTGTTTTTATTCTTTCCATTTTACTTTTTTTTTATTGTTTTCCTTTTTTATTAGCTGGTCATGCATAGTGCTGTTGGAAGATGTTGAACATTTTTTTTTTCTTTTTATTCTTTTCATTTTGTTTTGAACATTGTTTTTTGGACATATGTAACATAAAATTGGATACAAAAGTGTATGAAGTTCCTGCTGAGAAGTATTAAAAATTCAGACAAGCAAAACGAAAAAAAATTTGCGTTATTTTTTTGTTATGTGTTTTTTCAAATTTCTTCAACACAGATTTGTTTTTACAGAAGGTGCATCTAAAAAAAATCTTCAAAAAGAATCACACAATTATTGGACATACATCCTTCATGTATTTTATATGTTAATGATTGGGCATACTTCTTGTTCAAATAAAATTCGTTCACAATGTAATTTACCGAAGACATCAGAATATTAAAACCAAACGTTTTTTAAGAAGATATGATAATATAAATTTGAATCTCAGTTACACACATTATAAATTTAACCAACATTAATGTTTCAAATATTCGTGTTCAGTTGTCGTCTTAGTTGGTACGTAATGTTCGCTCTTACAGCTACCATTGCGGGGTCGGAGTCCCCTTCCTCAATCACATTGGCAACCCGTGTGTATTCATCGAGGTCAAGCATTTCGGGGGCCACGTATTCAGTGCTGTTTGGGATAGTCAGCGTGACCTCATCAATTTCACTGTGTCGGAGTTATGTAACGCCATCGACACATACAAAGGTTACTTGATTAGAGAAACTCAACTTCTGAATATTCCACAATGGCCCCCACCTCAACTTCTACGCACCAAATGTCCGCTCGATACAACTACGCAATGACGAATGTGCCTTATTGAACAGTTTGAACTCATTCTGTGGTGTTCGATTCCGATGGGCATTTTGGTGATACCTATACCCCTTGTATGGGGCTATGTACCTTGTTTTCTTGCTATAGCCGCTATCCACCACATAGTATTTTCCTGCAACAAACATAGAGATGTTATTCACTATTGCCTAGTTGGTGACCATTTGGTTGTCACTTTGCAGTTCATAACTACAAAATTCAAAATTACTGCCAATAAGACATCGTTCGAAAAGAGTTTTTTTGGTTTATAAATGGTTGTCACCTACAATAATTTTAGGGAAAACCGTAATGTCAAATCAGAAGTTTATATTGTTTTTAAACTGACATTTCAAATTATTAGTAACAAATTTTTTTTTTTTTCAAGTCAGTTTTTTGTTTCAAATCATTTTTCTTGCAAGTAATTGTTTTTCAATTAATTTTGATTTTCGTATACTAATTTTCCACCTACAATTTTTTGGGTGAAATAAATACAAGTGGCCATTCAGTTTTTTTTTTGTTTTTTTCCAAAAAAATAAATTTGCTATTATTGTATTACTAATTATTTTATTTTCCAATTTTGTTTTGAAATACTTTTTTTGTCAATACATTGTCTTGTCAAATACAACAATTTTGAATTACATTTATGTTTTTTGTAAATAGTAGTTTTAAATATTTTGTTTCGACATAGAAATTTTTCAAATTAATTTATTTCATAAATTTGTTTATTTACAATTTTTTTTTTTTAAATGATATTGTGTATGTTCGCAGTATCATATGGACATGTTCACATTATCACAATTTTTAAAAAAAAAAAATTATTTTTTTTAAAAATCAATTACCAAACGCTTTTTGACGCCATTGTCCACGCCGCCCACATTACACTCACGCTACTGGCGCTGAGCCGCATGCTGAGCCACGTTCTGAGCCGCGCGCTGAGCCACGTCGTTTTCCTCCGCCAGCTTGGCTGCTGATGCATATGGCTCTGTTTGTTCTGTTTTAAATTCTGAATCGCGTTAAATGGTCATAATTAATTAGTTATAGCTTTGTTTTAAGCGTGGTTGGTACCGTTGGACTTAGAATTAAATTTTTTATCTTCTGTAAAATTTTGAAAATTTTATAAAAATAAAAAATATTTTTCCTAAAATAATAATTCATTATTTTTTGTTTAAAATGCTTCTGGTGTTGCATAATTAAGTTTCTGGGGCTGATTTTTTATTGTAGACTACTGTTGTAGTTTACTATTTGCTGGTATAGTTATAGCATTTTACCAAATTCTGGAATATTTATTTCTAATTTTATGTGTGTTTATTAGTTATTTAAAATTTCAGAAAATACCAGAAAATTTCAGAAGTAATATAGTTTCTGTTATGGCATAATTTGAATATTAAATACAGTATATTGTTATTTTTTGCCTAGAGTTTCTAATATGTTGTAATTAGAATAGCATGATTAATTGTTATTTGTTTAAATTCCATTATTAATTGTGACATAGCATGAGTTGGTTGTGAATCTACATTATGATGCTATTGTATGGAATTAGAATTTTTTATCATGCTTTTAGACATGCCATAGTTAGTGAGAGATTATTTGGTTGAAAGAAATCTTTGTAGATTAACTCTCGAAAACTAATATTTTGCACATAAATTAAATTAAATTTTGGATAATTGTCACCTATGGCACAAGAGATGATTGCGAGCATAGCGGATTTTCGATCTTGCGACTTGTGTAATATTGTCACGATTTAATTTAGATTTTTGTGGCAAAATTATATTATGCTAATCAAATTAATCCCAATGCGAATTTCTCTCTAAATTGACTTAGCTTATGGAAGTTAATTGGTTGACCTAGACTTAGTAAAGATGTTCAAATGTGAACAATGTAATCCCATTCTTTAGATGAGCAAAAGTCTTGGAGACTTTAGGTCAAACCTTAATTGAGCCAAAGTAAGGAAACATGACTCAAAGTCGCCGTGGTTTTGTTGCCTTGTTTAGCATAATAAAAACTAATGTGTGCACTATGGTTAGCGGCACGCTACGTAGTTTTGGTTGGCAAGTTTTGGAGTTATAAAATTAGTAAGCCCTCAATAGATCTGTATATGATCTTGACTATTGAGCTGCGCGGATTAACTTTGTAATTTGACTTGTAAATAATGTTACATCATTAGATGAAGTAACATTCAAGAGTCACGTCATCCAAGAAATGCGAGCTTAAATAAATTAGTCATTAAGTATAAGACGAGTAGCCAGTATGAGCAGTGTTTTGCTCTCTATCCAATTATTGGGAATGGATGGAGCAAAATTTCATGCACTATAATAGTGTGCATTGAAATATCACATGAATTTAAAAGATTAGCACTTAGAAGCTGCAAAATCTATTAACACTAAGTGAAAAGATTAGTGCTTAGAAGCTGCAAAATCTATTAACACTATGTGAAAAGATTAGCGCTTAGAAGCTGCAAAATCTATTAACACTAAGTGAAAAGATTAGCGCTTAGTGGCTGCAAAATCTATTAGCATTGCCAACTTGTCTAAGTCTGGACACTTACTGTTTCCACACTTGAGTGTGAGACATGAGGATGGGATTCTTTGTATGATTCCTTAGCTAGGCTAACGTTTTTTGAATAACGTTTACCACTAAGCGCAAACGTTGCAGCATAATAATGAAAAGGTCAAGACCAATAAGGTTGTTATGACTCTAAGAATTTGACGCACGGCTCGTGAGAGCATTGTGTTGAATTAGACTCTTTAGCCTAATTCGCACTTAAGTTACTTCAGGAGCTGTCATAGTTGATAGCTTATTCTCTCATTCTTGTGGATAGTAGAATTAATTGCAAGTAACTATGAAGCGAGAAATAGATATTGCAAGAGGAGTATTGTCATCTTTCAACTAGATGCAGTAAAGTGTATGGAGAATAAAATTAACTTGAAAGTGCAGGGGATTAGCACTTACTAGTTAAATTTGCAACTTAGGCACACTTGATATCTCCACGACATCCTTTTATGATCTAGTGAATATGAATTAGTCGTGAGTCATTACCTAGTTGGGCCTAAACCTTTAAAACTTGTCTTCGAGAACTCATACATTATATAAGATAATTGGAATTAGTTTATGACATTGGTCATGAACCAGTGGCTTATTATACCTAATCACATTAATGAGATGATGACACGATGGTTTGAGTAGGCCTTCTCGAGCCCACTCGCTTATGACATCTTGCTCTCATGTGAATGTGTAACTTTGTTCGCAATGGGTGCACACAAGTAAGTAGGAAAGCCGTAAAAGGTCATTTGTTTTGGTGCATTTAGTTCACTATGATATTTGTGACTAGATATGTGTAAGGGTATGATACCTAAGCCTCAATCTCGACACATTTATAGATTACGATATGCATCTGAGTCAAGACTATTTGATCTCCCATAAGTCAAAAGTTTTGAGATGATTTTTGACATCGCACATATGAGGTTGAGATCAATTAGATAACAACTTTCGTGCTTTTAGTTTTGACCAAGGTTACGAGTATCTATTTGAGTTATTTTAGAAAAAACTCTGTGAAGAGAAATGGATGCTTAAAAAATTGATTATTCCTAATACTCAATAACACAATGGTGTAGTAGAGATAAGGAATTAAGTATTGTTAATGTTAGATGAATAATGGCGCAAAATGTTTCCCAATTGGGAATTGCACTAGTTTGTTGCCTATATCCCTAACTAAGTGCCCTCCATATCAGATTTTACACTCCATTTGAGTAATGGGTTAGCAGAGAGCCATCTAACCATTGGCCTCTGTTTGGTTACTTTGTGGCCCTCTGATCCATTGACCTCTGTTCTATGCGGAGCAAAGTGCTGTGCGGAGCTAAGTGCTACACTATTGTAAGAGCCACCTCTAGAATTCGTACGAGCCACCTCTTGAATCCGTACCTCTGTTTTGTGCAGAGCAAAATGTTGTGCGAAGCTAAGTGCTACACTATTGTGAGAGCCACCTCTAGAATCCGTACGAGCCACCTCTTGAATCCGTACCTCTGTTTTGTGCAGAGCAAAATGCTGTGCGGAGCTAAGTGCTACACTATTGTGAGAGCCACCTCTAGAATCCGTACGAGCCACCTCTAGAATCCGTACCTCTGTTCTGATTGTCACTTCTGTGACCTCTGTTCTGTTCTGTTCAGTACCGTGGTTATGATTATTTATTTACATAATTTCTGTATTTTAGTTTCTGCAACTTAAATGATTTATTTACCAAACTGAGTTATGTAAATGTTTTGGCTTAATTAACTATCTATGGTTATTTTGTGTCCCTTATACTCTTGGTATAATATTTCTCACTCTGCCATGTACTTATAGCTGTTTACCAATTTTCAGGAAACAATGTAATTCAGAAATAACTTTTGGAAAGTCTTAGATGCGAAGCTATGGAATAGACACACACACAACACTTTTATGATATTTCTCTATGTAAATATTGAACTTTTTGGTCTGTAAATTTTGTAATAAAAATAGAAGTTCCGATGATTATTTTGGTACTCTTATTTAAATTTTACTTCCGCTCGCGTTTATTGATTTGTTTAAGAATTGGCCGAAGGTAACCTTAGTTACTGGCCATCAGGATGCTTAACCCTTGGGTACGGGGAGCGGGTCATGACACCTTAGACCCATAAGGGTGCCTCTCTTTTATAGCCAATACAAACCTAATCCCAATAGAAGCCTAGCTTCAATAGATTTAGAATTACTGTTAATCTTGGACTCCCAGTAAGATTAGGATAAACTCTCTAAGAGTCTTATCTTTACCCAAACTGAAATCTTCTCCCATTCTAGGACTCTTGTCCCTTATCCACTTATCCCAGATTTCGGTATCTCCGCAGATAACCTCAGCCTAGCCGAGATCATCTTAGCGTCGTGACCAAGACACGTGGCACCTTGACTGGCACTCCGGTGCCACCTCGGCCACATGTTGTTACTCAAAAGTTATGTCCCCACAAAAGGCATATAGTTATTTTTGAGAAAACTCATTGCACTGTTGAAAACACCCTAGAAAACAAAACTTTATTTGTAAGTTATAGACATGAGAATGTATATGTGTTTGATTTGCATAATTTGTTTTCTCATTTTAATATTAAATGCTTATCTGCTATAAATGATAATGGTTAGTTTTGGCATAGAAGATTAGAACATGCTCATTTTGATTTAATTTCTAAACTTTCAAAAAATGAGTTAATCATTGGCTTATCAAAAATTATTTTTGAAAAAGACAAATTTTACGATGCATATCAATTTGGAAAACAAATTAGAATTTCTTTTAAATCCAAAAATATCGTTTCAACTACTAAACCGCTTCAACTCTTGCATATTGATTTATTCAGACCATCTAGAACATTAAGTTTAGGAGGAAAATCATATGCTCTTGTTTGTGTTGATGATTATATTAGATATACATGGGTATTATTTTTAGCACACAAAAATGAAGCTTTTTATAATTTCTCAAGACTTTGTAAAATAATTCAAAATGAAAAAAATCTTAATATTTGTAGTATTAGAAGTGATCATGGTAAAGAATTTGAAAATGATGATTTTATTATATTTTGTGATGAGTTTGGAATTAATCATAATTTTTCTGCCCCTATAACTCCTCAACAAAATGGTGTAGTTGAAATAAAAAATAGAACTCTTGAAGAAATGGCCCGTACTATGTTTTGTGAAAATAATTTGCCTAAATATTTTTGGGCGGAAGCCATTAACACTGCATGCTATGTTGTAAACCAAGTTATGATTAGACCTATTCTTAAGAAAACCCCTTATGAAATTTGGAAAGGTAGAAAATCTAATATTAGTCACTTACGTGCATTTGGTTGTAAATGTTTTGTATTGAATAACAATAAAGATAACTTAGGAAAATTTGATACTAAATCAGATGAAACTATATTTCTTGGTTATTCAATTTCCAGTAAAACTTATAGAGTATTCAATAAAAGAACTCTACTTGTTGAAGAATCTGTGCATGTTGCTTTTGATAAATCTAATAACATTATTTTCAAGAATCTTGAAAGTAATGATATTGTAGAAAATCAACCTAGCATGGGGAGCGTTTACATATGTGACACCCTAAACGTTTATTTAAATATCACGTAAATACTTATAGTTATATATAATCATGGTTGTTTGTGGGTAATATATTATTTTGACAATGATAATAAAATAAATATATAGAATGAGAATAATAATAATGTGTCATAGTAAAACAAAATAATTAATATTATGATGATATGCTACAGAATATAATTTAATTTATATATTAGAGTCAATGTAAAATTTAGGTAAAATAATAATAATATACATATATGAAAAAAAAGAAAAAAGAGAGAGAATCAACTTGCCTTTATCTATGATAAGATACAAGAGGTAGAGGAGGACTCCAAGAGCTCAGCATTGGACCGTGATGCTGATTAAGTCACACCACTGTTATATTAGCAATTCAGCAAAATGCAGTTGTATGGTTAGTTAGTTAGATAATATGGTTAGTTAGTTAGAGAGTTTGTTTAGTGAGTTTGTTATAGCATTCCTATATATATACAGATCTGTAAAATGTTTCAGTGTGATGAAATAATATTCAAAGATCAATCATTCTTCATGGTATCAGAGCTGCAATAAAGCTCCAATGAGCAAGTTTCATCAATGGCAGATTCATCTTCTTTACCATCAAATCCTAATCTTCTCATCTCAAATTTTGGATCATTGGTTACTGTCAAGCTTGATTCTACAAATTTCTTGATATGGAAGAGTCAAATGCAAAACATGCTCCGTGCTATGAATCTCTTAGGATTTGTCACAGGATTGATTCAATGTCCTGTTTCAGAGATCATGGATTCATCTGGAAAAACACTTCCAAATCCAGATTATGCAAAGTGGAAAACAATTGATGCACATCTCTTGAGTTGTTTGACTGCTATACTATCTCCTACTGTGTATTCATCCATTCTCCATCTTCAACACAATGCTGAGGTATGGAAAGCGCTTGAAAAACGGTTTACATCTTTGTCTAGATCACATATCTATCAACTAAAAAATAAGCTTCAAACTGTCTCAAAGAAAACCTCTTCAATAGAAGAATATCTCTTCAAAATCGAAGAAATTTCAGATCAATTGTCACTAGCCTCTGCACAGGTTGATGATGAGGATTTGGTATTAATGACTTTGAATGGTCTTCCTAGTGAATATGATGCATTCACTACTACTATTCGAGCCAGATCTGAAGATATTTCTATGGATGAGCTATGCTCATTGTTGTGTTCCGAATCTATTCATATTGAGGCTAAGATGAGTAATTCCAATACCAGCACTGATCTCAATGTTGCCTACACAGCAGCCAAAGGATTTACTTAGCAATATCCGTACTTTGGTTTTAATTCTCAATCTTTCCATTCTGGATCAGAAAGAGGTGGTTATTTACAATCTAGAGGTCGCAACACTTATAGAGGAAGAAGAGGCAGATATATGCAATCTCGAGGAAGGTTCAACAATCGAAATAAAGATAGATCTGCCTCTTCTCAAGGCTGCCAGATCTGTGGTGGTCTCAGTCATTTAGCTTTTGACTGCTAGTACCGTATGGACCCAAATTTTCAACCTAGAACATCACAGACTTCTCAGTCCTATCAGTCCTCCAGTCTTGGTCCTTCTAAAGCCTATACAGTCTCTGTAGCTTCTAATTCTGCATCTGCATCTGCATCAGCTTCAAATAAAACAAGCGTGCCTTGGTACATTGATTCTACAGCCACCAATCACATGACAAATGATCTTGCAAATTTTTCTCTATATGAAGCCTACCCTGGACATGATCAAGTAACTGTAGGTAATGGTACTTCCTTACTTATTCATCATATTGGACAAGGTCTTTTACCTACTCCTACTTATTCTTTTTATCTTAACAGTCTTCTCCATGTTCCTTCAATTTTCTCTAATCTTCTCTCTGTGCATCAATTGACAAAAGATCACAATTGCATTGTTATTTTTGATGCTCATTCTTTTGAGGTTCAGGACAAAGTCACGAAAAAGGTTCTACATAAAGGAGTTAATAACAATGGGCTCTATCAGTTCAGTGCTTCTTCTTCTCCTTCTTCACCACATGCTTATCAATCCTGCTTTTCTACTTCTGATCCACTATGGCATAAAAGGCTAGGCCATATTTCTCATGAAAAATTTCAAAGTGTAGCTTCTCATTTACCTGTTTCTTTTTCTGGCAACAATAAACCTATGCCTTGCATTGATGTAATATGTCCAAAATACATAGATTGCCTTTCAAATTGTCAAATTCCTCTGTGAATTCTCTTTTTTCTTTAGTTCATAGTGATGTATGGGGCCCTTTTGTTACTACGAATGCCAAATTTCGGTTCTATGTTTTGTTTGTTGATGATTACACTAGATTCACTTGGATATATCCTTTACTTTACAAGAGTGAAGTTTATGCTAAATTTCTTGATTTCAAAAGATATGCTAAAAATCAGTTTACCACTTCCCTCAAAATTTTGAGAACAGATAATGGGTCTGAGTTTGTGAATAAACAAATGGATTCTTATTTGTCTTCTCAAGGATCATTCATCAAACCAGTTGTCCATACACCCAAGCTCAAAATGGTGTTGCCGAAAGAAAGCACAGGCATGTTATTGAAACGGCCATTGCTCTTCTTCACCATTCCTCTTTGCCTTTGTCTTTCTGGTTTGATGCAATTGCCACGGATGTGTTTCTTATTAATCGTATACCCAGTTCTGTTCTTAAAAATGTTTCTCCATTTGAAGCTTTATTTCATTCTGTGCCTGATTACTCTTCGCTTAAGGTTTTTGGTTGTCAATGCTTTCCTTGGCTTAAGCCATATATCTCTCATAAACTTCAGCCCAAGTCCATTCCCTGTGTCTTCAATGGGTATCATCCTACTATCAAAGGATATAGGTGTCTTGACCCTATTACTGGTAAAATCTACATCTCCAGGCATGTTCTCTTTAATAAGTCATGTTTTCCTTTTTCCTTATCCTCTTCTTCATCTCTTTCTTGTTCTTCTTCTTCTTCTATTCCTTCTTTCTTTTGGTCTTCACCCTCTACTTCTTCAGTCTCACTAAATTCAGCTTCTCCTTCTCCTAATTTTCCCTATATTTCCAATTGTCCTCTTTCTGCTCCCATCAATTCTATTACCATTGATCTCCCACCTGTTTCACAGCCATCTGCTGTTCCCAGATCACAACAATCTGCTGCTCCCATATCCATTGTCCAGCCGTCTGCTGCTCCCATCTCTACGGTCTCCTTTAATTCCCATCCTATGACCACACGGTCTAAGGCCAACCTTCCTATGTGTTTTCAAGCTACATCTGTTTCTGATCTTTCTACTCAGCTTCTCAATTCTGAACCTCGTATTGTCCAAGAAGCTCTTCAATCTGTTGTCTGGATTAAAGCTATGTAGGAGGAGTTTGATGCTCTTCAACTTCAGGGTACCTGGACTCTTGTTCCCTTGCCTTCTTCTAAATTGGCAAGCGACTGTAAATGGGTTTTTCGCATTAAACGACATTCTGATGGTAGTATTGCCAGGTACAAGGCCCGACTTGTGGCTAAAGGTTATTTGCAACAGGAGGGGATAGACTTTCATGAAACCTTCAGTCCTGTTGCTAAGCAGCCTACTATTCGCATTTTTATTTGCATTACTCTTCATAATAACTGGCCCATTACTCAGCTTGATATCTTAAATTCATTTCTCTATGGCTCACTTGAAGAAGAAGTTTACATGACTCAACCTCAGGGATTTGTGGATCCTTCTTATCCTACTCATGTGTACAAACTTAAGAAAGCTCTTTATGGCCTTAAACAGGCTCCTCGAGCCTGGTATTCCACTTTCTCATCTTTTCTTCTCTCGCAGGGGTTTCATAACAGTCTGTCAGATACTTCCTTGTTTGTCAAACAGACTCCCACCAGTCTTACTCTGCTGGTTGTGTATGTTGATGACATACTTTTGACTGGTTGTGACTCTACTATTCTCACTCAGCTTCTTCAGCAGATGCACTCGGTCTTTTCTATGAAAGAACTTGGGTCTTTATCCTATTTTCTGGGCATCAATGTCATTGCTCAAGATTCTGGTTATTTGCTATGTCAACAAAAGTATGCTACTGATCTGCTTGTTAAAGCTGGAATGGTGGATTGCAAGCCTTGTTCTACACCATTGGCTATGAAGTCCTCTGTCTCTCCTTCAGATGCTCTTCTTTTTGCTCAACCTACTTTATATCGCAGTTTAGTTTGAGGTCTTCAATATCTTACCATTACTCGGCCCGACTTATCTTTGGCTGTTAATCAAGCATGCCAACATATGCATGCTTCTACCAATGCCCATTTTCAATATGTTAAACGTCTCCTCCGTTATGTTAAAGGCACTGTTTCTCATGGATTGAGTTTCACTCCTGGTCCTTTAACTCTTCATGCATTTTCTAACTCCAATTGGGCCGGTGATACTTTGGATAGACGTTCTACATTAGGGTACTATATCTTTTTAGGCCCAAATTTGATCTCTTGGTCTACTAAAAAGCAGCCTACGGTCTCTCGTTCCTCCACTGAGGCTGAATACCGATCCTTAGCTAATACTGCTGCTGAAGTTAGTTGGCTTCAGCAGTTGCTTAAGGATTTTTTGTTTCCTCCTTCTTCTATTCCCATTTTATGGTGTGACAACTTATCTGCTATGGCTCTTGCTTCAAATCCAGTTTTTCATTCCCGGTCTAAACATATTGAAATAGACTGTCATTTCATTCACGAGCGTGTTGTTTCCAAACAAATTCTTCTCAAGTATGTTCCTACATTTGATCAATTTGCTGCTCTGTTTACCAAACCTTTGTCTGGTTCTCGATTTCATTATCTCAAAGACAAACTGATGCTCCTTCCTTCTTCCATCAGCTTGCGGGGGGCTGATAAGATACAAAAGGCAGAGGAGGACTCCAAGAGCTCAGCATTGGACTGTGATACTAATTAAGTCACACCACTGTTATATTAGCAATTCAGCAAAATGCAATTGTATGGTTAGTTAGTTAGATAATACGGTTAGTTAGTTAGAGAGTTTGCTTAGTGAGTTTGTTATAGCATTTCTATATATATACAGATCTGTAAAATGTTTCAGTGTGATGAAATAATATTCAAAGATCAATCGTACTTCAATCTAATGTTTAATGCAGGAGATTTCTGAAGATTAGCAAATCAAACCATTTATTTAGAAGAGATTTGGCAAATGCCTTGAAGAAATAGAATAGAGACACCTATGCCACCTAAACAAATAGGAGAGTTGAGTCATCTATATAGGGTCATCATAACGGGATGAGTTAGCACCATGTAATGTGTATATAAGGAAGTGAGGGGTGGCTGTGAAATAGTAAGTGACCAAACGGAGAGAGAGAGAGAGAGAGAGAGAAGCAAGGGAACACAACATAAATAGGAGGGGAGTAGTAAGACTCAATCTTAAGATGAGTTATATTATACCTTGAGTCACCATAATATATTTTTCGTATGTTTTGACTTACCATAAATTATTTTATACAAGTTTATATTTTATAAATTATATTAATATTTCAATTACGTGGGTTATTTTTTAAACTCTATTTGTTTAAAATGAAACCCATGGATATGTTTATTTAAATTTTAATATATATTTGACTATGATCTTATAAACAATTATGTTTTAAGTACCACTACGGGAGTCCCACACCTTGGGGGACTTAAATAACTATTGGCCTCTGTTTGGCCACTTCGTGGTCCTCTGTTTGTCATGGATCCATTGACCTCTGTTCTGATTGTCACTTCTGTGACCTCTATTTTGTTCTGTTCTGTACCGTGATTATGGTTATTTATTTATGTAATTTCCATATTTCAGTTTCTGCCCCTTAAATGATTTATTTACCAAATTGAGTTATGTAAATGTTTTGGCTTAACTAACTATCCATGGTTATTTTGTATTCCCTGTATTCTTGGCATAATATTTCTCACTCTGCTATGTGCTTATAGCTGTTATCATTTCAGGTAATGAGATGTAGAGAAAAACCTTTAACCCCAAAAAATGGAACCGCACGTGAATTGATGTTGAACTTTTCTTTTCCTTCTCCTCTTTTTTTTTTTTTTTTATATATATACTTTGCCCCATTCTATTCTACTCAGGGCCAATCACTGAATACTAAAATAATAAAAGTCATATTAATGTATTTTCTCTTATTAAAATAGTAAAATGGAGTAATTTCCTGTTTAATTATTTTTAACTCCGCTTGCGCAGTTTAATTTACTACAAATAGAAAAAGTTAGTAAGTTGCGATTCCAATCCTAAGCCCCTGTGATTGGGTCATGACAACATAAAAGAAAATGAATAAAATCCATTAAGCAAACATGAAGAAGAAATAACAATGGAGAAACTTCAAGAAATATATGCTTTTCCAGAAAATGACATAGAATGGAAGTATGCTCATGGCCACTCCAAAGACCTCATCATAGGTGATGTGGCGGAAGGTATAAAAACTCGTTCCTCTGTTATAAATGTTTGTGGTAACTTAACGTTGTTTCACAAATTGAACAAGAATTGTTTTTAGAAGCTGAAAATGATGAAAACTGATTTTAGTAATGCAAGAAGAATTAAATCAATCTGAAATAAATGAAGTTTGGTTTTTGATCCCTCGACCTAAAGATCATCTCTTTATTGGTACAAAATGGGTTTTTTGAAATAAAATGGATGAACCTGGAGTTGTTACTAGAAATAAAGTTAGATTGGTAGCCCAAGGTTATAATCAAGAAGAAAGCATTGATTTTGATGAAACTTTTGCACCGGTTGCTAGACTTGAAGCTATTAGAATGTTACTTGCTTTTGCATGTTTTAAAGATTTCAAATTGTATCAAATGGATGTTAAAAGTACTTTCTTAAATGGATATATTTTGGAGGAAGTTTGTATTGAACAACCTCCTGGTTTTGAAAGTCATAAATACCCGGATCATGTTTTCAAACTCTTAAAAGCTTTATATGGCTTGAAACAAGCTCCTAGTATCATGACCCAACCCCAAGGGCTTAGAGTTGGAATCGTGACTTACTAACTTATTTTCATTCGAAATAAATTAAGCTGCGCAAATAAAAATAATTAAACAGAAATTTTACTACATCTTACTATTTAAGAAAAAGGAAATACATTTCTAGAGCTTTCATTATTTTATTATTCAGTGACCAGCCCCGAATGGAGACAAAAGGAAGCAAAATATATAAAAAAAATAAAATAAAATAGTGATTCATCATCAGTCCATATGCTGGTTCCATTTTGTAGGATTATGGATTTCCCTCACACCTCGTCACCTGAAAGGGTAATAGCTATAAGCATACAGCAGAGTGAGAAATGTTATGCCAAGTGTAGGGAATACAAAATATCCATAGATAATTAATTAGGCTAAAACATTTGTAAAATTTAATTTAAAATGACAATTTATTTAAAGTGGCAGAATACAGAAATCATGTAAATAAATAATCATAACCACGGTATAAAACAGAACAGAACAGAGGTCATAGAAGTGATAGTCAGAACAAAGGTCAATGGATCCATGACAAACAGAGGACCACAAAGTGGTCAAACAGAGGCCAGTGGTTATTTAAGTCCCCCAAGATATGGGACTCCCGTGGTGGTAGTTACAAAACATAATTGTTTATAAGGTTATAGTCAAATATATATTAAAATTTAAACTAACATATCCATGGGTTTCCTTTTAAGTAAATAGAGTTTAGAAAGTAACCCACGTAACTGGAATATTTATAAACATAACTTTTATTTATGTAACTTAATAAATGTAACTTGTAATAAATAAGCTATGGTAACTCAAAACATTTGTAAAACATATAATGGTAAATCAATGTATAACATATCTCACCTTAATTATAACCCTTGGCCTTACTTAATTATCAGAACCTCCCTACTATGGATTCCTTATACTCACTTATGTACCTCACTCTCTCAGCTTTCCCTCTTCTTCGTGTTTTTCCTCGCCCAATTAGCAACAACTTACCCCTATTTATACTGTTAACCGGACCAGGAAGAACAACCACGTATACCTCTCTCTCTCGAGGCCAATGATGATGCTAGGTGTTGAGTTATTAATTGTGGAGATTTGAATCTTTTAGGATAAGACTAAGTCTTATATTGGGCCTTTGTTTTTTTTTTTTTTTTTCTTGGGCCGTAACTCACTGGGCCAACTAACTTCCATTTTCTTCTCTTTTTTTTTTTTATTCATTTCCTTTCCATTGTTGCTGGGCCTTTTTTTTTTTTTTTCTTAATTGATGTTAAACTTTTTCAATGTTCCTAATTTAAATTAAATTACATCTTATTTTATTTTATTATTTTTTTTTCATTATAAAATTAATTATTTTATTTTAGTACTATATCCATTATTATTATAATTTACATTATCTGTATTATTATTATTTATCTTTAGTTTGACCCAATTAATATTACAATTCCATAAATGTGTTAATTTGCTCCCAAAAATAATTCTCAATTAATCCTATAATCCAATGCCAAATTAGATTTATATGTTTATTTATTTAATAATCTATCATCACATGCCCCTATAATTATATATATAACTCTAATTAAACATTCGGGGTGTCACATTTCTCCCATTCTAATTAGAAGTTTGTCTCCAAACTTGACGTACCTTAACTCTCAAAGAGGTGTGGGTATTTAGCTCGCATTTGTTCTTCGGTTTCCCACGTAGCTTCTTCGATACGATGATTTCACTATAAGACCTTTACTAGTGGTATGGCCTTGTTTTGGAGAATTTGATCACGTCGATCGAGAATCAGCACTGGTTGTTCTTCATAAGAGAGATCTTCTCGAACTTCCAAGTTCTCATAGTCGATGACATGTTCGGGATCTCGGAGATACCGTCGGAGCATTGATACGTGAAACACGTTATGGACTTTAGATAGCTAAGGAGGTAGTGCAAGGCGATAGGCTACAGGACCAATTCTTTCCAATATTTCAAATGGCCCAATGTAACGTGGGTTTAGCTTTCCGCACTGTCCGAATCGGATCACTCCTCTTGTTGGTGAGATTTTGAGAAACACGTGATCTCCTACTTGGAATTCCAAATCTCGCCTCTGAGTATCCGCATAACTTTTCTGGCGGCTCTGAGCAGTGCGAATCCGCTGTTAGATGAGTTGGATTTTCTCATTGGTGACTTGCACAATTTCGGGGCCTAACAATTTTCTGTCCCCGACTTCCATCCAGCACAGGGGTGATCGACATTTCCTTCTATATAGTGCTTCGTACGGTGCCATTCCAATGCTTGCCTGATAGCTGTTGTTATAGGCGAATTCCACTAAAGGTAGGTGCTCATCCCAGTTACCTTTGAGGTCCAACACGCATACACGTAACATGTCTTCCAACGTCTAAATTGTTCTTTCGGATTGCCCATCAGTTTGTGGATGATAGGTCATGCTGAACTTCAGTGTAGTTCCCAAAGCTTCTTGCAATTTATTCCAGAAGTGAGACACGAAATGAGGGTCTCGGTCAGACACGATCGATACTGGAATACCATGCAACCGAATAATCTCCTTGATATATAAAGTGGCAAACTTATTCAGAGGATACATGATTTTGATTGGTAGAAAGTGTGCTGACTTTGTTAATCGGTCTACTATAACCCATATTGCATCATTCTTTGAAAAAGACTGTGGTAGCCAGACCACGAAGTCCATAGTAATGTGTTCCCATTTCCATTCAGGAATAGGGAGTGGTTGCAGTAGCCCTGCCGGTCTCTGATGTTCTGCTTTAACACGCTGACAATGCAGACATTTAGAAACATGGTTTACTATATCTCTTTTCATTCCGGTCCACCAGTAGTGTTCCTTCAGATCACTATACATCTTTGTGTTGCCAGGGTGGGCTGCAAATCTTGACTTATGAGCTTCTTTCAGTATCTTCTTCTTGAGATCCGGGATGTCGGGTATGCAAATTCGATTCTGAAATTTCACTATCCCATTGCTTATAATGAAATCAGGATCAGGCGTGCTTCCTTGTTCCTCGTACCTTTTCTTCAAGAGTTTATCTTCCCATTAGCGCGCTTAATTTCTCCAATCAATGCAGGTTCCACGGTTACGTTGGCGAGTAACCCATTGACCTTGCGGGAAACGAGGGTGCATGCCAAACTTCTTGTCGACTTCCGACTCAGTGCGTCGACCACCACGTTAGCTTTGCCCGGATGGTGATGGATTTCTATATCGTAGTCTTTCATAAATTCTAACCACCGCCGTTGCCTCCTATTCAGTTCTTTCTGTGTGAATAGATATTTTAGGCTTTTATGGTCAGTATAAATCTCGCAGGTTGTACCATAGAGATAATGACGCCAGATTTTGAGAGCAAAGATCACCGCAGCCAATTCCAAATCGTGAGTCGGGTAGTTCTTTTCGTGAGTCTTCAATTGTCGTGACGCATAAGCAATGACTTTTCCGTCTTGCATGAGAACGCAACCCAACCCATTGTATGAGGCATCACTATAAATTATGAACCCATCTGCTCTGGTAGGGAGTGCTAGTATAGGGGCTGACATAAGTCGGCCTTTTAATTCTTGAAAGCAACGCTCCTGTTTATTGGTCCATTCAAAGGGTGTGTTCTTCTGAGTTAGCTGGGTCAAGGGCGACGCTATCTTTGAGAAATTTTGCATGAAGCGTCGATAATAGCCAGCTAAACCCAAGAAACTTCGGATTTCCGACACATTAGTAGGTCGTGGCCAGTCCACGATTGCTGTAACTTTTTGGGGATCAACCGAGATGCCGTCTTTGTTAATGACATGACCGAGAAAGTGTACACTAGTGATCCAGAATTCGCATTTCTTCAACTTGGCATAGAGTTTGTGATTACGTAGTGTTTGTAGAACCATTCGTAAGTGCCGCTCATGAGCTTCTGGTGACTTGGAGTATATGAGGATGTCGTCAATGAAAACGATGACGAACTCGTCAAGGTAGGGTTTGAACACTCTGTTCATGAGGTCCATGAAGGCTGCCGGGGCATTTGTGACGCCAAAAGGTATGACGAGAAATTCGTAGTGCCCATAACGGGTTCTGAAGGCAGTCTTTTCAATGCTTTCCGTTTTAACCTTTAGTTGATGATAGCCAGAACGTAAGTCAATTTTGGAAAATACTTGTGCACCTTGAAGTTGATCGAACAAGTCATCGATTCGCGGCAGAGGATATCGATTTTTGATGGTGACCTTGTTCAGCTCCCAGTAATCAATGCATAATCTCATCGTGCCATCCTTTTTCTTCACGAACAATACTGGAGCTCCCCAAGGTGAGGTACTAGGTCGGATAAAACCTTTGTCCAGGAGTTCCTAGAGTTGAGTCTTCAACTCTTTCACCAGAGATGCTCCAAAATCCCCACAATGATCTCGACAAGACTTAAGGACCATTATTATATTTTTGGCATATCAGATTATTGTATCAAATGTGTTTGTTTTCTATCTCCATATTTTATTTTGATGATGTCAAAGGGGCAAAAAAATATGATTTTGAATTGCTGTGCATAGTGCTTTAGATATCTTATGTTGCAAAATTATCAAATAACTTGTTGATTTTTATTTTGTGTCAAATCCATACAAAATCCATACAAATATTGTCATCATCAAAAAGGGGGAGATTATTAATCATATTGTTTAATTTTGATGATATCTAAAATATTATTTGCAAGAATTTAAATTTTTTAATATACATATTATTTGACACAAAATATTATCTGTTTAAAATATATATTGTATAATACATTTGTTAAATATTATTTAAATAAAAATATTTTTTACTATTCACTTTTTGAAAAATTACGCTGAACACTATTCATCTTTTGACAAATTTGATATTGATTGATTGTATTATTTTGATAAATTTGATATTGATGAGTTGTCTTCTTTTAATAAAAGTGATATATCCACATGAAATGGTAAGTTATATTTAGTTTAAAATCGCTATAAAAACTTAAAAAGGATATATATGTTTAGATGTATTATAAATATTACTTAAAGAGATTTTATTATATATGCAAATATTTTATTAGAATATTATCTATAATGTATATAATATAAATAGAATACATCACGTGAGCAATTAGACTTTTTACACTACATTGATTATATCATGTCACACACACACACACACACACACACACACACACACACACACACACACATATATATATATTATAATAAAACAAGAAGAAAAAGATGGAGCAAATCATTTGCTTGTTTGAAAGTTGTGAATTTTATATTATATTATTTGGGTCAAATTACCTACAAAAGAAAAACGATGGCTCCATGTTTGGAAAAAAGAAAAAAAAGAAAAGAAAAGAAAAGTTAGTCTTACTTTTATCATCTTTTTAATTATTAACCTTTGTTGCCTATTTGAAATCAAGGAACGTGCCCATGTAATCCATGACGTCAGTAAAGAACGTCCTACTTCCAACGGGTATATTTTCAAGTATAAATAAAAGCGTTGTGTGTGGAGAAAAATCAAGAACTTGAAGAGAAAAAAATTTCTATATACTCCAAAATTTTGAGTATATTGTATTATAGTCTTTCACTTTTAGATCTAAGTGTAGCATTTGTTCTTACACTTTCATATCTACTTTTTGTGAGAGAATTATTGTAAAAGAGGGTTTAAGTATCATTTATTTTTATTCATTATTTTTGTGAGAGATTTTTGTAAGGGTAAGGCATTTATTGTTGAGTGAGGCTCAATAGATAAGAGTAAGTCCTGTGCAAAATCCACAAGCTTGATGAAGACTTTGTGGTGTATTAATTCATTTTGATAGTAAAGAAATTCTCAAGGAGGTTCCTTGGAGAGTGGACGTAGGCCTAGGGTGCTGAACCACTATAAATCTCAGTGTTTAATTTTCTCTCCCTATTTCTCTTACTTTTATATTGATACTTATTATTCTGTTTTTTATTTGTTAAAATTCTGAATATTGTGTTTACAAATTTTAATATTGTAAAATTTTTTAATAACCCAATTCACCCCTCTCTTGGGTTGTCTACTTGGGATAACATTAACCTATCCTCTCGGATTATGACAGATAATTATTAACATGAAAGGATTATGACAGATAATTATTAACATGAGACCTGCAAATCCTACAAAAAATATATAAGATACATGTAAAAATTAGTTTGCCAACCACGTACATTGATTAAATTAAAATTTTACATTCTTATAATGCATATTGTTTTAAGTAGTAACCTTATTTTGTGGAGAATTAACTAAACGGTAATGCTAGAGGCCTCGAATTTGTCTCGAATGCGTTTTTTTTTTTTTTTTTTTTTTTTTGGCTGTGTTAGTTTTTTTGTTTTGTTTTTAAGGATGGTTATGTGTAGGGATCTTGTCATGACCCGCTCTCCGTACCCAATGGTTAAATATCGCGATAGCCAGTAACTGAAGTTACCTCCGGCCAATTTTTTAACAAATTAATAAACGCGAGCGGAAATAATATTTAAATGAGGGTACCAAAATAATCATCGGAGTTTTTATTTTTATTAAAAATTTATTGACAAAAAAGGCCGATATTTACATATAAAAAAATCATAAAAGTGATGTGTGTGTCTATTCCATAGCCCCGCATCTAAGACTTTCCAAAAGCTGTTTTTGAATTGCATTGTTTCATAAAAATTGGTAAACAGCTATAAGCATATAGTAGAGTGAGAAATATTATACCAAGAGTATAAGGAACACAAAATAACCATGGATAGTTATGTAACTAAAATATTTAAGATCATATAGTCTGAACAAATAATCATTTAAGTAGCAAAACTGAGATTATGTAAATAAATAACCATAACCACGGTACCGAACAGAACAGAACAGAACAGAGATCACATGAGTGACAATCAGAACAGAGATACGGATTCAGGAGGTAACTCGTACAGATTATAGAGGTGGCTCTGACAATAGTGTAGCACTTATCTTCGCACAATATTTTGCTCCGCTCAGAACAGAGGTCAATAGATCTATGACAATAGAGGGCCATAAAGTGACCAAACAAAGGCCAATGGTTATTTAAGTCCCCCAAGGCATGGGACTCCCGTGGTGGTACTTATAAAACATAATTGTTTATAAGGTCATTATCAAATATTCTTTAAAATATAAACAAACATATCCATGAGTTTCATTTTAAACAAATAGGGTTTAGAAAATAATTCACATAACTAAAATATTAATATAATTTATAAAACATAACTTGTATAAAATAAATTATGGTAAATCAAAATATACGTAAAATATATTATGGTGACTCAAGGTATAATATAACTCACTTTAACTTTAATACCTCACTCTTTCTTTCTACTATCAAAGACCCTTTCAACTTCTATTATTTTTTTCTTCCTTTCTTTCCCTTCCCCTTCCTCTATTTTTCCTTTTCCTTCATTTCTTTCTTTCTTTTTCTTTCTTTCCCTCCCTATTCCTCTCTTTTTCTTTTTCCTTTTCCTTCATTTCTTTCTTTCTTTTCCTTTCTTTCCCCTGAGTTGATCAACTCCTCCCTATGGGGAGGTAAAAACTTCATTCGGCCAACACGTGGCCAAGCGCAAATCTTCCCACATATTCGATTAAATTTATATTTGTTTTTAATAAATATTTACGATAATTATATTTTGACCCAATTTTTTAATACAACTACATAAATAAATCAATCTCTAATTAAATTACACTTTATCACATACCAAGAGAAAATTATTTATTTATTTTACTACCACACCCATTATTATTGTTATTATTATTATTATTGTTATCAATATTAGTATTTATTTACTCTTACTTTTATATTTGTTTATTTACTATCTTTAACTCTAATTTGACCAAACTAGTATTATAATTCTATATTTCTGTTAATTTGGCTCCAAATAATAATCCCTAATTAATTCCAGATTTGATAATCCAATACCAAATTAGATTCTGTATTTATTATTATTTATTTAATAATATATTATCACATACAACCATAATACTAGTATAAAATTTAAGGGACAACTTAAATTTTCAGGTTATTACAGATGTGCCAAAAAAATTAGACATTATGTACCAACTCATCGTATAAAATTATATGAAATTAACAAAATTTAACCAACAACTTGACTGATCAGTCAATTTTATCACTCAACCAGTCCAATCTAATTGAGTGATCAGTTAGACTGCTGGTTAAAATTTGTTAATTCCATATAATTTTGTACGATGAGTTGGTGCGGGATGTTTAGTTTTTTGACACACCCCTACACATAACCACCTTTAAAAAAAAAACAACCAAACCAACGCAGCCCAACAAATAAAATAAAATAAAATATTTTAAAAAAACTGATCAGTCAATTTTATCACCCAATCAATCCAACCCAACTCACTTATAAAATGTCTAGTTTTTTAGCACACCCCTATATATAACCACCCTTACAAAAAGAAAAGAAAAGAAAAGAGAGGGGGGAAAAAATTATTAAAAAAAAAAAAAAAAACTAACACAACCTTAGAAAAAAGAAAAAAAAAAAAAAAAAAGAATTCGAGGCAAATTGGAGGCCTCAAATTTGAGGCCTCAAGCATTATTCTTAAATAAAATTGCAAGTCAAAGTCAAAGAGATTACCTAGTAAATTTTTCAAACATTCGATTAAATATAAAAAAATAACTGAAAATACTTACAGTCAAAAAAGAAGCAGAAGATAAGTACGAATAAAATCCGACCGTAGAAGTTATTTGTTCTGACCATCACAAACTCATTAAGTAAACATATAAATAATATTAAAAAAAATTACATATTTGATTTTTTCAAGTATAGAAAAATAAATTATATATTTGTTTAAGTCCAAATAGAATTCTTTTACAATTATTCAAGTTTCAAGCGTTACAAACTCAACATTCGTATAGAATACTTATAGTCTGAGCAAATACGTGTCGATAGAGAATCACCTGAGAAGTTTATTCTGAACAACACAAAGTTATAAAGTAACCTGCAAAAAATATAAACGAAGGAAATAATATTGAATTTTTTTCTCTAAGAAATCTATTAACATAATTTTTTTTCTTTTACTTTTTAATGAAGAAAATAAAAGGTGTAAGTAATAATGGTATACGCAAAATACCAAAACACAAACCCATATTCTTGGAACACTTGCAATAAAAAAGTTTTGATATACAAAAAAATAATAAAAAACTATTACTATAAATAATAAAAAAACCCAAAAAAAAATTAAAAAATGACGACTATTAATTTTTTAAATAAAACAAATTTTATGAACATTAAATTGTTTTTAAGAAAAACACACACAAGCAATCAAACATTAATTTTTTGAAAACATAAATTGTAAACACACAAACACAAATGTTGATATAAACCAATAAAAATAATCATCAATTTTTTTTTTTATAAACCTGATAACACAATGCAACAACATTTCATTTTCTATAAATTTTTTATAGAAAGTACGATTACACAAAAAAAATACAAAAAAAAAAAAAAAAAATTCCAAGAAACTCATTTTATATGACTTTTTTTAAGAGCACTAAATTTTAATATATACACAAAATTAAGTAAACAAACAAATCAAATTTTTAAATACTGAATTTATACACAAAAAAACAAACAAAAGTTTTAAAAAGTGAAATGGGAAAAAACCCAAGTGTTTAAGTCTAAGTAAGTCTAAAAAATTGCAGACAATTGTGATAGTGCAAACTATTCAAAGAAGCGTGCACAAATACGGAAAAAAAAAAAATTCTTCGAAATTTTTTAAAAAAATGAAAATATTAAATTAAGCAAACAAACAAACCAATTTTATTTAAAACATTATTTTTTAAAAAAACACACAAAAATTAATCAACCAAACCAACTATTTTTTCTGACAGAATAAATTATAAATACATAAACATAAAAATACGAACACTGAATTTTTTTAAAAGAATAAAAATAAAAAACACGCACACAAATTAAGTAACACAAACAAACAAACAAACAAACAAAAACCAACATAAACTTCTAGAAAAAGTACAATCAAATGAACACTGTTGAAGATCATGAGTGACAAAAGAACTGAATAGAAAAGAGAACACACAAACATATTCTAACACCAAGCCCAGCTTGGGGGTAGGCCACCGAGGCAACTGCATTGGGTCCCCAAGTTTTTTTTATAAAAATAGGAGCCCCAAAAAAAAAATAGAGTGAACTACACCATGTCAAATCTTTTTTCTTTTCTTCCTTAGGAACTCCATTGTACTAGTGTAAAGATGAAACGAAATAATCCCTCCCTCACTGTAACTTATTGTTCTTATCATACAAACTCAAAAAACAATATAGTAGAGAGATGTGATTCAACCATATTGTTAGAAACATTCTACAAAATTGAATAGAAGCACTATTTTTTGATCATCTGATTTACTCAAAGTAGTCTCAGATATCATAAGCAAATTAAATAGAAGCACTGTTTTTTGATCAGCAATAGAATAGAAGTATTAATTAGCCCTGGCAAGCCTCAAGATGATGCTCATTACTTATCCTATGTAGTTCCTTTTGTGTGATTTCTCTTACATAAATTGAAAAGCATCGTTCTCAAAATATACATGCAAAAGTTCAAAATACATGAAAAATATAGTGAAGTGAAGATGTCCATCACTTTTCAGGGATGGTGTTGTAACTGCTTTAGGATTGCATAGCAATAAGGAGATGTGGAGAGTAGAAAGTGGAAAAGTGGAATTGATTGTTTTAATTTATTATTTTATCCCTAATTAAAACTAACGTAAGTGTAAGAAGTTAAAGTTCATTTAGGAAAAATTGGAAAAAAATTATGAGGAGCGACTTCGTGACATCAAAATTGGTGTTCCTTTTTAATAATAAAATAGATAATATATATATAAAATTATCAAGTTGAGTAATAAATTATTTAATTTTTACTTAAAATTTAACAAGCACTTTTAAAAATAAAAAATAAAAATACATTTTAAAACTAAAATCTTACAACAAAAATGCCACGGCCACCATCTCGACCCTGCACCACCATGACTTACAGTCAACCGCACATAATATAACCACTAACACATAAATTAAGATTAGAACAAGATATAGGCCAAAAAAAAAAAAAATGAAAAAAAGAAAAGTTAAGCCAAAACAAAATTCTAAATTCATTTCCATTAACATTGTTTTATTATTTGATGAGGAAATAACTTATCTGGTCAGAAGAAAAAATATATATATAAAAAAATAATAAATATTAAAATCATAATTTTTTTGTAATAATTTTGTAAAAAGTATTTCCCTTGTTTAATCCTCCTAAGCGTAAGGTTCTCGTTTCTTCACTCTGCACATACATGATACGGCCCATACAGACTTCGATTTAACTTCATATTTGTAATCCCTCTTTTTTTCTTTTTTCTGACCAAAAATAAAATAAAGCTTTTTTTTGTGGGTTCCAATTCTGTTGAATTGTTCGGATTTACAGTTTGCAAACGCAATCAAAGATATAACATTGCATTTTTCAGATCAGATCGAACCATGTAATTTGGTTTTGTTGAATTCAGATCAGATCCAGTTTGAATTCAATATATTTCATTGCAGAAGCCTCATAGCTTTGGGTGAAATCAAAATCTAAATCTAAATCTAAATCTAAATCAAAATGGGGTTTTCGGTGACAAGCCTAATTTTTGTCGCGATCGGATTCATTGTTTCTCTCTGTACCAGAATCTGTTGCAACAAAGGTCCTTCTGCAAATCTGTACGTTTCAATTCTTCAATTTCTCTCTCTCATAAATTGGATTGGATTGGATTGGATTGGATTGTGAACAGTTTTGGATTTATCTAATTTGAAAGGCCATAATTTTGGACTTAGGTTTTAGTTCTTTTTCTCATGAACTGCATTTAGAATCACCTGGAAGGAACCTAATTTTTTGTCAGTGTTGAAACAATCTTTTTTAATTTGTTATTTCAGAATACAAATCTTTTTTTGATTTTGTTTAAGGAACTAGTGTACTTATGAATTTGGGAGGTACTCAGTTGATTGATTGTTTCATAAGATTCTAAAGAACATTATCCAGTGTTGGTCCCAGTAATTGAGGATGTTGAGATGGGTAAGATTAGAAGAAGACTCAAACCTGCACTGAGCAATGCCCCTTTTCTTTCATATATTTCTGCAAAACTTAATATTGAGATGTGAAATGTGTCTGGAAAATATTAAGTAAAGAAATTTTTGTTTCTTTCATGTGAAAAATTAGAAATAAAATCCCCTGTTAAAAAAATTGGACCTTTTAATGCATATAATATGATGCTCAACTAGCTATTGGGCTGATTGAGGTTGGCTAAGCTAAGGTTTTGGATATTTTGTTAATATCAGGTGAAGATAAGCTAGTAATATGGGATATATATTCTGATCGAATAGGTTGATCGGCTTTTGTACCACATGCTGTGATATCTCCTAATCTAGATTCATGTAGTTCACTAAGCTTGCTAATAATGTTTAGGAAAACATGTTATTTGCTTTGCTTCTAGTCAATTTATTTCAGATTTTTTAAAATTAATTAATGATTATTTTTGCATATGGCTAATGTACATTATGTGATGCAGGTTCCACCTAACATTGGTTATCACTGCAACAGCATGCTGCTGGATGATGTGAGTTTGATTTTTAGTTGAACTTCTTTCTTTTGCTGCAAAATTGAAACACGAATAATTACTTATCAAATAAAAAATAAAAAATTTCCAAACATGAGTCATCTTGCGGTTGGATTAGACATCATTCAATGTCAAGTTTAAAACTTTATATTCTTCTTTCACGTAGCTAATTCAAGTGTGAGGTCTCGTTTGTCAATTATATATTTTAGTTAAAAAGTCATTATAAGTGTCATATCACTCTCTATTTTTTCTGTATATCTTTTCATAAAATGTTAAAAAGTTATTACAATAGTCTGGTCCCAAACAAGGGCTGACTATGGAGGACTGCACAGATGCACAGACTGCAGTACATATGTATTTAGGCTCCGAATCCAATTGGTTCATAAAATCTTTTACAAGGAAAATAATTATTATCTCCTATTTTCCTGTGGAATATTTAGTTCAAACATTTCGTCAAACAGTTAATGGGCAAAGAAAATAATATCTTAAATAATAAAATAGTACAAAATTTGAATGGTAGTGGTTAGAGGTAGGCTTATTGCAGAGACTAAAATAGATCTTATTCTAGGAGATTGGGACCTTTGAACTCTAAAAAATGTAGAAACAAACCATACCAAAATGGTGTGTGTGTGTGTGTGTGTGTGTGTGTGTGTGTGTGGAGAGAGAGAGACAGACAGACAGGACTGAAAAGTGCTAGCCAGAAGGGCTAACGTCCAAAATATATTTTACTGAGCGTTTGTTTAAAGGCTTCACTTAGATTCTAATGATTGTGAACATGTATAAATACATTAGATTAATTTTATGATAATAAAGTTTAGTGATCAGGAACATCATACTAACTAAGTGAGTAGTATAGTATAGAAACATCATAACCATTTTTTGATGATTAGGAACATCATCCCAAAGCCAGAATGTTGAAATAGATGAGTGGTAGGACAAGAAGGGATTTAACTGAGATGAGAATGCATTTTTAGGAGGTTGGCGGTGACACTTACTTAGAATATGGGAGAATGTTGAAATTACGAAATTACTTTACTTTTCAAAAGATGGAAAAAATTAACTAGGCTTAATCTTTACTTCTAGAATTGTATCCTTAATTAGCCAAGAACGTAACTTAATCTTGTGGTACATTGCCATTAGTAGAGATTTTAGTGATTGGCAGGTGGAATTGATGGAGCTTTTTAATAGTTTCTCTCTATGTTCTTCCACGCTTTCGGCCTTCTCTTCCCACCTTTTATATTTTGAAATGCAAAAAGTAAAAATTGAAACTGAAATACTATACCCAACTACCCCAAAGTTAAATAGAATAAGACTATTACCTTGTTTCAGTGGAGCATACAGCATACCCTATTAAGTGAGCACCTTTTCAATTACTATCTCTTGCTTTACTATAGTCCATTTGGGATGAATTAGATGGTCAAAAATACATTTTTCAATGACCTAATATAGATGTCCTCTCTCTCTCTCTCTCCCCCCTCTTTTTTCTTTTTCTTTTTTTCTATTGAAAAGAAAGAGAGTTTATTAAGAATTACATGAAAAAGTACCAAAATGCCAACAATCATGAATAATTTGGAGGGGTGCTAGAGTTGGGAAGAGAAGAAAGAAAGCATGACGTTTGGCACCTCTAGTTGTTGTGGTAATAGGTATTGTTTATTAGGATTCAAGAATTAAAGGCATATCCATGTACAATACATATATCTTTCCTAGACAATTAAACAAAGACAATGTGTATCTTCTTTGCTTTTTTCGTCCAAGGTCAAACTTGATATTTTAGCTATGGTTTGATCATTTGAGCTGTTAATTGTTTGAATTGGTCATCAAATCTTTGATGAATTGACTAATAGATCGATAATTGTAAATCAACCTCCTAAGAGAATTTTATCATTTAAACCACAAGATTGATACGCTGCTCTCCAACTTTGGAGTTTTGGATTTCTATTTT
Organism: Camellia lanceoleosa; assembly: GCA_025200525.1. Taxonomy (NCBI): domain Eukaryota; kingdom Viridiplantae; phylum Streptophyta; class Magnoliopsida; order Ericales; family Theaceae; genus Camellia; species Camellia lanceoleosa. Next base: position 176,134,111 of record CM045764.1, on the reverse strand, counting down.
GTGAATTCATTTGCTATGCTAGAATTCTCATTTCATTGGACAATCTGAATTTGACAAATCAATTTTTAATCTAGACAAGTAGCTCTTACAAAACTCAGTTTTGTAGTGGATTCTACATTTGCAGTTTCCCTATTTATTTGATGCTAATTCGAGGCATGAACAGTTTATCATCTTTATTGCCCCATGTTCCATTTCTTTTCACATCATATTTAATTGTGTATTTCTTTCACTGGTCTAGGTGGGCAATTGTGTATCTTGCACAGATGAAACCGCTCATAGTCCCAATTTTGAGCGAAGGGGAGTGAGGTGCTATCAGCGGAACAGATCCAATCGTCTTGCATTGTGGAGGGTTTAGTGGGAATGAAGATTATCGTATTCAAGAAACACAAAGAACCCAAAATCTTTTTTCAGATTTGTACTGGTAATTTCTTATCGGTGATGGAAACAGCTTTGTATTGATTTTTTTTTGCATATTGTGTTACGAGCTGTAAAAGTGTTATCTCGTTCATTTTTTGAGATCTTCATTATGAAATAATTGATGGACAAAGCTACATACTGAAACTATTTTGAATGTTAATTTAGTGCAAGTTATTTATTTTTGGCCAAGTTTCCATCCACCATGGCAGGGCATACCAAACTTAGGCTGACATGTCCCACAGATCCCCACCAACTACTTGTGTCACTTCTTACCCACTCACTACTGTGTTAGGGAACTTTATTTGTTAGGTTCTGAAACTGTGAAGCTCTCTGCTTTCTTCTGTTGTGGTCGGTCTTACACTTTTTCTTCTTCGTAATATACAGTGTCACAGTAGTAGTACTAATGAGAGATTCAGACCAATACTAATTTCACAAGGCAGCCCAGAGCTGGTATTTTAGAACTTGGATCCTTGCTCTCTCTATATATATATGCAATTGCAAAGTTGGCAATATGTTGCATCTAAAGTCTCAAGAGGACTTTGAAGGATTTAGGGTCGACTAATATTTTTCCGCAGCTTTCTTGAACTTAAAAATAGCACTGACTGACTCGTATACAAGTCATTACCCATTATTAGCCATGACGAGCTCCAAAACTAGGTTCAAGAAAGCTGTGGGAAAACATAAGTTGATTCAAAGGCAAAAGGCTCATCTCTCTCTCTCTCTCTCTCTCTCTCTCTCTCTCTCCATGGTAAGAGTGCACAATCTATTTCCAATTCAAACTGCTTAATGTTGTTTAACTGCTTGTCATCCTCGTCAACATATGTTGGTCTTTGGTGCTCTAGCTTACCTCCTGGATTTGTACAAGGAAGACAAAAAAGAAATGAAATGAAAAAACATACACCGTATTGCTTGGTTGTATTTTCATTTTTTTATTAATTTATGCTTTCATTTTCTGAAAAAATCAACTTTTTTCATAAACTGTTTCTCAAAATTATTTTCAAAAAATTAATAATAATTCAGAAAACAACCCACTTTTTAAAAAGCACAAAAAAATGCTTCTGAATTTTTGAAAAATGTTTTCGTACAAAAATAAAAACAACATAAAACCATGGGTGTTTTTAACTTTTCATTGGCTTTGTTTTTGAAAACATGAAAATGAAAAATAAAAAACAGAAACACAATCGAACACGCACTCCTTAGCTAAAAACCCAACAGAACGAGATGTTTCCCATTCATGAAATTACTGTTTTTTAAATTAAATTTATTCAATTACCTTTTAAAGGATAAACTAACCATCCAGATTACACAAGGTGGTCAGACGATGACAATCTAACATTTTCGTCTGATGATCATCAATACTAGAAGGCACAACACAATATCTAGGGCACAAAAGCTCAAACAGATAACCATTCAACTATTCTCTGAAGCATTCATCAAACCCATCCATGCAGTAGGTGATTACAAGGAGAAAAAACTAAAAAAAAATAATAATAATAATTCAGTGCTTGAGTGACACTTGGTCATTCGTAATATACAAATTGATTTGATTTTAACACCAAAATAAATATTGCATGACCAAAAGCAAATCGAAAAACTCAAACAATGAAGTTTTACAACAAATCAGTCATAATAGCCATTTGCACACGAAGACACAAAACACATCAGCGGAGAGATGTTGGAATGTTGTTTTGTATTACAAATATTTCACCAACAAATAGATGGCGACAACCAGAACCACAATCCCGGCAACTGATAAAAGGAGGCAAAGGCAGGAGCAACCACCTTTGGTGCGTTTGTTCAAAATTGCCAGGTTCTTCTGAACTCGCTGTTTCCACAGAGATGAAAACCCAAAAAGTAAAAAAAATATTAGCTAAATTTTCTTAGAAAAAAAATAGTAACGCAATACTCGTCAAGATGCAAATCAAGTAAAGATCAATCACATTCATAATATGTTGCAACACAAATTAACTAGCAGCTTGATTGGAGAAAAATATATCAATTTCAACTTCATAATTAATGACTTCAATCAAAAAAAACACGTCAGATGTTCAGTTGCTTGGTTATTTCTTCTCGTGTTTTCTATTTTCATTTTCACAACAATGTCAACTAATGGAGCTGCAACCTAAAAACTCATGCTCCTGCTCTATCTGAAAGTAATAAGTAATACTACAATGCATATTGCATCACTAGCTGAAAAGATGAAAGAGAAAGTTCTGAAATTTTATCATTACAATCTGTTTTTCTTTCCCTTCATTTGCTCCCAACCATTAGCATGTGCAATTCATAAAATTATAAATTCAATCCACTTCTAAAATATGAATATTCTTCATTTTTCAGCCACAAATTATTTTTCTCCAATAGTATTTGTACTCAAGTATTCTGATATTGCTCATGATATCATCCCAATTTTTCAACACCCTCGCCACATAATATCCAAATTCCCAATTCCATTGCCGTGCATTGAAGAAACAAAAATGCTATTAAAAAAATCACCTAGGAAGTGCATCCTTAACCACAAAGGCTGCACATGCTAAACATGGTTGCATGATATTCAGAAGGTAAAGAACTAGGATGGGCATCACCTGTAATCGAGAGTCTGTGACATCCACATGTCGGTCCAGGTTATCCTGCACGGTGGGAGAGGAAGTAACATTTCATGATCATGGTTCATTAAATTTCATAGTATTACCAAATTAATTCTACCGAGAAGGTCAAGGATGCAAAGAGGCATGTAAGTAAACAAACCAATAATGAAAACACATACAATTAGTCTAGTGTGTAGGTCAAGTTCCTCATTGACGGCCAAAGCAATATGTTTCGTGCTTATCACCGTCTCCTCCAATTTCTCAAGGCCCTCATCTTGTTCTGCTTCCAAGGCATAAGAATCCATGATATAGAAGCCAAATAAAATATTTTAAAAAAATGAGTCTGAAGAAGTCACAACAACTTGCCTTTCATTATTTGTCTTTGAAGACCAACAACGCCGTGGTTATCCAAGCCACTTGCCCTGCTCATGGCATCAGCTGACGTAATTTCTGGCCCAAGCAAGCTGTCTCTGTTGGCAAAATTCGACATGTTCAATGTGGAGGCCATCTGGGCTACTTTTGATCTCAAGTTTGCAAGCATATCCTTCCGGCGATTTATCTCTTTCTCTGTTCTGTGTATAACAAAATGAGGCTTCACTAACAATCTAAAGACAACAATAACAACAATAATTTAACATACTTCTACTTCGTAGATCATTGTCACAGAATCACCTAGTTTGTTATATATATATTAATCATAGAAACAGAGAAATGAGTACAGCATGTTGATTACTACTTTGAAGATTTCCTGAGAAAGGGGAGTGCCAATCTGATCTTTCAGATTTTTTTTTTTCAATCATGATAATATCTGACTATGTTAAATTCTTTTCAGCTTGGAATAAAAAGCAGTATCCAAAAAGACAGCCCAATATAATTAGAATTAAAAAACATTGTTTTATAACTTCAACGGAAAAAAAAATAAGGATAAACATTCAGTTATACGAGGCAATCATGAACTAATTAATTGCATAAAATGAGAAGCTGGGTATTCAAGGCTACATATTCTTACCCCTTCTTTAATTCTGAAAACTGCATTTAAATGCATCAATGGAATGAAGGATAACTACCCAAGCATATCTTAAAGTAATGCTCCCATGGAAGGCATTACTTTGTTTCATTCATGTATCAGTTGATATTAGTATAGGCAAGAGATGTAACGGAAAGCATCGCATTACCATCTAATGCCTCCCAAACAGACTTACTTCAACTTGAATTATTCGTATTAGGAATATGGATTGAAGAGAAAAAGAAGAGCATACTAATTAAAATTCCTTCAGCTTCAACCTCCAATGTTGGATTGCTTCGCATGTCACAAAACCTTTAAATCTCTAAAAGACTACTAGATTTAAATGAATACTTCCTCTACTTCTTTTAGGATTGAGACTTCAAATATAAAAAAACTCAGGTTGCGTTTGGTAGAATTTTGTAAATATGATTTGAGAATATGAGTTATATTTTGAGTTTGTGAGTTTTGGAATTATGATTTGAGTGTAAAAAAATTGTTTTGTGAATGAGTTTTGAAAAGAATTTTTGAATTGAGTGATGTGACATAATTTTTATACAAAAATTAACAACTCATAACCAAGCACAACCCAAAATTCTATTCAAAACTCATAAAAAATTATAAAAAAAAAAAATGAAAATATTTTTTATTTAACATATAAAAATAACAAGTGCAAAAAAATAAATAAATAAAAATTCAAGAACACTGTTCCGGTCAACTGGCCGGACGTCCGGGGGACGTCCGGGTACACAATTTTTCAAACGCGGATGTAGAAATGTGTTTTGAAAACCGTAAACAAACGTGAAATTAGAATGTGTGGGTGGAAAACTATTTCCAAAATCGTTCCAAACAGAGCCTCAAACTTCTATTACTAATAGTTCTCTAGAACTCTACTACATGCCCACTAATATTACTTGGCCAAACTAAGGCCCATAACCCACTACTTACAACTCATATTTAGCACATACACTGTCAATTTTGACTGCTAAAACATAAGAAACTGTAAAATATAAACAGAAATATATTAACAAAAAATTACAACACAACATAAGTTAGAAGTTACAACTTTATTAGATGCAAGAGCTCTATGCTCAAAATGAAAAAAATATATATATATTAACATCGAATTAACAAAATTTACAACATGATATAAGTTATAAGTTACTACATTATTGGATGAGCACTTCAGTCCAAATGAAATTTTGGTTTGTTCATTTTCTTGTTTCCGTGATCTATATGAACATAATTTCACAAATGCAAGCATACGTTTGAGAGAAGGACATTTTGTGTTTTCCTTATGGCATGCCAGCGTGGGAGTATAAAATTGTGGTTCTACTGCTCTGCCATAGGGCCATTTGGAAGGAACGTTTGTTCGTAAAATTATTCTCTCACCCTCAAACTACGTATAGCAGATGTGCATAATAAAATAAGAGATACTCGTTTGTAGGCAAAGCATAATTACAAAATATCCATTTTGCAAAGAACATAGATCCAAAACCATAAATTGCTTTCCATAAAACCTATGCAGGTATATAAAACAGAATGCCAACATTAAATAGGAAGAATTTATGAATAGACAAAAAATAATTGCTTACACGGAAAAATAAATTATGGTGGAAACTGTAGAGCCGTGAATAAAATCGATGATTTATTTGGTTGTAGTAGTAGCAGGTACTCCGCTTACTACATCGGTGCAATTTATTGGGTGTTGGGACAACTTACAATGGTTGTTTGCTAGGAAGCTTTGATAGAAGGGATTGCAGGCTATCGAGTCTAGTTCCCAAGATTGTAATTTTTCTCCGGATAGCAGATGCATGGCGTTGTGCTTCGGGTCCAGACCCAGGCATAGAACTCCTTTCAGAAATCATGCCATTGATATCATCTGCAAGTTTTACCGCTTCATTGTATTCTCTGACCCATGAGTCTGCCGAAGATGCCATTGATCTGCAAGAGATGCAAAAAAATTATTTTACTTTGGAGTAAAGACAAGCATCGCATCGGACAGCAATTCCCATAACCGACCGGACAAAAAAGGTTTCAAGTTCGCACATTTAAACGAATCACACACAACCTAAATTTCACGCTAACAAATTACATAATTTAACTTTGTAAATATAAATAAACAAACAAACGCAAACACAATTCAATTTGTTTCCTCAATTCATTAGGAGATCGATAATGAAGCTAATCCATACCAAATAATGGCAAACTAGGGCATATACAATTAGTTTTGTAGAGAGAAACAGAATCGATTAGGTGTGTGTGTGTGTGCATATATATATATACATAGATATGATGTGTGAGATGAAGCAGATCGGATTTCCTAAATCCGGAACACAATTGAGGAGATGAGATTAGAGAAATTTTTGGAGAGATCTTTACCTGTTTGATGCGAAACAGCGATCTGAATTGTGATGTTTGGAATTGATGATGATCGAATGGGATTCGAGAGGTGTATTAGGGTTTTTGAGAAGTGAATTTGAAAAGGGAGGACACACACGCCGCCAACTTTAACCGGGAGAGTTGGTCCGGCCTTGTCGTCGTCGTCGTCTACGTCACAGCTCAACAAGATTGAAGCATTAATTAATTGTGTATACCGGATCAACAAATCGTTTTCACGGGAGCTTCTTTCTATTCGCACACCCCTTTTGTCTTAGCACACCCTTATCTAATTTGACGACTTGCTTTTTTTTACATATTTAATTAATATTCACTACTACAAATATAGTTAAATATCACACTTTGATAAAAAAAAATATCTCACTTTTATTAAAAGTATGATAAAAAAAGTTAAATTGATATTTTAATCACACTTAATTTGATTGAGTGTGATAATATTCATTTTTTATGTCATTTTTCAATTAAGTGTGATTATATATATATATATTTTAATCACACATTCTAATTAAAGTGTAATTATATATACACTATTTTTTAATCACACTTTTTAAATAAGTTTGATTATATATATATTTTTTAATCACTCATTCTAATTAAAGTATGATTATTTATATATTTTTTAATCACACATTCTAATTAAAGTGTGATTATATATACACTACTACTTTTTAATCACACTTTTTAAATAAGTGTAATTATATATATATTTTTTAATCACATATTCTAATTAAAGTATGATTATTTATATATTTTTTAATCACACCTTCTAATTAAAGTGTGATTATATATACATTATTATTTTTTAATCACACTTTTTAAATAAGTGTAATTATATATATATATATATATTTAATCACACCCCACTGCAAGAAAAAACATATTTAGCGACTAAAAAGCACATTTGGTCGCTGAAAGTATAGGTTTTGGCGACTAAAAAGTATTAATAGCTAAAAGTAAAGATTTTTGGCGATTAAAAAAATTTAGTAGCCAAAAGTATAGGTTTTGGCGACTAAAAAACTGTTTGGTTGCCCATATATGGTTTTTACCGACTAAAAAAATTTTAGTAGCCAAAAGTAAAATTTTTTGGCGACTAAAAAAAATTTAATAGCCAAAAGTGAGACACTGAGTGACTAAAAAGATGTTTGGTCGCCAAAAGTGAGACTTTTACCGACTAAAAAAATTTTAGTAGCCAAAAGTGAGGCATTGGGCGACTAAAAAGATGTTTAATAGCCAAAAGTTAGGCTTTTTTTTTGCGACTAAAAAGAAGTTTAGTCACCAAAAGTGGTAATTTTAACCCGAAAATTAATTTTTTTAACGGCTAAAAAATAATTAGTAGCCAAAAAGTATAGAATTGGCGACAAAAATTATATTTAGTCGCCAAAAGTGATCTCTTTTTTTCTAGTAGTAAATAATTTATTTTTACATAAATTATATTCAATAAAAAAAATTATCTTTATATATATACTTTTATATTAATACGGGTCTATGTACTATATAAATAATATATGTTGCATATATAATTATATGGCATTATAGAGGCATAGTGGAAAGAGTGTTTTGTATAAAATTTATGGTGTGAGAGGGGTTAATGGGTCGAATCTCTATAAGAGCAAATGAGAAACTAATGAGTGTAATTTTTTATTTTTTTTTCGCGAATGAGTTTTTGGCGACTAAAATGTTTGATCTAAGTGTTATTAATCACACTTTAAATGTGTGATCTTAACATTTTTAATACTTCAAAAGTGTCATCTAAATATTATTAATCACATTTAAAATGTGTGATCTAAATGTTATTAATCACACTAAAAATGTATGATTAAAAATGACCAATTTTAATCACACTCCCAAATATCACATTTTAATAAAACTTAAAATGTGTGATTAAATAACATACATCACACAAAAAAAGTGTGATCTTTATCTGTTTTTGTAGTAGTGATTTAATATTAAAAGGGAAATTTTTTTCTAAAGTCCATCTCTCATTTTTAGTAATGGAAAAGATCCACAATATTATTTTATAATGTCTAAGGTCCTTCAACCCTACACAGAGAAGTTTGACTTCTCTCTCTACCAACTTCTTTATTACCGAATCTTGCTCTATCTCTCTCGTCTCTCGAGCAAAACCTCCTTGATGAACAAGATCAGAACTTATGATGCAACTTAAATATTGATTAAGGTCCAGCAGTGCAAGGTGGCCGCTCTCGACGACGTTGGCAGCAACGACGGTGGTAAAGAAAGCGAAGTTGATGACGACGAGGGTTTGCTCCTGAAATTGAGGAATTTGTGTACGAAAATAGACGCTTAGGAAGAAGGAATTGGACATTCAGAAAACCAGATTTATGTTTCACCTCCACATTTCCGAAGATTACTTTACGAGATTAGCACGCACACACACACGCAAGTCCATAGCGCTCTTGGGATTCATCGCAATACAATGAATCGCACAAACAAGCAATCCAATATGTGTCCGGAATCCGATCTGGGCCACTGCCGATCCGGAAAAAGGAAGAAGAGAGAATCGAAAGGATCATTCGCAACCTTTTGAAGCTTCCGGAGAATCGAAGATGTATCAATTGTAACAGTCTGGTATGTGACTTTGTCTCTCTTGTTTTTTTCAATTTGTTTTATGGTTATTTATTATTTGAATCTAGAAATGTGGAGTTCAATGTGAATAGCTGAGATTCTTGTAATAAGATGATTCGAGAGTTTTATAGAATACATAATTCATCAATTTTATGTATTCAAGAGTTAAAAATTGTTGCTTCTTGTCTGAATTAATGTATTATATGAGTGAAAACTGAATCTGAGTTCTCTACTTACATATCACTCTAGATTTCTTAATGTTGACTTTGGATCGAGACTACAAAAAACAGACAGGATATGTGATTCCTTAACAGTGCATTTTTATACCTAAATTTAAATTTAAAGGTTTATAATTGTTCATATGTGCATATCAATGACAGTCTTGACAGTGTTGAATTTCTCTGGATTTGGCAATTTTCTCTGGATTTGGAAATTTTCTCTAGATCGAATTTTCTCTGAATTTGACAATTTCCTCTGGATTATCCTTGAATTTTCTCTAGATTTGACAATTTTCTCTAGGTTAGAGTGAGATTTTCTCTTAATCAACCATACAGTAATACATGTATAGAAGTAATAATAAATCTATATGATTTCCAACATATAATGGGCAAGAGAAAAACTAGAATATCATATATCGGGAAAAAAAAAAACCCAGATATCACACATTAAAATGTTCCATTGCCTATCATATAGATTTTCTCTGAGTTTACATTTTGGATAAAATCAAAAGCACTGATTTTAACATTTAAGAATGGGTATTCTGTTATGGATTTCTATGCATTCACTTTGTCATGTTTGATTACAAGATTGATCACCTTCTACATGGTTGATGTGTGTTCATTCAAAGTGCAAATGAAGGCATATGGTGTGTCATTTTGAGGGCTGCTAATATTGTGGTTTTTTTTTTTTTTATGTTAGTCCATAGATCTAGAGAAATTTGAATGTTCGTAGTCTTGAACCCAGAGAAATTCTTTGGAAGCCCAGAATTTCTCTGAATAGAATTTCTCTGGGAAAAATTTCTCCGGGCTGAAATTCTCTGGACTGAAATTTCTCTGGTTCAATATTAAGGGACCTTAGACATTATGAAAAATTAAATGTCCTTTATACTATAAAATTTTAATATCAGGGACCCTAAAAAAAAAACCCTATTAAAAGATAGTAATTCTTATTTTTAATTTTAATTAAAAAAATATCATATTTATACACCCATTCTTTCTGCCACCACACACAAATGTAATGAATCTCATTGTAAATTTTGAAGTAAAGGGTTGTTTTGGGAAGTGATTTATAGGTTAATTTTTTGATTTATTACAAAATATATATATAAAAAGTAAAGGAGATGTTATAACTCAAATAAGCCAATATACTATCTTATAAACCTGTTCTCAAAATGACTATTAAAAAATGATTATAAAAAATAAAAATTTTGAAAATTTAATCTTATAAAAATGGTAGTACATGAGATCCATATTTGTTTTATGTATCTCATATTTATTTTTTCATGAAATTAGATGTCAGAAAATAATTATTCTATTATATCTAATGTTTGATTGACATATTATGAAGAAGGATAAATGCTCAATAGATTATTTTATCCTTTTTAATTATTTACTAAATAATAGTAACACTAAATATGTCTTTAATATTTTAATTTTTTTTACTAGATTAAATAAAAATTTATTTTATTTTATTTTTAAAAAATTAAATAAATTAAAATTTTTGAATGAAAACATTAATAAAAAAAAGTATGTTATTTTAAAATAAAAAATTTAAATAAAATTATTTTAAAAAAATAATAAATAATGAAAATTAAAAATAATAAAAGTTAAATAAAATATCAATAAAAATTTAAAATAAAATATCTATAAAAAAAATTATTTTTTAAAAAAATAAATAAATAAAATCAATAAAAATTAAATAAATTTATTTTCTTTTTTAAATTGAAATTTTGTATTTTATTTTATTTTACTAAATACAATACATAATGAAATCAAATATTTGGAGAGCAAATGTATCATTTTACAACTTAGTGTCCCAGGATTTTAATCTCACCATTTTTATCCCCACATCATTATGACACAATAATCCAACTTATATGGAATTCATAGTCCTGTGAAATAATTTTTTTTATATTTTTAATATTTTGACTTTCTATATATAAATATTTTTTAAAAAATTTAAAATTATAGATATAGTTAAATTTTAGTAGCCAATTACATTTTTTATTTTTAAAAATAATAAAAAAAATCAACATAGGATTAAAATTTTGAAACTTTTAGAACTATAGAAGTTAAAAATCTCATTTTTCTTAATATATAATATAAATTAGCAGTTGACCTGTGTAATGTACTTATTTTTTTAAAAAAATATTTGATGGTACAATGTGTGCTATAAAATAATAATTTTAATTATTTATTTTAATAATATTAGCACTATCATTCTATAAAATTGTTACTTAAATACTTATATATATTAATTTTAGTTAAATTATTTGTGTATTTTGATAATTTTAGTTCTATCGTATTACAAAGTGCAATTATCATATAATAATTTTATATGATATATATTAAATTATAAAACAATAAATTAAATAGTCATTTTGATATTAAAAATAATAGTTAAATTAGAAGAAGAATTAGTAACATAAAATTAAAAGTAATTCTAACTATTTAATTTTCTTTTATATTCATTTGGAAAATAAAAATATGTAGAAATAGAAATTATATAAAATTTATTAAAAAAATTAAATATAATATGTTATAATTTGATTATCATATAATGATTTTATATGATATATACATTAAAAGGAAAATTAATCTACCATCCCTCTCCAATTTTTAATAATAAAATAGGTCCACAATATTTTTCTTTTGTAGTTGAAGGTCCCTTATCTCCATACCCTTATATCACTCCATCGCTGAAGCTCTGTGTCTCTCATCCTCTAGAAACATTCCATAACTAAAGCTCCACATCTCCACTAAGATCTAGATCCATAATTTCGTTGAAGGATCTAAGTTAACATGGGATAGATCTGTAAACAGATCGTCGATTCTGATCTGCGAACAGATCATTGCCGCTCAAGATTACAATCCTCCATCTCAAAAATGCAGATCTTAGCTTTCATCTTCTTCATCTCTCTCATCTCGTTCATTGCTCGAAATACATTAGATTCATTCTTTTTTTAGTATTTTCAGAGTAATAGTTTTTAGAAGTCCTATCAGTTCCTCTTCTTTCACTACTGTTCATGACCACTATCACTGGAAACCATTAATCTCATCCCACCGATGTAGTCTGATAAAGATTTGCGACTGACTATGGCCGCGTGATCTGAAGCCTTCAATGATTGGCAAGATTGTCCTCATCGCTATTTTCGCTGTTATGAGAAGCACTGTTCTTCCGAGAATCCCAATCGGAAGCCAAGCTAAGCCCTAGAACCAGAGCAAGAGCAAACAGAAAAACAATAATAGTAATGGATAAAAAGAGAGAAAATAAGGGAGAGAGAGAATGAAACCATGTTATAGTAGAGAGATGTAATAACCCTCACCACTGTTTACCGATAAACCACCGAATACTGTTAAACAGAGACTGATTATGACTGATAATTGAAGTAATTAAAATACTGAACTGATTGACTGTATCTGTTTAAATGCATTTCTATCTGTTTGATTGTTTGACTATCTGTTCATATTTTTATATTGAAATTACAATCGAAGGCCTTATCGGCGGCCGAACCGGAAATCGATTGATGTTTTATGATCATCATAAATTATGTGATTTTATGGTGTACTTACCTGAAAATTGATTTGGTATGATTAAATTAGATGAAAATAAACTAATTTAAACAAGTTGCCTTATTTACGGAATTGCCACTAAGTGGGCCACTTAGCCAACATACTTGAGCCTTGTTATACATTAGAAACAACACCATTTCATCAGCCATTTTCCCTTGTGATTGCCAACTAGAGAGTGAGAGGAGAAGAGTGATTTCAATTTGCTTCATCTTGTATTGCTTGAAAGTTGAGAAGATTGGAGGAGTTTGTGATCAATTGGGCTTCTAGACTTGTATTTGAAGACTTAGGTAAGGGATTCAACCTTTTGATTGTGTCTTTAAGTTGACTCTTGCATGGTTCTTGTCATTTAGGAGAGCTAAGTCATGAATCGGTCCTAAAATGTTGAATTGGAGCTCATTCCATGCATGCATGTCGGTATTGTTGAGTTTTAAGTTGATTTCATGGATAATTGTTGCATGCATGTACAAGTTCTAGCTAAGGTTCATGATACCATCATGTTCTTGAATGATTTGGCTCATTTGAGCTTGTATTTAAAGCTTTGAAATGATTTAAACTCATGCATGTCATGTTTGTAGCATGTTCATGAAAATTGGTTTGAAATTGAGTTTGAATTAAACACCCTTGGGCTTTGATTTACCAAATTGATCTTTGAAACATGTGATATTATGAGTTTTGAAGTGTTTTCCAGAAAATTAGCCTAGGAGGATCAAATTTGATGCATTTAAACTTGATTTGAGCTTGGAAGTTCAAATTTGGAAATTCCAGATTTTGGACTCTCGCTCGAGCGGGGAAAGTGGCGCTCGAGCGGGAAATTCGTGCTCCCAGTACTTTGCACTGTATTACAGTCCGCTCGAGCGGGGTAATTGGCGCTCGAGCGGGGCCTTGTGTCTTGCGCTCGAGCGGCTATCGAGCGCCTAATCGAGCGTGATTTTTGAGTATCCAGCACTTTTGATTGTTTCGCATGTCCACTCGAGCGGGAACCGTTGTCTGCATGTCCGCTCGAGTTGAGAATTATGCGCTCGAGCGGGACCCTGTTTCACTAAGAATTTTGAAAATGTTTTCTGAATACATCTTTGCATCCTCATCCCATCCTAAGCATTCTTAGGCCTAGTTTAAGGCATCTTAATGAGGATATAGATATAGAACACACCGAGGCAATTAGGGATTAAGTTATTATCTTTCCCAATTGTGTAGCTTAGTGTGTGTTCAATCTGTAACTGTGTAGGGTTGGCTTTCCGAGGAGACGCTCTAACTTACTGTAGCCCAGAACTCTGTGAGTAACAATTGTGTAAAGATATGTTCAAAAATGATTATCTTCTGAACAATTGAACTGTACTGTTTTTTGAACTGCTACTGTTAACTGAATGAATGTATGCCCTATATTCTGAACTATATTATGGCATCCTTAGCAACTCATTCTTATCGATCATATCACATAGAGATCTTCGGTTCCTTGTTGGAACCACTCAGCATCGATTGATGGCCATCATTGACTATTCGGTCCTTTAGACCTACTGTTTACTGTACTGTTATGCTAATGAATGTACCACATATGACTGTTTACTGTATCAAAACAACTGACATACTGATTGAAATGAACTGTTTTCATTACTGTAAGGACATTCATTCTAAACCCCTTTACGCATTATGTTATTCATTGGGCTTTAGCTCACTGCTCATATATATATGTAGGTGTACAGGCACCGGGCCAATGCTTGAAGCGTCGGGGTAGACTCTTAGTTTTGTCAAGCCAACCACTGTGCCTCACTGCGAGGTTCTGAGCCTGCCAAACTACAGCTTAAGGGTGTTTTTATTTTCCCTTGTTTGTTCCTGTGTCTGTCTTGTATGACTGTATAGACTGTTACTATACTGCTTAATAGGGATTTGGTTCCTGTTTTGAATGACAGTAAATATTGTGCACACTGTTCTGTACTGTGTATATACCTATCATTGTATGAAAAATCTTTTTGCATACAAACTGTCATAGCTCATTGGACATTGTTTATTTACTGTATTGGCTTCCGCCATTGTAGACACCCCATTTTTGACCGTCCTCAAGACTTGGACGTCACCGTTGGAACACTCGGTGATTATCCATGTGTGTGTTCGTTTGGAGTTCCCGGAGTTCTCGGCTCGCGTGCCGTGCCTCAGGACCTCCGAACTCGACCGTTTGTGTTTGGTTTTGCACCAAACACCTGTGATTTGCCTTTGAGGCGAGGAATGCCTTCGAGGCATCCCCACACACCACTGGAGGCTACTGGTCAGAAGTTGTCACCGCACTATATTGTGCCGCTCGGCACTATTTTGTGCCTTTTGGGCGAAATGACCATTTTGTGCACTTGCTTGGTGAGATATTTTCTCACAACTTGTTTCCTCCATACACGTGTATGGAGGGATGGGCTGCTTAGTGGCCAAGCTTGTAAGCTTTTGGCCTATAAGAGGGAAGCTCTCCTCTTGGCTTGAGGGTTAGAAAATTTAGTGTTAGCCATTGTTAGAGAGAGCCAAGCTCGGTTTTAGGGTTAGAATAGATATAACTTCTATATCTCTCTCATTCTCTTGTTTAACTAGGTGTTTTGTGCCTTACTTTTGCACACTAGCACCTAGTGTCCCACCTCTCTTGGTTCAGAGGTTCTAAAGGTTAGTTTTGGTGATTCTTGGTGGATTGGAGCTCAAGGGACCAAGCACAACAACCTTTGTGAAGGTAGTCAACAAGGGTAAGAAACTTACACTTTATTCCCCATTTTTGAAACTTGTTTTTACCTAGTTTAAAACAGTTTTTGAGCTTAGTGTTTGGCACATAAAAGTTCTGATTTTTGACTCTCTTTATTGTGTATTAAGAGTGTTTTGTGGTTTGAGGAACTTTGACCACCTTTAGGCCTTGAAAAGGGCACTTTTTGTACCATTTTGGAGAGATCCGAGATTTTGGTCTTGGGACTTCTTCACCACTGTAAATCTTGAGGATTTCAGTGGTGAAAGCATGCCTTGAAGTCTCAAGAAGGAGAGGGCCACCCCTCTCCTTGATGTCCTTGAAAAGGACAAGGTTGGCTCTAAGAGAGCTCCATGTTTAGTTGTGTATTGAGCATGTTTTGGTTGTTTATCATGCTTATATTGTCATATTATAGCATGCTTTCAAGTGGGTTTTAGTACTCTTTGCATGATTTGCATAGTTACTTTGTAATGCCTTAATATTGCCTTAACATGACTAGCTTGTTAGCCTATATTTCTAGCATGTTTTAGGCTTGCATTTGTGAAGCTTGTAGGCTTATTTTGTCATGCTTTAGCTCTGTCCATAGCTATTTTGGCCAATCTTAGCATGTATTTTGTAGCCCCTTTGTATTTGGCTTGTAGGCCTCAAAAGCATGAATATGTGGTATGCTATTCTAGCTTTGTTTTTGATGGTTGGGACCATCTTCTATGCTATTTCATCCTCATACATGCTTGATTGATTGCCTTGCATGCCTCTTTAATGCTTTAAAGGTGTGTGTTAAGTACTCCATGTTTTGGTCTTGTTGCATGCCTTCATGCTTAAGCTTCTTAGATGCCATCTAAGTGGACATTTGGCCTTGTTTTAACATGCTTGACAACTGATTTTGGTTGTTTTATGAATGCCTTGTTTGCTTTGCATAGATGTGGTTCAATGCTCTCTTGAGCTTGCCTCAAGCATGGGCTAGTTGCATGCTTTGTTTGGCTTGCTTTGTTGCATGTTTTGGCCATGTGTTTTGTATGAATTTGAGCCTAAGTTGCATGCTAGTAGTCCATGTTTAACTCATTTCAAGTGTACTTGAATGTTGTTTATTATGCTCAAGTGTTGGTGTCTTAATATGTGCATGTGTGCGTGTGTGTTTAGACCCCATCTTTAGGCATCTTGGCCATTGTTCTTGGGCCTTTTAGAGCTGTCCAATTCATGTGTAAGTCCATTCCTACTTTGCTTTGCATGCTTGTATGTTTACACAACAATATTCTTGCATTGCATTGCCATATTACATGCTAGATGACATGCTTAGGGTTGCATTGGCATTATGCATGCCAAGCCTCTTGAAGTGAGTTTGATAGAGATTTGGCACCCTTGTTTGCATTGCATGCATTTGAAATCAAAGTTGCATTCTTGGTCCTTAGGGCCATCACGCATGGAAATGAATCGAGGCACATGCCCTTTTAAGTCCATAGCACGATTTGGGATGTGTTTGGTGCATATATACCTTGAATTGCATTGCCTTGCCTTTTGTTCCCTCTGCTGCTGTGAGTTGCAGGTTTTGCAGAACACTTTGTGCCGAACGGCACTTTTAGGCACTGCCCTACCGATAATGAAATTCCGATGGCAATTCTCCTCGGTAGGTGGCCCTCTGAGCCGATGATGCTTCTCGAGGCACTCGTTTTGGGAATTTTTGAGTGAAGAGCAGAGTGATTCCAGCGAGTCGGTATGCAATTAGCCCTCATCCCGAGGCATTTAATGCTTAATTAGATTTATTAATTTATTTAATTAATTTAGTTAATTTGTAATATTTAATTAGCTAGTTTAGTTAATTATTTATTTGGTTTTGTATATTTATTCGGTCCCTCCGAGTGAGGGCGAAATTGTAATAAGTGTGTGTGAGTGGGTGTATGTCTTCCAACCCCCATTTCTTTCTCCCTTTTATTTACCTGCTTATGGTAGATTAGGGCATACTTATTTTAGCATACCTTATGCAACGCATGTGTGCATTTCATGCATTTGTTTACATGCACACCATACAAACTGCATTGCAATTTTCAATTCCAAATTGAATACGTGCTACGTGATAGCATTTCACATGACATATTTAGGGTTAGCCGAGCCTACTCTAGATTGCATTTATGCCTGTGTTGCATTAGCCACTTAACATGAACTAGGTCATGCATGTTTTGCTAACTAGTTTACTTTTTTTTACGCACGGAGTACGATGTAAGTGTTCTTGCTTTAGCATACCGCATGCGTGTGATTGTTTGCCATGACAATAGGATTGCCATGCGGCTAAATGCTTACATGATAAACTGTTTGTATGCCTGTGGGTGGAGGTTGGATTACTTGAGTTGGAAGTACTCATTGAAATCCGCATTTTAGTCTACTTGCGAGTAGCAACATCTAAACACGTTTTTCGAGACAAAACGGATATGCAATGTTTGTTCCCAAATTAGGCGATCTAGTCTATACTTGTCTGCTGCGCGCATGACATAGTAATTCTAGGCTAATAACCGGAATAAGAACATGTAATGTTTTCAAAAACGGATATTACGGTTAGTAGAGGCCGGTTTGGTGCTCATAATGACCTTCCCAATCGTCCAAGCTCCAGTAACTTTGGTGATGACGGACGTGTCGGAGTTTCCTAAATTTCCCATTTTAAATATTTAGGTGGCGACTCAGTGTTTGGCACTACTTTCAAATCTGTTTTCCTAAAAGCGATTTGCAGTGGACTCTTTGGTTGATTTAGAACCCAACAAACAAAAAGAAGAGTCTGCGAATCAGAGTGAAGCCATGCCCCTATACTCTGTTATCTTGTCTTATCATAGCGGTGCCTTCGTAATCTCAATTCTTGGCGATTCTGATGCTAAACCCACAGGGGCGGGTTTAGGTCGTGACAGAGTGGTATCAGAGTGATACTTACCACGAGTTATACCGCACACATGTGTCCAAATGAGCTATAGGGTGTCCTAGAAAAGCAATTAGGGCATCGCATGAGCATGAAAAGTGTGTGTGGACATGACTGAATATGTGTTAATGTGTTAAACTGTTTAAGTATGTAACTGCTTATGTTGATAACTGTTATAATTGCTTATAGTGAAAATGGATAATGCAAGAACTACAAATGAATCTGAATCCTCATCCTCTGAGGCAAGAATGGCAAGACTGGAACGAATGATAGAACTGATAACTGAAAGATTGGATCAACAACAGAACCAACAGCCCCCACTTCCTCCTCTGGTACAACCGGAACAGAATGTGAATGTTAATGATGGGGACATAATTGCTCTTACCCAGAAGTTCAGCAAACTGAAACCGCCATCTTTTCAGGGAGGCCTTGAACTGTTAAAAGCTGAAGCATGGGTTTTGGAGACCGAAAAATTATTTGAAGTGTTTCCGTGCTCGGAAGCACATAAGGTACTGTTGGCCACCTTCACTTTGCAAGAAGAGGCTAGAAGGTGGTGGATGTTTACCCGGGATGACAACACTGTTGTGACTTGGGCTCAATTCAAAGTAGCCTTCTTTGAAAAATACTTCCCTCAGTGTGTCAAGGACAGAAAGGTGACTGAATTTAAACAGCTAAGACAGGGCACAATGTCTGTTGCTGAATATGAAGCAAAGTTCATCGGGCTTGCTAGATATACACCACATATGGTGAACATCGATTACAAGAAAGCCAAAAGGTTTGAGGGCGGCCTTAATGTTGCAATACTCGACAGAATAAGTGTTATGAAATTACCGACTTATGTGAATGTTCTTGACCGAGCCTTGATGGCTAAAGCGAACATCGAAGCATTGAAAACTGAAACACCAGCGTCTGAATAGCGTGGTAAAAGGCAGAATTTTAAATTCAAGAAAGGAAAGCATAACCCATTGAACAAGAAACAGAATACGGGGTCAACAACTAGCCCCAGCCAAAGGAGTGGTTCCATACCACCCTGTTCCGAATGCGGCAAGAACCATAAGGGAGTGTGTTATAAACTATCTGGTGCTTGTTACAGGTGTGGCAAGGTGGGCCACATGGTTAAAAGTTGCCCCTCCACTGCTCCGGGCAATAGTAAAGCTGCAGGCAGCGCTGCAGCATCAATTGTTGCACCAAAATCGAACCCCAAAGCTACCGAGAAAGAGCCTATGAGGCAGGGCCGAGTGTTCGCCCTAGTACTGGGAGATGTACAAAATACTGAGACCGTTGTGTCAGGTATCCTCTCTATTTGTACTCAAAATGCATATGTACTGATTGATTCGGGGTCTACACATTCATATGTATCGCATGTTTTTTTACGGAAATTGAATAGACCCTTAGAACCCATGAATTATCTGTTAGCTGTACTTTACCGTGGGGCGCACCTGTCTTGTTTGTGAAAAAGAAAGACAGTTCATTGAGACTGTGTATTGATTATCGCGAACTGAACAAGGTAACTGTGAAAAATAAATACCTATTGCCTCGTATTAATGACTTATTTGATCAGTTACAGGGTGCTCAAGTGTTTTCTAAGATTGATCTTAGATCCAGATATCATCAGCTGAAAGTTAAACCAGAAGACATTGATAAAACTGCGTTTCGAACAAGGTATGGACATTATGAATTTTTAGTTATGCCTTTCGGAGTTACCAATGCACCTGCTGCATTTATAGACCTCATGAACAGAATCTTTAAACCATACCTTGATGACTTTATTGTTGTATTCATTGATGACATACTGATTTACTCTAAAAGTATAAAAGAACATGAATATCATCTGAGACTTGCCCTACAGGCTCTAAGAGAACAGAAACTTTATGCTAAACTGTCTAAATGTGAATTTTGGCTTGATCATGTTATGTTTTTGGGGCATGTTGTTAGCAAAGATGGGATTTCCGTTGATCCGCAGAAAATTGAAGCTGTAGTAAACTAGCCTAGACCAACAAATGTGACAGAAGTCCGAAGTTTTTTGGGTTTGGTTGGATATTACAGGAGATTTGTCAAAGATTTCTCCAAAATTTCCTTACTATTGACTCAATTGACTCGGAAGGGGATATCATTTGACTGGACCGACCAAAGGGAATCCGCATTCCAAGAGTTGAAAACTCGACTCGTGACTGCACCAGTTCTTACCTTACCTTCAGGTACGGATGGTTATACTGTATTTAGTGATGCTTCTCATAAGGGTTTGGGGTGTGTTTTAATGTAGAATGAGAGAGTAATTGCCTATGCTTCCCGACAATTGAGACCGCATGAAAAGAACTACCCGACCCATGACCTAGAACTTGCCGTAGTGGTATTTGCCTTGAAAATCTGGCGTCACTATCTCTATGGGGCGATATGTGAAGTATATACCGACCATAAGAGTCTAAAATATTTCTTCACACAGAAAGAACTGAACATGAGATAGCGGAGATGGCTAGAACTGATTAAAGATTATGACCTACAAATTCTATACCACTCGGGAAAAGCCAACACCGTTACCGATGCATTGAGTCGAAAATCGATTGGGAATTTAGCCTGTTTGCTTACCGGGAAGAGAGAGTTGCTTTGTGACCTTGAAAAAGCTGAAATTAAAATTGTTTTGCGAGAACAAGGTGGAACCTTAGCTGCTATTTCTGCTCAACCGGCACTGATTGAAGAAATTAAAGAGAAACAGCAACAGGATGACTTCTTGAGGAAGATCATCGAAGAAAGGGAATCTAAACCGAGACCGGGGTTCAAATTTGAAAATAATGTACTGAAATTTCAAGAAAGACTGTGTGTACCGAATGATACTGAACTGAAAAGAAGAGTTCTGCAAGAGGGCCACAACTCAAAATTTTCTATCCATCCAGGGAACATGAAAATGTATCAAGATTTGAAACTGAATTTCTGGTGGCCGGGAATGAAGAAAGAAATTGCTAATTTTGTATCGAAATGTCGTCGTTGCCAACAAGTCAAAGCTGAACATCAACGACCCGCAGGCTTATTGCAGTCCTTATCGATACCGGAGTGGAAATGGGAACATATTACTCTGGATTTTATTGTGGGATTGCCTCGCTCCAGTAAAGGTATGGACTCGATTTGGGTTATTGTCGATAGACTGATTAAATCTGCACACTTCTTACTTGTCAAGACAATTTATAATGCGGACAAACTGGCTATACTCTATATTGATGAAATTGTTAGACTGCATGGAGTGCCTGTGTCTATTGTTTCTGACAGGGATTCGAAGTTTACGTCGAGATTTTGGCAGAGCTTACAGATTGCATTGGGTACTGAACTGAGACTGAGTAGTGTCTATTAGGGCTGGGCATAAGGTTATCCGAAACGCCCAACCTGATCCGAACCGCACATGTATGGGTGGTTTCGCAAACACATTAGGGTAGGGTGCGGTTTGAATTTTATGTAATTTTCGAGTTGCGGGCGGGTTGCGGGTTAAACCCGTACCCGCCCGCCTAAAACACTTTCTTTTTTTCTTTTTTTTTTGGTTCAAATCTAATCTAACCGTTTAAAACAAAAACCCCCTTTTCTTTTCCTTCAAATCCAACCTTTCAAAAGAGAAAACCCTAATCAATATTATCTATCTCTCACTCTATCTATCTCATTCTGTGTCTCTCATTCTCGAGCTCACTCTCACTCTCGCGATTTTCATCTCCACTGCCTACACCCACTGATCCACTCTCTCTGTCTTCACAAGATGGACTAATCGACCGATCAACCGATCGACCTCATCGCACACCTCACAGGTAAGCTCCTCTTTGAATCTCATCTCTGTCTATGTCTCTCTCTCCCTGATCTTTGTGTCTCTGATCTGTCTCCCTCCCTCATTCTCTCATCTCACAGTCTCTCGCTCTTTGGCTTTACATCTACTACACCGATCGACTCTCTCTTATCACAAAATCGACCGATCGATTGACTCTGTCATCGCACCGATCACAAGTAAGCCTCTCTCTTTCTGTCTTTCTCTCTCTCACTCTCCCCGATCTTTGATCTGTCTATGTTTGGAGAATCAATTGATAGATCTATTTTGAATCTGTTCATTAATGTGGTATTGGTTTGAAGAATCAGTTGATAGATAGATCTATTTATGTTATTTGTTGATGGAAGACATTAAATCTATTTTTGGAATTAATTTGTTTTAAATCTGTTTAATTTGTGGAATCTATTTAATTTGTATTGAATCTGTATTAAACCTATATTGAATCTGTTTTAAATCTATTTGTGGAATCTATTTAATTTTTTTTAAATCTGTATTGAATTTGTATTAAATCTGTTTTAAATCTGTTATTTCATTTTTGGAATTAAATTTATCTGTGTCTGTATGTATAATATAATCTGTTTTTTGGAATTAAATCTATGAAATTGAATCTGTTAACTTGAATCTATGAAATTTGATCTGAATTTGTTTGTTTGATCTGAATTTGTTTGATTTGAAATTTGAATTTGTTAACTTGTTTGATCTGAATTTGTTATTAAAATTAAATTAAATCTGAATCTATTATTAAAATTAAATCTGAATCTGTTAGTAAAATTTAATCTGAAATTGAATCTGTTAATCTGAATCTGTAAATCTGAATCTGCTGAATTAAATCTGTTATTAAATATGTCTGTTATTTAAATTTGTTATTTAATTTTTGGAATTAAATCTGTTATTAAAATTAAAATTGAATCGGTGTGTGTCTGTAAAATTGATTTTGTGACTCTATTTTTGTAATCCAGTTTAAATGGAGGATAGTATTCAATCTCCTGCAATCAATCTTGTACCTCCAGAATCTTCTAATTCTCAAATGAATCCTCTCTTAGTCGAACCCGAACCTGAACTTGAACCTAAGCCTCCTAGACCCCCAAAGAGAAAGAGTGAGAATGGAGGGGGGAGAACACCATCCACAGTTTGGGATCATTTTGACAAGGTTATAGGAACCAATGGGAAGCGTAGAGCCGTATGTAAATATTATAAAAAAGAGTATATGGCTAACTCTAGACTTCATGGGACTAGTAATTTGAGGAGTCATACACCCAATTGTAAAGAATATCCAAATAGGGATACAGATGGTTAACAAACATTAAATTTTAAACCGAAACAAAATGAAGAGGGTGTTGAGGTTGTAGTAACAATTTTTAATTTTGATACTTGTAAAAGGGCTCTTGCGGAGATGGTGGTCATTGATGAGTTGCCATTTAGATTTGTGGAGGGTGTTGGGTTTAGAAGATTTTGTAATGTTATGCAACCCAAATTCACACCAATTTCCTCTCGTCAAACCATATCTAGAGAAGTGCTCAATATATTCAAGAATGAAAGGGATAAGTTAAAAAAGGCCATGAAGGGTCGTAGAATTTGCTTTACTACGGACACTTGGACATCTATTCAGAATTTGTGTTACATGTGTTTGACTGCTCATTTCATTGATGATAACTGAAAACTTCAAAAAAAAATCATAAATTTTCAACAAGTTGAGGATCATAAAGGAGAAACATTGGGTCGAAAAATTGAGTCGTGTTTGATTGAGTGGAATATTGATAGCATATTCACCTTAACAGTTGATAATGCTAGTTCTAATAATCTTACCATTCAATATTTGAAAACGATAACCAAAGATTGGAAGGGGACTATTTTGCAACATGAATTTATTCATATGCGTTGTTGTGCACATATTCTTAATCTCGTTGTGAGTGATGGGTTGAAAAAAATTGATGATTCTATTGCCAACATTAGACTTGCGGTGAGATATGTGAGGTCTTCTCCTCATAGGTATGATGTTTTTAAGAAGTGTGCGGCCACACTCAAACTTGATTCAAAAGCTCTTGTATGCCTAGATGTACCAACTAGGTGGAACTCTACCTATTTGATGTTAGAGGCCGCCGAAAAGTATGAGAAGGCTTTTAACCGATTGAAGTTTGTGGATTTCAACTTTGAACCTTATTTCACGGATGTTGATTGTGGCATAAGAAGAAGTCCGAATGAGTTGGATTGGAAAAAGTGTAGAATTTTTTTGAGGTTTCTAAAATTGTTCTATGTTGCAACTAAGAAATTTTCGGGATCTCTCTTTGTTACTTCCAATGCTTTTTACAAAGAGATGTTTGTTATTGAAAGCAATATTAATCAATTAATTTTGGAGGAGGATGATACTTTGAGCACAATGGCAAAGACTATGAAGCTAAAGTTTAGCAAGTATTGAGGGGATGGAAGTAAAATCAATTTGTTGTTATATGTTGCGGTGGTTCTTGATCCTACCAAAAAAATGACATACTTGGAGTTTTGTTTTTCCAATTTATTTCTTGGAGATAATAGGAAGGTGGAAGAGATAGTAGACAAGGTTAAGAGTTGCTTGAGTCGTTTGTATAGCCATTATGTCACACTTTATCCTTCAAATGAGAAACTTCCAAGTGTGAGTGAAGTTGTGAATATGGTGGAAGATGATGATGATGATGATCCCTATTCTTTAGTTGACTCCCAATTTAATTCCTATTTGGAGGGGCGATGCACTAGTGGATCTAAGTCGGAATTGGAACAATATTTATCCGAGGTTGAACATTTTGCAAAGAATCAAACAATTGAGATTTTGGATTATTAGAAAGTGAATGCAACCAAATATAGGGTGTTATCACAACTTGCAAGGGATGTGTTGGCCATGCCTATTTCTACCATTGCATTGGAGTTGGCTTTTAGTACGAAAGGGCGTATTCTTGACCCATTTCGTAGTTCACTCTCGCCTTCTATGGTTGAAGCTCTTGTATGTACTCAAAATTGGCTTCGAAGCAACCTTCCAATTTCTCTTCGAAAGGCGATGGATGATGTGGAAGAATTTGAGCAATATGACTCAGGTAAATGAGAATTTATTTATCTTTATTTTTATTTGTATTATTCATTTTCTAATGTAAGTTTTATTAATTTTCTCTTGTTGACTTCTAATTAGGTACTTTGGAGTCAAGCTCATTTTCAACTTCAACCTATAATGTTGATGCTATAATTGATGTCTAATATCCATTTTGGTCATTGGTAATTTTTTCATATACTCAACACATTTTCTTACTATATTGAAATGCAATATATAGACTTTTGTTTATCTTTTCATTTCTTACTATAATTGAAGATTAAAGTTTATATTTTTTCAATTTGTTTTTGTGTAGGGTTCATCAACCAAATGCATGGAATTAGAATTAGAATTGGAATTGGAATTTGTGAAAGTTGAATTGGATGTGATTCATGAAGATGAAGTTTGATATCTTAGATGAAGTTGAAGTTGAATTGGATGTGTTTTAATTTTAATTCATGGGTTTGTATTGAATGAAGTTTGACAATAATTTTTTTTTTATTTATTTGTGTTTTGCTTTTGGATGAATGTAAGTTAATGAATTTTTATTTTTTTTTGCATTTTGAATGAATGTAAGTTAATGAAGAATTACTTCTTTTTTTGGAGGGGGGGTTAGGAATGATGAATGTAGGATTTTCTTTATTTGGGTTATGAATGATGAATGTAGGATGAATGTAAGTTAATGATGAATGTAGATTTTGAATAATTTGTTTAGGTTACGAATTGAATTTGTTGTGTTTTTTATTTTATAAGTTTTTTATAAGTTTTAATTTATTAATTATTAATGTTGGAGTATTTAAAAAAATATGAGGAAAAAGGTCCAAAATAAAGATTGACAAAATGGGGGAAAAAAAAAAGGTTTAAAAATAAATTTTTGAAAAAAAAGTTTTATCCGCAAACCGCCCGCAACCGCCCGCACATTTGCAAACCCTATCCGCACAAACAGCAAACCGCATTGCGGGCTGTTGCGGGTTGACTTTTCCCCAAACCGCATAGATGCGGGCGGGTCCAAACCGAACCGCAAACCGTCCCAAATCGAACCGCGGACACCCCTAGTGCCTATTATCCTCAAACAGATGGCCAATCAGAAAGAACCATCTAAACTCTAGAGGATTTATTGAGAATGTGTGTCCTTGATTTTCAGGGAAACTGGGAAAGCCATTCGCTATTGGCTGAATTTGCCTACAACAACAGTTATCATTCAAGCATTGGTATGGCGCCTTTCGAGGCATTGTATGGCAGAAAATGTAGATCTCCGATTTGCTGGGCAGAAGTTGGAGATGGGCCTTTGCTTGGGCCCGAGATTGTGTATGAAACAACTGAGAAAGTGAAACTGATACAACAGAGACTAAAAACTGCACAGAGCAGACAGAAAAGTTATGCAGATGTCAGAAGGCGAGACAGAGAGTATGAAGTGGGTGATCACGTCTTTGTGAAAGTGACACCGATGAAAGGCCAGACTCGTTTTGGAGTCAAAGGCAAGTTAGCGCTGAGATACGTCGGACCGTATGAGATTATTGAGAAAATCAATCCAGTGGCGTATCAAGTTATGCTTCCTCTTGAAATGGAGCATATGCATAATGTCTTCCACATTTCGATGTTGAGGGATTACCTTCGGGATCCTTTCCATATGATAGAGCCTACTCGTGTAGTGCTGAGTGATAACTACACTTACGAGGAACGGCCTACACAGATTGTGAACAGACGGATCAAAAAGTTAAGAAACAAAAAGATCCCGTTAGTAAAAGTTGACTGGCAAAACCATGGTGGTGCGTATGCCACTTGGGAAAGGGAAGATGACATGGCTAAAAGATATCCTGAACTGTTTCCACTGAATCCTGTTTTCTTCTAGAATGAAAGTAACTCGAGTTTAGAGGACTAAACTCTTTTTAAGGAGGGGAGACTGTAATAACCCTCACCACTGTTTACTGATAAACCACCGAATACTATTAAACTAAGACTGATTATGACTGATAATTGAAGTAATTGAAATACTGAACTGATTGACTGTATCTGTTTAAATGCATTTCTATCTGTTTGATTGTTTGACTATCTGTTCATATTTCTATGTTGAAACTGCAATCGAAGGCCTTATCGGCGGCCGAATCGGAAATCGATTGATATTTTATGATCATCATAAATTATGTAATTTTATGGTGTACTTACCTAAAAATTGATTTGGTATGATTAAATTAGATGAAAATAAACTAATTTAAACAAGTTGCCTTATTTACGGAATTGCCACTAAGTGGGCCACTTAGCCAACATACTTGAGCCTTGTTATACGTTAGAAACAACACCATTTCATCAGCCATTTTCCCTTGTGATTGCCGACTAGAGAGTGAGAGGAGAAGAGTGATTTCAATTTGCTTCATCTTGTATTGCTTGAAAATTGAGAAGATTGGAGGAGTTTGTGATCAATTGGGCTTCTAGACTTGTATTTGAAGACTTAGGTAAGGGATTCAACCTTTTGATTGTGTCTTTAAGTTGACTCTTGTAATAACCCTCACACCGCTTTGATCATACTCATATGCATTATGTATGATTTTGCTTTGTTAAGCTTGCATTTGAATCTTGACTTGCTTTGCATTCTTGACTTGTCTTGAATGAGTGATACTTGAGTATTATGTTCCTTTGGTGTGTGTGTGTGTGTGTGATAGGTTATCTTGAGCCTAGTTCACCTTTGAATCCTTGTACCTAGAACCACTCTAGAGATGTTATACGCTTAGTGACTTTTGTCCGAAGGAATGACCTGTCAAGTGTTGTCCTCATGTCTTTGTTAGTTTGCCTTTGGCCGATGTTATCAGTCTTGTTGTTAGCCGATGTCATTACTAGTCTTGTCTTTTCAATTGAACCAACCAATGTTATATCAAATCTAGAAATGTCTCATTTTGTATCATATCTTGTTCTTGAGGAGAGAAGCTCTAGGAAGAGTTCTAGAGAGAAGGTGCTTGATCCTTGGTGTTTGATCCGTTGGGTTTGTGATTTGAGGTTAGAATCTTCACCTCCTTTTGTTGTTCTTGATGATCACTTAGCTGCATTGCATGATTGAATCTGTTTTTGCATGTCATGCTTTGATTTAAAGTTGGTTTTGGAAGGAGAATATGAACATTCATGTGTTCTTGAGAAAAGCCTTGATTTGATCCGAAAGCTTACATTGAAATCCATGCTTTTGTGTTTGTTTCACCAAAATCTTCTAGTGTGGGTGCCCAGGTCCATGTTTTCCAACTCATAGCATGAAATCTCTGATTTTGGTAAATGATAAGTTATGATCCTTGCATTCATTTCTTCATGCTCTTCATGATCATGTTCTTGATGTTCTTGAGCAGAGGGAAAACCCAGTTTTTCCCAACTTCATTTGCCCTTGAATGTGGCCTCGGAACCTCACCTCGGCGAAGAGGTGTGGAACCTTTCCAAAATAAGGTTTGTTTTGATTTGACTTAGTCTTGGAGCATCCGAGACCATTTGCATGCATGTGAAACTTGTTTGAAAGTGTATTGATGAACTTGCCATGTATTTGTAGGACTTGGACTTGAGAACTATGTGAGTGGCATTCTTAATAAAGCTATGTGCAATGTTTTGATATAAGTCTTGTCTTGCCTCGTTTTGAAAAGTATTTGTAAGCATGAATGATTATCCCTATTTTGTATGCCAAGTATTATATCTTGTTTTGATGACATTCTTGAAAGTCCGTGGACTATAAGCACTTGTAGCACAAAGTTTGGGAGTCGGGACTTTAAGCGTTTGTGGCACTAGTCCGTCGCGTAGGGACTATAAGCATTTGTAGCACAAGTCCTTAGTGTCGGGGACTATAATGCAACGACATTCTTGTATAGAGATCTCTCTTGTCTTGCCTTGCCACTGACGGTTTTACCGCGTGGGTTTGCTTGTTCGGAATGTCATCTATCTTGTATTATATTAATGTTAATGAGCATCTCTTGAAGCTTGAAAGATTTGAAAGGCAACTTGATTTGTACCATGTATTGTTTGTTAAAGACCTCGGATATCATTCATGAAAACCCTTTATTGTTTATGCCATTCACTGAGTATCCAAGCTCACCCTCTCTATATATATGTAGGTGATGAACAAGTTTTGTATTCGTGTTGCAACATCTTGAAGATCATGCTTCTTAGTTAGTTCATTGTATTTTGTATTGATGGCCAAAAGCCTTTTGGTCAAGATGTAATTTTGTACTCGATTTGATGTATCGAACTATTGAAAGATGTATGTCATTTCATTTGAATTAATAATCTAATTTTATTGCGTTTCCGTGATTTAGCCCCATATATTTACGTGTGAATTCTTGTAAGAGGCCTTTGGTAACCTCGGGTTCTAGCACAAGTTCCTCATCTTTGAGTCCTAAAGAGCATAGGATTCCCTTAGAAAGATGATAGGGTTGCATCATGTTACTTGCTACTTGATAATATGTGCATCATCTCGGCATAACCCTTGTTGCTTGCATGTATACTTGTCGTACATTTTGTTTTAAAGTCCCATCTTGTATACTCATAGCATTATGAGGAGAGGAAGACCACCAGTGGTAGAGATCAATCGACTAGAAAGACTAGTTGAAGGTTTAACTTGGGAAATGAGACAAATAAGACAACAGAATGCTAGTCTTACATGCTGCCGATGCAAAACACTACTAATACCATAGCATGCACCCCACCACCACCCCCCCCCCTAAGTACCCTCCCCTTGACTCTATATGGGATGGAACCATGACTTTGATTAAGGAGTTCAAAAGATGAACCCACCGAGATTCCAAGGGGCATAGAACCAATGAAAGCGTGGGTTTTGGGAATTTTGAGATCTTTGATGGTGGATGATGACACGAAGGAAACCGATTTAACTTGGGCCAAATTTTTGGTTCTATAACAAGCATTTTCCCTTAGTGTCCGAGATCGCAAGATCTCTAACACAAGGAAACAAGATTGGCGGTATAGGAAAGCTAGGAAGTTTGAAAGCGATACAAGATAGAGTTAACATGTCTTGAACAAGGCTATTCTTAGTTATGATAACCGCCGAGCTCGTCCTTAATGCTAAGAAGTTTGAATGTGGAGAGATGGGTCATCGTGTGAAAGATTGTCCAGTCAAGGATTTATGATGGTAAGAAAAGTGGGAGCACCTTTTTGCTCTAGTGCTATACTTCAATCTGCTCTCAAGATGCTTATGTGTTAATTGATTCGATCTACACATTCATTCGTATCTGCTAAGTTTGCCGAGAAGTTGAATACCCCACGGGGAACCTCTTGATTATGTGTTATATGGGAGAACTATGATTGTTGCATCTATTTATAGGGAGTGTGTTGTCATGATTAAGGGTGTAGAATTGGTAGTTGACTTGATGCCATTAAGCATGACTCACTTTGATGTTATATTAGGAATGGATTGGGTAGTGATGAATCATGCATCTATTGTGTTTCTAAGAGTGTTACCTTGAAACCCCGGTTATTTTCGGGGAGTAGGTGTAGTGTCCACTTGATTTCATCCATTAAAGCCTATAAGCTAATTCAATGGCTATTTGTGTAGTATCTTGAGTGATCGAATGGGAATGCTAAGTCCTAGCGAAAGTCCGTTGTTAGTGAATTATGTCTTTCGGATGAATTGCTGGCCACTTAGTTGATAGAGAAATAGAGATCTCCAAAACACCTATAGAATGGCCCCGAACTTAAGGAATTGGAATTGTTGGATAAAGGATTTGTTAGGCGAGCACATCACCATTGTTTGTTAAGAAGAATGATGGTACACTTAATAAAGTAACCATTAAGAATAAGTACCCATTGCCTAGGATTGATGATTTGCTAGATCAACTTCTCTTTTCAAGATTGACCTTAGGTCGGGTTACCATCAACTTAAGGTTAAGATGTAGAATATGGTCACTACGAGTCTGTTTTAGTAATGCCTTTTGGAGTAACCAATGCCCTGCATTTATGGACTTAATGAATAGAGTCTTCAAGCCACATTTGGATGAGTTTATAGTTGTCTTTATTGATGATATCTGATCTATTCCAAGCATGAAAACCACCGAGACTTGAAGTTGTATGCTAAATTGAGTAAATGTGAGTTTTGGCTTTCTTCATTCTTAGGGCATGTGATTAATGAAGAAGGTATCTCAGATTGGTGTCCGAGGTTCGTAGTTTTCGGGTTTGGCGGTTTTATTAGAAAGTTTGTAAAGGACTTCTCTGACATATGAATGGACCAAGATAGAGAATCGGCCTTCCAAGAGTTAAAGACAAGATTAGTTATAGCAAA
The DNA here is from genome assembly GCA_025200525.1 of Camellia lanceoleosa. Taxonomy (NCBI): domain Eukaryota; kingdom Viridiplantae; phylum Streptophyta; class Magnoliopsida; order Ericales; family Theaceae; genus Camellia; species Camellia lanceoleosa. The sequence goes on along the minus strand of CM045764.1, from coordinate 176,102,619 downwards.
TTTCAGTATGGCGATGGCTTTCAAAGGGTTTGGGTTGTGTATTAATGCAAGGAGGTAAGGTCATAAGAACTCACGAGAAGAATTATCCTAATTTAGAGCTAGCGGTGTGGTATTTGCTTTGAAGATTGGCGTCATTACTTGTATGGGGCTTCTGCCAAGTTTTCACGGATCACAAGAGTTTGAAATACCTATTTACAAGAACTAAATTTGAGACAGAGAAGATGGGAATTATTGAAGGACTAAGCCAACTTAGTAGATGCATTGGCGAGCAGAAGACAAAGGGAAGTTTGGCGTGTTTATCCATGATCTCCATCATTGAAGAAGTGAGGACAAGACAAATGGAGGATGGATTCCTCGAGATTGATGTTACACTTTTGAAGAGGAGTGCTTAAGTTTGAAGGAAGGTTGTGTGAGTTGAAGAGAAAGATTTTGCAAGAATCTCATGGTTCGAAACACTAAGATGTATCATGATGTAAGCAGACTTTTTGGTGGCCAAACATGAAGAAAGAGATAGCCGAGTTCGATCCCCAATGCCTAATGTCAACAAGTGAAAGCGAACATCGAGAGACTTCTTCAACCTTTATCAATTCTGAATGGGAAGTGGAACATATCTCCATGGATTTTGTGATTGGGTTGCCGAGGACTGTTGCGAGAATGAATTCAATTTGGGTTATTGTAATGAGATTGTGAGACTTCATGGTGTGCCGATGTCTATTGTTTAGTTTATTTCTTGAGGATATGCTCGGACTATGTGTATTGGATTTCACACATTTACCATTAGTGGAATTATGAAGCTTTGTATGGAAGGAAGTGCGGATCACGATATGTTGGGTAGGAGATAAAGTTTTGATCGCCCCACGATTCAAGTGACAACCGAAGAGATTAAGTGATTAACAGGAGGATCAAAAGCGGTCGGCGAAAGAGCTAGAGCAGCCGAGAGAAGAAGAAGAAAATTGGAATTTGAAGTTGGGGACCATGTATTCTTGAAGATTTCACCAATGAAAGGGGTTTTCAGATTTGGAAAGAAAGGTAAGTTAGCACCTCGTTACATCGGGCCATTTGAAATTCTTGAGAAGGTTAACACGACTACTTACAGACTTGCTTTACCACTAGAGCCAAGTTCACAATGTGTTCCATATTTCAATGTTGAGGAAGTATGTTAGAGATCCCCAGTGTGATTGATCATTTTGGGATTGTGGTTGATGAAGAATTGAGCTATGAAGAGAGGCCAATGCGTATTATTGATAGGCAAGTGAGACAATTGAGAAATAAGGCAATACGGATGGTGAAGGTTGAATGGAAGGAACATCATGGCCAGGATGCCACATGGGAAATGGAAGAAGAAATGATTTTGCATCAAGGTAACTCAAGTTTGGGGACCAAACTTCTTTAAGGAAGGATGTAATAACCCTCACAACTTTGATCATACTCATATGCATTATGTATGATTTTGCTTTGTTTGCATTTGAATCTTGACTTGCTTTGCATTCTTGACTTGTCTTGAATGAGTGATACTTGAGTATTATGTTCCTTTGGTGTGTGTGTGTGTGTGATGGTTATCTTGAGCCTAGTTCACCTTTGAATCCTTGTACCTAGAACCACTCTAGATGTTATCGCTTAGTGACTTTTGTCCAGTCAAGTGTTGTCCTCCCTAGCCATGTCTTTGTTAAGTTTGCCTTTGGCCGATGTTATCACTCTTGTTGTTAGCCGATGTCATTACAGCTTGTTGAACACGCTTTGTCGAGTCTTGTCTTTTCAATCACCACCTGAACCAACCGTGTTATATAATCTAGAAATGTCTCATTTTGTATCATATCTTGTTCTTGAGGAGAAAGCTCTAGGAAGAGTTCTAGAGAGAGAAGGTAGATAGCAAGCTTGATCCTTGGTGTTTGATCCGTTGGGTTTGTGATTTGAGGTTAGAATCTTCACCTCCTTTTGTTGTTCTTGATGATCACTTAGCTGCATTGCATAATTGAATCTGTTTCTGCATGCCATGCTTTGATTTAAAGTTGGTTTTGGAAGGAGAATATGAACATTCATGTGTTCTGGAGAAAAGCCTTGATTTGATCAAAAAAGCACATTGAAATCCATGCTTTTGTGTTTGTTTCACCAAAATCTTCTAGTTCCATGTTTTCCAACTCATAGCATGAAATCTCGATTTTGGTAAATGATAAGTTATGATCCTTGCATTCATTTCTTCATGCTCTTCATGATCATGTTCTTGATGTTCTTGTTTCCCAACTTCATTTGCCCTTGAATGTGGCCTCGGAACCTCACCTCGGCGAAGAGGGTGGGACCTAGAAAATAAGTTTGTTTTGATTTGACTTAGTCTTGGAGCATCTTGAGACCATTTGCATGCATGTGAAACTTGTTTGAAAGTGTATTCATGAACTTGCCATGTATTTGTAGGACTTGGACTTGCCTTGACCCACTGAAGAACTATGTGAGTGGCATTCTTAATAAAGCTATGTGCAATGTTTTGATATAAGTCTTGTCTTGCCTCGCTTTTGAAAAGTATTTGTAAGCATGAATGATTATCCCTATTTTGTATGCCAAGTATTATATCTTGTTTTGATGACATTCTTGAAAGTCGGACTATAAGCACTTGTAGCACAAAGTTTGGGAGTCGTGATGTGCGGGACTATAAGCATTTGTAGCACAAGTCCTTAGTGTCGGGGACTATAATGCAACGACATTCTTGTATAGAGATCTCTCTTGTCTTGCATTTCGCTTTGTGGTTTTGGTTTTCTTGATGTCATCTATCTTGTATTATATTAATGTTAATGAGCATTTCTTGAAGCTTGAAAGATTTGAAAGGCAACTTGATTTGTACCATGTATTGTTTGTTAAAGACCTCGGATATCATTCATGAAAACCCTTTATTGTTTATGCCATTCACTGAGTATCCAAGCTTACCCTCTCTATATATATGTAGGTGATGAACATCTTGAAGATCATGCTTCTTAGTTAGTTCATTGTATTTTGTATTGATGGCCAAGAAGCCTTTTGGTCAAGATGTAATTTTGTACTTGATTTGATGTATCTGAACTATTGAAAGATGTATGTCATTTCATTTGAATTAAGCACTGCTCTCATGGACCACTGGTAATCTAATTTTATTGCTTCCGCATTTGTAAGCCCCATATATTTACTCTGATTTGTGTGTGAATTCTTGTAAGAGGCCTTTGGTAACCTCGGGTTACTGGCCATCTCGGCGCCAACCTTCTAGGGGCGGGTTGGGGTCGTGACAACTCTTGCATGGTTCTTGTCATTTAGGAGAGCTAAGTCATGAATCGGTCCTAAAATGTTGAATTGGAGCTCATTCTATGCATGCATGTCGGTATTGTTGAGTTTTAAGTTGATTTCATGGATAATTGTTGCATGGATGTACAAGTTCTAGCTAAGGTTCATGATACCATCATGTTCTTGAATGATTTGGCTTATTTGAGCTTGTATTTAAAGCTTTGAAATGATTTAAACTCATGTATGTCATGTTTGTAGCATGTTCATGAAAATTGGTTTGAAATTGAGTTTGAATTACACACCCTTGGGCTTTGATTTACCAAATTGATCTTTGAAACATATGATATTATGAGTTTTGAAGTGTTTCCAGAAAATTAGCCTAGGAGGATCGAATTTGATGCATTTAAACTTGATTTGAGCTTGGAAGTTTAAATCTAGAAATTCTAGATTTTGGACTCTCGCTCGAGCGGGGAAAGTGGCGCTCGAGCGGGAAATTCGTGCTCCTAGTACTTTGCACTGTATTACAGTCCGCTCGAGCGGGGTAATTGGCGCTCGAGTGGAGCCTTATGTATTGCGTTCGAGCGGCTATCGAGCACCTATCGAGCGCCTAATCGAGCATGATTTTTGAGTATCCAGCACTTTTGACTGTTTCGCATGTCTGCTTGAGCGTAGGAAGTGACGCTCGAGTGGGAACCGTTGTCTGCATGTCCGCTCGAGCTGGGAATTATGCGCTCGAGTGGGACCCTATTTTACTGAAAATTTTGAAAATGTTTTCTGAATATATCTTTGCATTCTCATCCCATCCTAGGCATTCTTAGGCCTAATTTAAGACATCTTAATGAGGATATAGATGTAGAACACATCGAGGCAATTAGGGATTAAGTTATTATCTTTCCCAACTGCGTAACTTAGTGTGTGTTCAATCTATAACTGTGTAGGGTTGGCTTTCCGAGGAGATGCTCTAGCTTACTGTAGCCCAGAACTCTGTGAGTAATAATTGTGTAAAAATATGTTCAAAAATGATTATCTTCTGAACAATTGAACTATATTGTTTTCTGGACTGCTACTGTTAACTGAATGAATGTATATCCTATATTCTGAACTGTATTGTGGCATCCTTAGCAACTCATTCTTGTTATTCTTATTCTGAGAGATCTCTGTCGGTTCCCTTGTTGGAACCACTATCATTTCTTGATTGATGGCCATCATTGGTATTCGGTCTTTTAGACCTCTTTTCTTATCTATTATGCTAATGGATGTACCACATATGACTGTTTACTGTATCGAACAACTGATATACTGATTGAAATGAACTGATTTCATTACTGTAAGGACATTCATTCTAAACCCTTTTACGCATTATGTTATTCACTGGGCTTTAGCTCACTGCTCATATATATATGTAGGTGTACAGGCACCGGGCCAATGCTAGAAGCGTCGGGGTAGACTCCTAGGTTTGTCAAGCCAACCAATGTGTCTTCTCATGAGGTTCGAACCCGCCAAGTTACGCGCTTAGGGTGTTTTATTTTTCTCTGCTCATTCTGTATGCATCTTGTATGATTGTATAGATCATTCTTATCTTGCTTAATAGGATTTGGTCCTGTTACGAATATTTGTAAATATTGTGCATCTTTATACATCTTGTGTATATACCTATGTATGTATGAAAAATCTTTTTGCATACAGACTGTCACAGCTCATTGGACATTGTTTTATTTACTGTATTGGCTTCCTCCATGCCCCTATACTCTGTTATACTATCTTACTGTTAAGCAGGCCTTCGGTAATCTCAGATTACTGGCCGGTTACGGTGTTAAACCCATAGGGGCGGGTTTGGGTCGTGACAAGAGAGGTATGGTTACAAATTCCATACCTCAGAGCAAGCCTCAAGCACCAATATGGCAAACATTGGCAGATGGTATGATCGAAGAAGTGATGCGTAGCCAATCTTGTAGGCATCAACAAGCCCAAACAACAACTTATTGATTGGGTCCTTGATGGTGATTATCAACTCAAAGTTGTTGAATGGTTTTGATAGGTATAAATTTTGGAGTAGAATTGTTGGATAAACTAAACCAGAGACTTTCTTTACAGAGAAATTTGTAAAGTGTGACACCCTAAATATTTAATACCACAACCAACCACGATTATTAATAAAAATAATAATAGTCTATAATAGTAAAATAGAAGAATTAATTTTGTGATTGTATGCGATAAAGTAAAATTTAATAATAATAGAAGTAATAAAATAAATAAATTATACGTGTTATGTAAATTAATTTTTCATTGCGGTTATCAAATATGTGACGAGAAAATTTATTTACGGCTAAGTTAATCACTAATTAATGTGAAAAGATTAGCATGTACAAATATAATTAAACGAATTAAATACCACACAAATAATTATAGTTAAAGATAATTATGGTTGTATGTGATGATATATTATTAAATAAATAAATAATAATAAATATATAAATCTAATTTGGCATTAGGTTATCAAATATGAGATTGATTAGGAATTATTATCTGGGGCCAAATTAATACAAATCTTGAATTATAATACTAGTTGGGCCAAATTAGAATTAAAGATAGTAAATAAATAAATACAATAGTAAAAGTAAATAATAATAATAATAATAATAATAATAATAATAATAATAATAGTAGGTGTGGTAGTAAAATAAATAATTAATTTTCTGTGAGTATACGATAAAGTACAATTTAGTTAGGGATTAATTTGTTTATATAGTTATATTAAGAATTTGGGCCAAAATGTAAATATCTTTAGATGAGTGATAATCTACGTTTTTAATGAAGGAGATCCGAATGAATTATGAAAAAGGATTGAGAATCGGCAAGATCGCCACGTGTCGGCCACAGGGCGTTTCTACTTCTCTATAAATTGGGAAGAACTGATCGGAAGCCTTAGAGAGAAAGAAAAGAAGTAAAAGAAATAAAAGAAAAGAGAGAAGGAGAAGGAGAGGTACATAAATAGAAAGGTTGTGTTAGTAAAGGAAAGGCTAAGGGTAAATATTAAGGTGAGTTATATTATACCTTAAGTCACCACAATATATTTTACATATGTTTTAACTTACCATAGTGTATTTTATACAAGTTATGTTTTATAAATTATTGTAAACTATATTAATATTTCAATTACGTGGATTATTTTCTGAACTCTATTTGTTTAAAATGAAATCAATGGATATGTTTGTCTAAATTTTAAAGAATATTTGACTATAACCTTATAAACAATTATGTTTTGTAAGTACCACCACGGGAGTCTCACGTCTTGGGGGACTTAAATAACCATTGATCTCTGTTTTGCCACTTTATGGTCCTCTCTTTGTCATGGATCCATTGACCTCTATTCTGATTGTCATTTCTGTGACCTCTATTCTGTTCTGTTCTGTACCATGGTTATGGTTAGTTATGTACATAATTTCTATATTTTAGTTTCTGCCACTTAAATGATTTATTTACCAAATCAAGTTATGTAAATGTGTTTGGCTTAACTAATTATCCATGGTTATTTTGTATTCCATATACTCTTGGCATAATATTTCTCACTCTGCTGTGTGCTTATAACTGTTACCCCTTTAAGGTGACGAGATGTAAAGAAAACCTATAACCCCACAAAATGGAACCCGCACATGGATTTATGTTGAACCACCTTTTATATATATATATATATTTTTACTTCATTTTGTTCTACTCGAGGCCGGTCACTAAATAATAAAATAATAAAAGCCCTATAAATGTATGTTCTCTTATTAAAATAGTAAAATGGAGTAATTTCCTGTTTAATTATTTTTATTTCCGCTTACGCAGTTTAATTTGCTACAAATAGAATAAGTTAGTAAGTTGCGATTCCAACCCTAAGCCCCTGGGGTTCGATCATTACATAAAGGAAGTCAGAGAAATTTTAATTTTCTCTGGTCTCTTTGTTCTTGGTTTCTAAGTAGCTCAAATTTTTTGTTTCCTGATTTGTTATTGTCTCAATGTCTTACAAAATGGTGATTGTTCAATTTTCTCTAGTTTGTTATTGTAAAATTGGTCAAAATGAAATAGTGGTTGTTCAGTTTTTTTTGATTTGTTGTTATCTAAATGTCTTACAGTCCAAAGAAAATTAGTTAAAATGAAAATGGCAGTCGTTTAATTTTCTCTAGTTTGAACTCAGAAAAATTTCAATTTTCTTTGTTTTGAACCCAGATAAATTCTTTGGGAAGTCCAAAGAAATTCTGGGAATTTCACTAGGACCGAAATTTCTCTTGATCGATATTGAGAGACCCTAAATATTATGAAAATATTGGATGCCATTTATGCTATAAAATCTTAATACCAGAGATCCTAAAAAGAATCCCCTATATTAAATTATAAGATTTTTAAATAAATACTCTTAATTAAATAAAAATATCTACTGTATAAAATAAATTCAACAACAACTACCAAGAAAGAATCACATACCAACATCTAAACTCTCAAAAAAAAAAAAAAGGAAACGTTCAAACGGTAGATACATTTTAGTATGTGAAGTGATTAATCATCTATAATATGATGTCAAAACATAAAAGAATTTATTGTTTAATAATAAAAAAGAGTAACTCAAGCAGTAAATATAAACTTTAGAAATTCTTTGAGAGTATCATTGATGTGCAGGTTTTTCTTCATGTGAGTTGTGATTATATAAAATAACATAGAAAATGAAGTATAATTTAATATATAGAATTACACTAAAATTTAAATGACAAATCCATAATATAAAATAATATAAAATTGGTATTGGGTCTAAAAAAAAAAGAAAAGAAGGCAATTTAGCATTAAAAAAAATCCTAATATCCTTGAAAGAAATAAGAAGAAAAATGTGGAACGCAAAATTAACATTGAGTTTGTGTATTATCTCAATTTATTATGAAAAATATATGGAAAATAAATATTTGTTAAATAGAATCCATATAAAATATATAAAGTTAATATAATTTAAATTACGGTTAGATTTGTATTTGTATAGAACTCTATATATAATTAAAAAAATACATGCAGACATAGTTCTCCTAAAAAAAATAAGTCCTTATAATGTGTCACATAAGTATGAAAAAAACACTACTTTTAATTATATATATATATATATGATTATGCAGTAACTTGTATGTGAATATAGACGATAAAAATACTTGCTTTTTATGGAGTTGGCGATTACGGGCCAAATTATTGTTATGATTTCAATTGAAAGTTAAGTGTGTTAGAATCAAAACACAACAAATTAAAATAAAAAAATGATTGGAATCTTTTTTTTGAAATCTCTACAATTCTATTTGAATTTTAACTATTGATGTATGTGTGAGACTCATTCATGAATGTGTGAGGCTCACACCATCAATGTTTGAGCTCCAAAAAAAATTATGAAATTCTAAAAAAGATTCTAAAATAAACTATTATAAACATAAATATCTTACCTTATTATTATATATTTGAATCAAAATTCCGACTTTATCACTAATTAGACTAGATATAGGCACATGTTTCCATAATTTGAATATATTTAGATAAAATAGTGACATCCCCGTTAATGCATGAATCATCTACTATGTCAAAAATATCACATATTTATATGCCTATGCAATAATAATTTATATTAGTCTATTATTTATTTTATTTTTTAAAAGATTATGTATTCATTTAACTTGTGCTGTTGGTTAGACACACCAACGTCTGAAAGACGGGTTAAAAAGCAAATAAAACGGATAAGTAATAGACAAAACGAAAATACACCAAAATTTAGCGGGCGGCCGCGCGAATTGCGAAAAGCTCAAAGGCAAAGCTTGCAAGAAAACAAGCGCAAAAAAACAAGCAAGACAGAGAGAGAGAGAAAGAGAGACCACAAAAAAAAGAAGTGAACCACAACACAACAGTAGAAGAGAAACTAGTAGGCAAAATAATAGATTAATATAATATAATAAATTAATTAATTATGTTATTTGCTTGTTGTGTGGAGAGAAGAGAGAGAGCTTTTTAGATGCAGAGGAGGAGGAGCGAGAGACAGAGTCGTCTTCAAATCGGCTTGCTCTCTCTGCTCTTCTTCCGTCCTTGTGTGGGGTAGAGAGAGAGAGAGAGAGAGAGAGAGAGAGAAGCTAGAGAGAGAGATGTCAGACCTAGACAGGCAAATAGAGCAGCTGAAGAAGTGCGAGCCCTTGAAGGAGTCCGAAGTCAAGGCTCTTTGCCTCAAAGCCATGGAAATCCTCGTCGAAGAGAGCAATGTTCAGAGAGTCGACGCACCTGTCACCGTAAGTCTTGAACCCCCTCTCGCTTCTTCGTATATAAGAGTTTGATTTCTTTTGATTCGACTGTCACTGTCTTCGAATCGATCTAGGTTTAAATTTTAATTATGGAGATTTTTTCATTGGAAATGCGACCTTTGAACTCTATGTTGTAAATTATACTACTTACTTGTTTTAATTATGGATTTGTCGATATGCGGATCCTATCCTGTCATTATTCAATTGGACTGATTTGAATATTGAAACTACAGTGGCTATGCGGTTGTGAATGTTATGGGTACTAACAAGTAAAATTTGTAGGGATTGATTGGAAGAGAATGAATTAATTGCACGCTGTCTTTGAGGTATATTGGGTTGGTCGTTGTCCCAATTCTATTCAAGGTTCAACATCCAACCTGTATGCCTGAACTTGGTAAAGCTTTCTAGACTAATATAATTGTGTTTGGGTCTAAGATGCTCATACTAAACGTTTATGTGGACCTAACATAGATTCCAAAATGGGTAAGCTTTAGGTTTTTGATTTTTTGATTTTTGTAGATTTGTTGAAAATTACTAAACTGAGTTGGAGCATGCGAAAAGTTTTTGATACTCAACCGGTCAAGGTGTTAATTCTAATTTGCAGCAAGCAACTTGTTTAAAACTCATCCATACGTATCAGGGGGAAAACCTAGAAACTACATGTCACAATTATCCAACTTGGATTGATGTTATGAACTTTGGAGCTTACTTGATGTGTCATTTTGAGATGTGGATTATGATTACATGTATATGAACCCGCGTTGCATAGGTTTAGAAAATGGAACACTTCCTATCCTTCTGTGATGATGATTTTTTAGTAAAATTGTTTTTAGGTTTCTTGTCTTCTCTTTATCTGCCTCTCAAGTAGCAACAAAAAGGCATTCATTTGATGGTGTCTATGTTATCTACTTGGTAAATTTGAAACTGCATCACCTGCATAATCGCTTTTTATTTTTTTAAGATCTCAGTAGATCTTGCATCCATGATGCTACTCCTTTGACCTGATGATTGTAGTTGTTTTTAATTTGAATACTGATGTCAATCACAATTATGGCTTATTTGTAATATTAGGCCTCTTTTTCATATAGATTTGCGGCGATATCCATGGGCAGTTTTATGACATGAAGGAACTTTTCAAAGTAGGAGGTGATTGTCCAAAGACTAATTACTTGTTCCTTGGAGATTTTGTTGACAGAGGATTTTACTCTGTTGAGACATTTCTGCTTCTACTAGCTCTGAAGGTGTAATTCCTAAACTATTTTTTGAGCCTTATTTCTGCTTTATTTTATTGTGAGATGAGATAGGTCTCATCTAATGAGATCCATGTACCGGCTCGTTCTTCAATTTTTAACTTTGTAATTTTATCTCTTTATAAGTTTGAAATTGTGGGCTTTCAGTTGACTTGTTCTCATGCATTTGATCTCTTCTCCACTTTAATAGTTTTTATAGTGTACTTCTGTAAGAGGGGGGTGAAAAAAAATTTATAATGACCTTTGCTGTCCAAGAGTTATTTTGTTTTGTTTTGTTTTTATTTTTAATTTTTATATGATTAAGAGCCAATAACTATCTAAGAGTGAATGTTTTTGTTATTTAGAATCGATTATCACAATGGCTTGGGAGATTGAAGAGGATGTGATCTATAGAATAAAGGCGGGGTGGCTTAAGTGGCGGAGTGTGTCTAGGGTATTGTGCGATAAACGAGTGTTTACTAAACTAAAAGGGAAGTTCTATAGAACGGTTATTAGGCTGACAATATTGTATGAGTCGAAATGTTGAGCAACCAAGAAACAATATATAGATAAGATGAGTGTTTCTGAAATGAGGATGCTAAGGTGGATGTGTGTCAAGAGTAGAAAATATAGAGTTAGGAATGAGTATATTTAAGAATGGGTATGAGTAGTACCGATAGAAGATAAGTTCAGAGAGAAAAAGAGAGAATAGATTGAGATAGTTTGGTTATATACAACGGAGATCAACAGATGCAATAGTGAAGAGATGTAATACAGTGACGGTAGATGAAAGTGTTGGGAGAAGAGGTAGATCTAGATTGACGTGGGCTAATGTATTAAATAGAGATATGAACCTCCTTAATTTGACTAAGGAAATGGCTTTAGATAGAGTCGAATGAAGAAGAAGAATTCATATAGTCGATTTCATTTGATGGGATTTAAAGTTTAGTTTGGTTTGGTTTGGTTTGGTTTGGTTTATATGCAAGTAGTGCATGATAAAACACTTCTTATCCTGATAGGATGTAAGTTGCATTCAGCATTGATGCAAGGTTATGCAACAGACTTAAGAAAATATTGACTTGGTGATCTTACACAACCATTCTAGCCATCTCATATTATGAAATATTTACCTTAGATAAAGGGAAAAAGAAAAGAAAAGAAAAGAAAAGAAAAGAAAAAAGTATGGGATGCAGTACAGAGTATGATTCCAATCATCAAGATTATGGAGTTCTTTTCATATATATATATATATATGTTCATTTTGTCATATATTATAGCATACTTGCTTTTTTGTTTTTTGGTTGATAAATAAAATTTTATAAAGAAATCAAAGCATCAAGGAGATGCAAAAGATTACACACTGACACCCCCAAGATGGGAGCAACACTCGCAAAAGTAAACAGAACAGAATCACATCCCACTCAACCACATCATCTAAAAAATCTAAAATGGCAAACAAATCTGGATCCACCCAGCGAGACACCCATCTACAAAGAACATGCAAAAACCAAGTTTCCAACCACGACACCGAACGAGCAACCTCTTGAAAAATACGCTGATTTCATTCTAGCCAAATAAGCCACATCAAACACAATGGAGCCAACACCCAAGCCTTTTGATGCCTCTTCTCCACTCGACCCCCTGTCCATCTCCACAAGACGCCCAACACCCCTTTCGGCTACACCCATTGTACCCGAAAAGTAGAAAAAATAAGATCCCACAAACGAGAAGCCACTGGACACTTGACAAGCAAATGGTCCACCAATTCCGTAGTCTCACAACACATACAACACCAATTAACCAAAACATGCCCTCGACGAACTAGATTATTAATTGTCAGAATACTATCATACGCTGCCGTCCATTCAAAGAAAGTCACCTTAGAATGAACACCTGTGACCTAAATTCGATGCTAAGGAAACTCCTCCACCGGCCCACACAGAATCTGGTGAAATAAAGAAACTGAGAAAACACCCTTCGAACCTGTCCCTCCCAAACCATAACATCACCTCCCAAACGACCCATTGGCAACTCATAAAGAAAAGCCTTCAAATCCATCATTTGCTCAAACTCCTAATCCTGGAGCTGATGATGAAGAGCAAGATCCCAAATCACCCTGCCCCTAACTGCCCCCATATAAGAAGCCACCACCGAATCAGGATTCACCACAAGACGAAAAATGAGCGGAAAATAGTCTTGCAACACCTTTTCACCACATCACTGATCCTTCAAAAACCGAATCCTCACACTAGAGCCCACCTGAAAATGAACATGTTCCCAAAATTTCCCCCTCCCCAACCAAATAACTTTCCACAACCCACACCCATGAGACCCCCCTACTTGCTTTGTACTCCAATCACCATTACTAACCCCATACTTTGCTGCCACCACCCTACGCCACAACTTATCTCTCTCCCAAGCAAACCTCCACAACCACTTCCCCAGCAAGACAGAATTAAACTTGTCCAACCGCCTCAAGCCCAAACCCCTACTTCCTTTGGACAACAAATCTGCTCCCATCAAACCAAGTGATACTTAAACTCCTCCCCACCACCCTTCCACAGCAAATCCTGCTGCAATTTCTCTAAAAGCGAACCATGGAGACTGGAATGACATGAACCAACAAAAAATAAGTAGGAATACTCCCCAAAACACTCTTGACCAAAGTTAACCTCCCACCCTAGACAAATACCGTCTCTTCCAGCCCGCCAAACGCCGCTGAACCCCTTGAATAACCCCATCCCATACATGCTTATCTTTGAAAGAAGCCCCCCAAAGGTAACCCTAAATAAGACGCTGGCAAGTTGCAGCCCAAAATAGTTGCCAGAGTGTTGATCGGACCCACCTCCCCAACCAGAATCAATTCCAACTTTACCAAATTTACCTTAGCCCCGACACTGCCTCGAAACATAGCAAAACACACCGCAAATGGCCCAGCTACTCCAGAGAAGCCCCACAAATGTTCATAGCATCATCAGAATACAAAAGGTGAGAAATCATTACCGAATCCCTTTGCACTCCCCCTACATGGAAACCTTTCAATAAACCTTCTTGCACCGCCCGATACAACAACCTGCTAAATGCTTCCATAATCAGCATATATTATGGCATACATTATGGAGGTCCAATAAATGGGGCGTAGAAGCTTTCAAACTCATGCTGTATTTAAGTTAATCCTGAAGCTAATCCATCTTGATATACCACACGGCACTTTTTTATGTCTCATTTCAGTATAAGGATTAGAGAGAGGAATGTGTTCGCTCTCTAGAATTCCAAAATGTGCAAATGTGTAGAACCCTAGCCTTCTTTCCATAGTATGAACATTGAATCTAAAGCATGGTTTCTTGCACACATGACCTATGCATCGTCACTGCTATATTCCCTAATCAGCACCTTGTTATATTTGCAATGGTGAAATGTATAAAAATATATAAAGTATATGGGAGCATGCGAAATGTGTATTGGAATTCTAACTTTTTTTGTATTATTTGGTTATTAACAAATTTCCAATAGGCGGTTGTTAGCAGGACCTATCCAAGATTGCAAAGCATTACTTGCTTATGCATATATGAAGTTTTTATGGAGTTGTAATGTTAGTCTTATTTGTTTATTATCCTTCCTTCTTCTTCTTCTCAACCAGGTCAGATATCCAGATCGGATAACTCTAATAAGGGGAAACCATGAGAGCCGCCAGATCACACAGGTTAAGTCTTATTAATTGATTTGTCTAGTTTGAGTTCTATATGCTTAGCTAACTTTTTGGGCCTTCCTCTCTTGCCAGGTATATGGATTCTATGATGAGTGCCTAAGGAAGTATGGCTCAGTGAATGTGTGGAGATATTGCACTGATATATTTGATTACTTGAGGTTTGTCAGCTTCCTTACAAGATGTCATGAGTTATCTGTCTAATGAAAGACATAAAATCCAAGGGTTATTTCTATTTTTTGTTTCCAGCAACAGCAAGCGATTGGATTACATGTGTTAGTGATTTTTGGACACTAGCAATCCAAATGATAACCATCATTCTCACCTAATCATTTTTCATCTGCTGAATGGTCAGATGTTGAATGGTTTGTATTTGTTAATCAGTTTGATTAGAATCACAAACTTGAGTTGGTGCTGTGATTGAGAAATCTTTGGTTAGGCCATGGGGCAATTGAATGAATCTCATGTTTGCTGTTGAACTTTTATAACATGCTTTGTAACAAGGAAACTTCTGCTTTTGCTTTGTTCCCTTGCTAGAGAGTTCATATTTTAGACGACAACAATGTCTGTGTTTGTGTCCATAGTTACCTGTGTATCCCACTTGCCATGATTTGTGATTTCTCATTGTCGTCATGTCATGGTATGTTTGGAAGCACGTGCCTAACTTTCATTGAACTTTTTGTTGTAATTTTTTTTTTCCCCAGAAGTTTCACTCTTAAGCAATTGTTAAAAGAAGCCAATAACACCTGCTTTCTTTGAGAAACTCCAGGAAGCCATGACGAAATACACATGTGGTCAAAGATATATATATTCAACATTCATAATATCTTCTTAAAGTTGCATCTAAAAGAGGACATTATCATTTCTCTTAAGGTTTCATTGAAGTTGCTTTCAAATACAGCCTTGATTAAGATTAAATTTGTTAGGTCTTTACTTACGGTTTTTGAATTTCAATGTGCTTCACTGCAGTCTGTCTGCCCTCATTGAGAACAAAATATTTTGTGTTCATGGTGGTCTTTCTCCTTCCATTTCCACATTGGACCAGGTCTGTTAAGTCATCCTCCATCATATGGTTGTTTTTCTTTTCAATTTTCTTATGTTATTCTATTAGTATTTTATATTGCCAAGAAAACTCTTTTTTTGGTTGTTTACATGACCTACTGGCCAGATTCGAACAATTGATCGGAAGCAAGAAGTACCCCATGATGGTGCCATGTGTGACCTCTTATGGTCAGATCCAGAAGATGTAGTTGACGGTTGGGGCTTGAGTCCCCGTGGCGCTGGTTTCTTATTTGGTGGCAGTGTTGTCACGACATTTAACCACGCAAATAACATTGACTATATATGTCGTGCTCATCAGTTGGTAATGGAAGGCTATAAATGGATGTTCAACAGCCAGATTGTTACTGTCTGGTCAGCTCCAAATTATTGTTACAGGTGACAACTAATTTGGACTATTTTCTCTTTCACGGTGTTCAATAGCCAGATTCTTTATTCACATGCAGTTATGTTGCAGATGTGGTAATGTAGCTGCAATTCTTGAGCTGGATGAAAATCTTGACAAGCAGTTTCGCGTGTTTGATGCAGCGCCACAGGTTTGTTTATGTTGTTGGTTGGACGAAAAAATTGATTGCATCTTTTTGTCATCTTGATCAACAGCACTCAGAGATCAGATTCCCGATGTACATGGGAGTGCTGTTTTCTGGCTCTTTTCTTTTGTGCAACTTACTTATCAGAAGAAATAAATGATGAGCATCAATAGGAGAGCAGAACTAATTCATGTTGGCCATTTCTTATTAAAGTTACTCCGGAGTCAATTTGTACTATAGGACTAGTGATCCTCCTGAGAATATTGATAATGGTCTATGATTTTACAGTTCTTCAAGACTTGAATGGCCAGTAGTACTGTATATTTCCATGTAGTTGAGAGGCATAGAGTTTCTTGATACATGTTCTGCTTCATTAATTTTCCTTTTGACTTCTTGTCCATTAAGAGATTATTGTGAAATGCAGGAATCAAGAGGGGCTCCTGCTAAAAAACCTGCACCAGATTACTTTCTATGAAATTAGTTTGTGGAGCTTTTGCCTGTTTTTTTCCATCCGATATATGCTTGAATTGGTCAACAACACGAGTGTACAATTGCGTAGTGAAGATAATGTCATGTTATACAGAGGAATTGATAGATAGACTTTTCAATGGTTGACATTTGAGATATGGCCAGCGGGAACGTCTGCTGGATTTTCTTGATGAGTTTCAGTTGATGGGGGTTTGCCTTTGTCATATGACTTCATTTTCATGGTTTGATGTTGTATTACTTGTAATATTAGTGTGTATTATGTAGCTTCTTGTGTGCCGATTAATCATTGAGATATATAGACAAGAATACATGTAAGAGGAAGCTTTTGGTCCCATCTGTGGGAGTAGAAGTGCCAGAATTTGATACCGGATATTCAACCACTGAGAAGACTCTGTGAATACTCCATATATTTTGGATTATTGTTGAGCGAGTCTTTTTTCGTTATTCAAGTCTCTTAATGAAGGTTTGTTGTCAAATTGAATGCTGTGATTAGGGGTTTCCCAAGGACTAGATCAGATGTTTGAATTTTAAAGTTGACTTCAATTCGTTTATAATCTTATGTTCATTAAGTTTAGGCTAAGAATGGTGTTTTTGTAATTTCTCATCCTGGTAACTTTCATAGTTAAAAATATTATGTGAACAAATATATAATTGGATATTGATTTTGAATTTTTGAATGTCTAATTATTTATGAAAAATATATTTAATCGTGAATGTAACTATTTTATTTGTTTTTGGGTAAATTAAAAATAATTTTTTAAATTTGTTTAAAATATATTTGTCTCTTATAGTTTTAGAAATTAAAAAATATTCTTTACAAAAAAAAAATAAAATTCTTAGTTATTCTTTTCTATACAATTAATTTTTAAAATTACAAGAAATAATTTATATTTTAAATAATATATTTATAATTTATCACATGTTTTTTGTTGAGAGAATATTAAAAAAAATAGAAAGTAAAAAGAAATTTATAAAATAATAAAGATATAAGTGATTTATGCAATTCAATTATACAAATAGACTTTTAAGTATTTCAGTCTTCATTTCTTTGAAATTGTCCCTTTTTTATTTCGTTGAATACTTTTCTACTATGTTTAGATTCAGTAATTTGGAGAGAAAAAAAAAGAAATGGAAACATATATGTTTCTCTTACTTGTTTAAATAACTTAAGTGGAGAGAAATAGAGAGACATTCATTTCTCTTATAAGCTTCATTTTCAATCTTCTCAAAATGGAGAGATTGAGAGAGAAAAGAAATCACTATTTTTATAATATCAATTTTGTTCTTATAAAAATAAAAGAAATAAAATGATTGTAAATATAAAAAAATTATTTTAATAATATAATATAAAATAATTTTTTTTTTCTCTTAATGAAATCTAATCAAATAAGAATGAGAGAAATCAAAATTATTTCTGTTGTTTTATTTATTGCTTATCCAAACAAAAAGAAGAGAAATCATAATTATTTTTTTTTCTTTTATCTTATAACTTAAGTAATCATTTCTTTTCTTTTCTCTCCTAAGTTTTCAAATATAGTGTTAAGTATTTGTTCAAAGAAAAAAAAAAAAAAGACTTTTAAGTAAAAATAATATTAAAATGTACAATTAATTTTTTATTAATGAATATTTTGCAGAAAAGCACCAAAAATCCATTAGACATCACGACAAATCCAAATGAAACTTGCATAAATCATCCTATATTCAACATCTCAGATGCTGAAGAAAAATCAAACAAGTTTTCAATTTGCTTACTTGTACTTCAAAACCACCATAATCATAATCATACCATCAATTAAAAACAAAAAGCAAAAATCATAGTCGATTGATTATTTCACAAACAAAGACTGTTGTAATTCTTCAGATCAGATCTTATCGATATCTTCGTCTTCAAACTCAATGTAATCATCACCAGCACCATCGTCTTCCTCATCGAGCCCACCAGCAATCCCCTCGTTGAGCCTCGTGTTCTCCGGAAGCTCTCCGTACGCCTTCAACAGCCTAGCCTCGTCGGGCATGTACTTGAGGATGACGTCAGCCTTATCATCCTGGTAATCCCTGAGTCCGACGAGTATGATGTCTCCGGCGGCGATCCACACCTTCTTGTGCATCTTGCCGCGGATGTGGCCGAGCCGCTTGGTCCCGTCGATGCACATGGCCTCGCACCGCCCGTTTCCGAGCATCCGGAGGACCTGAGCGTACTCTTGACCGTCTTCCTTGAAGACCAGCTCGCGCTTCTCGTCGTCGGCCTCGTTCTTCCCTCTCTTGCGGTTCTTCCCTCCCTTTCCCTTGTTCTTTGGCATGGTGTATTTGAGATTGTTTGAAGACTGGAGAGAGAGAGAGAGAGAGAGAGAGAGAGAATATGAGAGAGGAAACAAACCCTAACCCTAGCTTTCTTGTGTACGAGATATAAAAGTGAAATTGAAATTGAATTCCCTGTATTTTGTCTTATTGCTGAACTGGCCCTGAAGGTTATTCAGCTTTTAAGATTTATTTTTCAAAATATTAAGGCTCCGTTTGGGAAGATTTTTTAATTATGATTTGAGAATATGAGCTTTATTTTGAATTTGTATAATTTGAAATTATGATTTAAATGTAGAAAATTTGTTTAGTTATGATTTTTGAATTGAGTGTAGAATTGAGTTTTGAAAGTTTGATTTGATATGTGAAGTAAGAAAATTTGTTTGATCATGAGTTTTGGAAAAAGTTTTCAAAACTTAATAACTCATAACAAAACACAGTATTTTTACATTATTGAAAATTCTGATCAACACTCATAACCAAACTCTTTTTAAAATTTAATTAAAAAAAATTATTATTAACAGAAAATAACATTAATTAATATTTTAATTAAAAATACTATAAAGGAATAATTTTTTTTCAAAATAAATATTTAAAAATTTTAAATAATTTAAATAATCTAAAAAATTTAATAAGTAAAAAATTAAAATAAATATTAAAAAATCGCAAAAATTTAACTAATTTAAATATTTAAAAAATTTAAATAATTTAAAATTTTAATATTTTAAATTTAAAAATAATTCTACATTCAAATCGTAACCAAACACATAAAACGAAACTCAATTAAGAAATTATTTTTAAAACTTATAACCAAACACATAACTTGAAACTCGGTACTACTTTCACAACTCTATACTCAAATCGTAACGAAATACGTAACAAAAAAAATTAAAATATTTAAAAATACTTTTATAAAATAGAGTTTGAATTTATTTTTATAAAATATTTTAAAATTTAAAAAATTAAAATCGTAATATTTAAAAATTAAAATATTTAAAAATATTAAAAAAATTAAAAAAATCGTAACATATTTAAATATTAAAATATTTAAAATCTTAACAAAATTAAAATATTTTTAAAATATTTAAATATTTAAAAATTTAAAATATTAATTTGAATTGAGTTTTGAACTATGTGTTTGGTTATGAGTTTTGAAAAGTAATGATTATGTTTTGAATTGAGTTTTGAGAAATGAATGTAGAATTATAATTTGAAAGCTCAAAATAAACACCACACTCAAATCAATAGGTGGAACTATAATTTGAGAGACTTACCAAATGGAGAAATTTTTTTATTTTTTTATTAATTTTTTTAATATTTTAAATAATATTTTATTTTTTAGATATATTAATATAAATATACTTAAAAAATATAATATTTCTGAAAAAAAATCTTTAAAAAATTATTAAATATCAAAAACACAAAAAAAAAAAAGAAAAGAAAAGAGAATTCAGTATATTTTTCGTATTTTATGTATTTATTAATCTTGTAAAATATTTTTTATAAATATTTTATATTTTAGATACA
This sequence comes from Camellia lanceoleosa, assembly GCA_025200525.1. Classification (NCBI taxonomy): domain Eukaryota; kingdom Viridiplantae; phylum Streptophyta; class Magnoliopsida; order Ericales; family Theaceae; genus Camellia; species Camellia lanceoleosa. The sequence goes on along the minus strand of CM045764.1, from coordinate 176,082,242 downwards.
ACTAAGTAAGATACATCTAATTTTTTTTAAAAAAAAATTACTTAAAATTTTAAAAATATTCACTAAAAATAAAAAATATATAAAATTTAATTTAAAAAAAATTAAAACCAAACAGACTGATTGGTATTTTGTAGTAATGACTAGTTTTTGTCAAAGAGTTTATATTTAGGCTAGGTTTTGAAAGATGGTTTGTGGCTATTTTAGTCACAAAAGACAAAATAGGCTATTTTAGCCACGACAAACAAAACATCACATCTAATTCATAATCATTATACTTTTTTCTCACCAAAAAAAATTAAAAAAGTTCTTCCCAAATCAAGTTTTTTAGCCTAGGTTAAAATAGTCAAAAAAATCAAAAGCCAACTCACTTCCCAAACGACACCTTAGACCATCTCCAACCGTTCACCAAATTCATCATTAGATTCAAATTTGGTGAAAAAAAAAGGTACTTTTTTGTGTTTCAACGATTTCACCAAAACGGTATCAAATTGAGAACACTTCAAAATTTTTACAAAATTGAAGATCTTTTGCTCCTTTCAGCAATTTACTGCGTAGAGCCATTGAGCCGGACATCCGGCCAAATGTCCTCTCGGATGACCACCTGAAGCTCTCGAATGACCACCTGAAGCAAAATTTTATTAAAATTTTACACTAAGAGGTCAACTACTTTTGTATCTTTTTTGAGGAAACAAATTCAGTGAAGTGTATTGAGATTTCAACAAAGATAGTGGACATTGAGATTGAAGAGAAAGAGCAAGACAGAGAGACAAAAGGAGTTTTCTCTCTCTATATGAAGTCTGGAAGTCCAAATTTCTTCTTTGAAACTTCTCCCCTTTCTTCTTTAATTCTTCTTCCACAAATCACCCTTGAAACAAAAGTGTTCATAATGGAGTTCATTAATGGAAGTTGAAAGTTCAAAGCTTTGAATTCTTTTTGCACTTTCCTTTACTTTCTGTTCTGGTTTTTTTTGAGAAAAATCTCCAACTTTACGTGATTAAAACCAATATTGTTTGATCAAAATCAATCTTGACCCCTTTTGTTTCATTTATTTTTTTTTAACTTTTTGCCGCTTCACAGCATCACACCTTATGAAACCCATTTCAGATCCCCTCACAAAATATCGCTGAGAAAAACCCAGTTCACAAAATATAAAAAAAAAACATTTTCCTTGTCCGGTCGACTGACCGGTCGTCTCTTCGGGCGTTTACTGTCTTCTGATGAAAGCTACAGTACACCGTTGGAGCGGCTGATATTAGATTGAGAAACTTGCATTTTTTTTTGTTTGGCATGTACTAAATAAGTCAAAAAGTCACTATCTTATTTAAGTCACATCATCTTATTTAAATCACATCACCTCTCTAAGACATCACATTAAACCCAACCCAAACCCACCAATAAGTCAAAAAGTGTACTTTTTTAGGACATCCCAAACCAACCCTTAGATTTGATGAAAAAAAATGTTGAATCCTTGGAGATCTTCTTACACCATAATTTCATATCCTTACACCCATCTTCTCATTACACCCTCTTCCAAAAATTAAAATTTTCTTTTTAACTTTTTTTTCATTACCTATAATTCTAATGGCATTAAGACCTCTTCAATTATTAATAAATATTAGTTTATCCTTTGATTTATAAATACATACATACTCTTTTAATTATAAAGTCGTACAAGTTTGAAGTAATACATTTTAATACTTGAAGCTGTCAATATTTGCAAATTTCACAAATAAAAAGAAAAAATAATATTCACTAATAATTAAGTGTGTCTTGCTGCAATAAACAATTTTAAATATGCTATCATTTGTAATTTTACACCTCTTTTTTTTTTGGTAAGAAAAATAGATGTGCAAATAAGTTACTCCACATATTCCCGCTGTCACGACCCGCTTCCTGTAACAACTCAGATTTTTAATTATTCTGTATAATTTATACTAATATTATTTAATCTCAGTTAAGAAAATATATGATTTATTATATATTATTATGCAAAATTTTATAAAATAATATAATTATTAAAAGTTTATGGGTCAAAATATAAATAATAATATAGATAATATTAATAATAATAATAATAATGAGTGTGGTATTAAAATAAATAATTAATTTTATGTTAGTATATGATAAAATGTAATTTACTTATGAATTAAATTATTTATATAATTATATTAAAATATTAAGTCAAAGGGTAATTATCTTAAATATTTATTTAGGATAAAATAGAATCTATATATATTTATGACGAATCTGAAGAGAGAGAGATGGCCATGTGTTGGCCGAGGAATGGCGTCACCTCCCTATAAATAGGGAGAGTGATCAATCTGGAGGAGAGAAAGAAAAAGAAAGAAGAAAGAAAAGAAAGAAGAAAGAGAGAAAGAAAAGGAAAGAAAAGAAAGAAAGAAAGAGAGAAAGACATGGTGGAAGTTGAAAGGGTTTTTGATAGTTGAAGGAAAGAGTAAGATATTAAAGTTAAGGTGAGTTATATTATACCTTGAATCACCAAAATGTATTTTACGTATGTTTTGACTTACCAAAATCTGTTTTATACAAGTTATGTTTTATTAGTATATTAATAAAAGTTATGTTTTATAAAGATTTCAGTTACGTGGTTTTATTTCTGAACCCTATTTGCTTAAAAGGAAACCCATGGATATATTTGTTTATATTTTAAAGAATATTTGGTTATGACCTTATAAACAATTATATTTTGTGAGTACCACCTTGGGAGTCCCACGCCTTGGGGGACTTAAATAACCATTGGCCTCTGTTTGACCACTTTGTGGTCCTCTGTTTGTCATGGATCCATTGACATCTGTTTTGTGCGGACCAAAGTGTTGTGCGGAACTAAGTGCTACACTATTGTGGGAGCCACCTCTAGAATCCGTACGAGTCACCTCTTGAATCCATACCTCTGTTCTGATTGTCACTACTGTGACCTCTGTTCTGTTCTGTACCATGGTTATGGTTATATATTTATATAATATCTGTATTTCAGTTTCTGCAACTTAAATGATTTGTTTATGTAAATGTTTTGGCCTAACTAACGATCCATGATTATTTCGTGTCCCTTATACTCTTGGTATAATATTTCTCACTCTGTCATGTGCTTATAGTTGTTTACCAATTTTCAGGAAATAGCTTTTGGAAAGTCTTAGATGCGGGGCTGCGGAATAGACACACACAGCATTTTTTTATGATATTTCTCTATATAAATATCAACATTTTTGGTCAGTAAATTTTGTAATGCCAAAAGATTTTTCATACATGTATGCAGTCAGAGACAAACCAGTATATACATCATATACATTTATTCAGTACAGGGACTTAATCCCTATTAAGCAGTACAGTAACAGTCTATACAGTATTACAAAAACAGTCCTAGACAGACGAGGAAATACAACACCCCTAGCCATAGCATGGCAAACTCGGAACCTCGCAGTGAGGCACTTAGGCTGGCTTGACAAAACTGGAGTCACCCCGACGCTCCTAGCTGCGGTCTGGTGCCTGAACACCTACATATATATATATATATGAGCAGTGAGCTAAAGCCCAGTGAATAACATAATGCGTAAAGAGGTTTAAAATGGATGTCCTTACAGTGATGAAAACAGTTCAATTCAATCAGTGTTTCAGTTGATAAGACAAGAAATATATGTGGTACATTCATTAGTATACTTGATATGATGAGGTCTTAAAAGACCAAACAGTAATGATGGCCATCAATCAGTAACAGTAGTGGTTCCACGAGGGAACCGATAGAGATCTCTGTAGCAGTAACAGTAAACAGTAGGTGCTAAGGATGCCACAGTACAGTTCAGAATATAGGACATACATTCATTCAGTAAATAGTAAACAGTTCAGAAAACAGTACAGTTCAGTTGTCCAGAAGATAATCATTTTGAACATATCTTTACACAATTGTTACTCACAGAGTTCTGGGCTACAGTGAACTAGAGCGTCTCCTCGAGAAGCCAACCCTACACAGTTTACAAATCGAACACACACTAAGCTACACAGTTGGGAAAGATAATAACTTAATCTCTAATTTGCCTCGGTGTGGTTCTACATCTATATCCTCTTTAAGATGCCTTAAATATGCCCTAGGAATGCCTAGGATGGAAAGAGGATGCAAAGATGCACTTTTGAACACTTTATAAAATTTGCTGAAAACAGGGGTCTCACTCGAGCGTAGCTGTCTACGCTCGAGCAGACATGCAGACAAGGAGCTCTGCTCGAGCGTCAACTCTGTCGCTCAAGCGGATTGTGTGCTACAGTAAAAATGCTGGATGCTCCAAATTTACGCTTGATAGACGCTCGACCCCCACTTGAGTGTAAGACACAAGTCCTCGCTCGAGCGTGAGTTTCCTCGCTCGAACGGACTGTGAACTTATGCAAAGTACTGGATGCTCGCATTTCACGCTCGAGCGTAACTTTTCTCGCTCGAGCGGAAGGCAGAATCACAGAGTGTATGCTCGAGCGTAGACTTCCTCGCTCGAGCGTAGGGTCAAAATCTGGAAATTCCAGATTTGAGTCCCAAGCTCAAAATCAAGTTCTCATGCCAAAAATTCGATCCTCTTGGGCTGAAAACTTGGAAAACACTTGTAAACACCTAATATTACATGTTTCAAAGATCAATTTGACAAATCAAAGCCTAAGGGTGTTTAATTCAAACTCAATTTCAAATCAATTTTCATGAACATGAAGAACATGCAAACATGCATGAATTTAAATCATTTTACATCTTCAAAACATGCTCTAATGAGCTCATTCTCTTCAAAACAAGTTGAAAACATGAACTTAAGCTTAATTATGAACATGCATGTGACAATTTGCCATGAAATCAACTCAAAATTCATCAATGCACACATGCATACATGAAATGAGTCCTAATCCAACATGCTAGAACTAATTCATGGCTCAACTCTCAAATTTGGCATGAATCATGCAAGAACAATGTTAAATACAACAATGAGAGGTTCAATGGTCTACCTCAAGTCTTGTATTCAAGGTCTATGAGCTCAATTAGCAACTACACTTCAATTTCCTTCAAGTTCCAAGCTAAATCCACAAATTGAGTTCAATTCCTTCTTAATTCTCACTCCCTCTCTATTTTGATGGGTTGAAGGCAACAAATGGCTGGTGAAATGTTGTTTGGGTGTAATAAGATAGTCCCACAAGTGTTTGGATAAAGCCCACTCACAATGGCAAAAGTGTAAATAAGGCAACTTATGCAATTCAGCTTATTTTAATCTAATTTAATCATCTTCAATCACATTTTAATTAAACACACCATAAATTCACGTAAATTCTAACGATCATGAATCACTAATCAATTTCGAGTTCGGCCGCCGATAAGGCCTTCAATTTGCAGTTTAAGCACAAAACATGAACAGATAACTATGCATTCAAACAGATAAACATGCAATTAAACAGATACAGTTAATCGATTCAGTTTCGGATTTCAATCAGTCAGTTCAGTAATTCGGTCAGTTCATTTACTTTCCATAATCGGTCTTAATTTAGCAGTAATCGGCATTAATCAGTGATCAGTATGAGGGTTGTTACAGTCTCCCCTCCTTAAAAAGAGTTTAGTCTTTTAAACTCGAGTTACCTTCATTCTGGAAGAAAACCGGGTTCAGTGGAAACAGTTCAGGATATCTCTTGTCCATGTCATCGTCCCTCTCCCAAGTGGCATACACGCCACCATGGTTTTGCCAGTCGACTTTCACCAACGGAATCTCTTTGTTTCTCAATTTATTGATCCGTCTGTTTACAATCTGTATAGACCGCTCCTCGTAAGTGTAGTCATCACTGAACACTACACGAGTAGGCTCAATCACATGGAACGGATCCCGAAGGTAATCTCTCAGCATAGAAATGTGAAAGACGTTATGCATATGCTCCATTTCAGGAGGGAGCGCAACTTGATACGCCACCGGATTGATTTTCTCAATAACCTCATACGGCCTGACATATCTCGGCGCCAACTTGCCTTTGACTCCAAAACGAGTTTGGCCTTTCATTAGTGTCACTTTCACAAACCCGTGATCACCCACTTCATATTCTCGGTCTCGTCTCCTAACATCTGCATAACTTTTCTGTCGACTCTGTGCAGTTTTCAGTCTCTGTTGTATCGATTTCACTTTCTCAGTTGTCTTATAAACGATCTCGGGCCCAAGCAAAGGTCCATCTCCAACTTCTGCCCAGCAGATCGGAGATCTACATTTTCTGCCAAACAATGCCTCGAAAGGCGTTATACCAATACTTGAATGAAAGCTATTATTGTAGGCAAATTCAACCAAAGGCAAATGACTTTCCCAATCTCCCTGAAAATCAAGGACACACATTCTCAGTAAATCCTCCAGAGTTTGGATGGTCCTTTCTGATTGGCCATCTGTCTGAGGATGATAGGCACTACTCAGTCTCAGTTCAGTACCTAATGCAGTCTGTAGGCTTTGCCAAAACCTCGATGTAAACTTCGAATCCCTATCAGAAACAATGGACACAGGCACTCCATGCAATCTAACAATTTCATCAATATAGAGTATAGCCAATTTGTCCGCATTATAAATTGTCTTAACAGGTAAGAAGTGCGCAGATTTAGTCAGTCTATCAACAATAACCCAAATTGAACCCATACCTTTTTTGGAGCGAGGCAACCCAACGATAAAATCCATTGTGATATGCTCCTATTTCCACTCCGGTATGGGTAAGGGTTGCAGTAAGCCGGCGGGTCGTTGATGTTCCGCTTTGACTTGTTGGCAGTGAAGACATTTTGACACAAAGTCGGCAATTTCTTTCTTCATTCCCGGCCACCAAAAGTTCAACTTCAAATCTTGATACATTTTCGTATTCCCCAGGTGGATAGAAAATTTTGAATTGTGGCCCTCTTGCAGAACTCTTCTTTTCAGTTCAGTATCATTCGGTACACATAGTCTTTCCTGAAATTTCAGTACGTTATTTTCAAATTTGAATCCCGGTCTCGGTTTAGATTCTCTTTCTTCGATGATCTTCCTTAAGAAGTCATCCTGTTGCTGTTTCTCCTTAACCTCTTCAATCAAAGCCGATTGAGCAGAAATAGCAGCTAAGGTTCCACCTTGTTCTCGTAAAACAATTTCAATTTCAGATTTTTCAAGGTCACAAAGCAACTCTTTCTGTCCAGTGAGCAAACAAGCTAAGTTCCCAATCGATTTCCGACTCAAAGCATCGGCAGCGGTGTTGGCCTTCCTCGGATGGTACAATATCTGTAAGTCATAGTCTTTGATCAATTCTAGCCATCTCCGCTGTCTCATGTTCAATTCCTTCTAGGTGAAGAAATATTTTAGACTTTTGTGGTCAGTGTATACTTCACATGTCGCCCCATACAGATAGTGACGCCAGATTTTCAGTGCAAATACCACTGTTGCAAGTTCCAGATCATGGGTTGGGTAGTTCTTTTCATGTGGTCTCAGTTGTCGGGAAGCATAGGCAATTACTTTCCCATTCTGCATTAAAACACATCCCAAACCCTTATGAGAAGCATCACTAAATACAGTATAACCATCCGTACCTGAGGGTAAGGTAAGAACAGGTGCAGTCACAAGTCGAGTTTTCAACTCTTGAAATGCTGATTCCCTCTGGTCAGTCCAGTCAAATGATGTCCCTTTCTGTGTCAGCTGAGTCAATGGTAATGCAATTTTGGAGAAATCTTTAACAAATCTTCTATAATATCCAGCCAATCCCAAAAAGCTGTGGACTTCTGTCACGTTTGTTGGTCTAGGCCAGTTCACTACAGCTTCAATTTTCTGCGGATCAACAGAAATTCCATCTTTGCTAACAATATGATCAAGACAAAACTCACATTTAGACAGTTTAGCATACAGTTTCTGTTCTCTTAGGGTCTGCAGGGCAAGTCTCAAATGGTGTTCATGTTGTTCTATACTTTTGGAGTAAACCAATATGTCATCAATAAATACAACAATAAAGTCATCAAGGTACGGTTTAAAGATTCTGTTCATGAGGTCCATAAATGCTGCAGGTGCATTGGTAACTCCGAAAGGCATAACTAGAAATTCGTAATGTCCATACCTCGTTCTAAAAGCAGTTTTATCAATGTCCTCTGATTTAACTTTCAGTTGATGGTACCCCGACCTGAGATCAATCTTGGAAAACACCTGAGCACCCTGTAACTGATCAAATAAATCATCAATACGCGGTAATGGGTACTTATTTTTCACAGTTACCTTGTTCAATTCACGGTAATCAATGCACAGTCTCAATGAGCCGTCTTTCTTCTTTACAAACAAAACCGGCGCGCCCCACGGTGAAGTACTGGGTCTGATAAACTTCTTGTCTAACAGTTCTTGCAATTGTACTTTCAATTCCTTGATTCGATCGAGCCATTACAGGGAGCTTTAGATGTTGGTATGTGCGGAATCACATCAACGGTGAACTCAATCTCCCTGTCAATCAAATCCCCTGGCAGATCATCTGGAAATACATCTGGGAATTCTCTGACTATAAGAATATAGTTCACATCAGCTTTAGCACTATCATCAGTAGATACAGTCAGTACGGAACACAGATATCCTTTACACCATTTTCTAATCAATTTAACAGCTTTCACCGAAGAAATCAAATACGGAGGAGGTACTACTCCAACCCCATTAAACACGAATTTAGGTAAACCAGGTAGACGGAAAACAACTTGTTTTGTCATACAGTCAATCGTAGCATGATATTTTTGTAACCAGTCCATCCCCAATATTACATCAAAGTGATCAATGTTCAATGGCAGTAAATCAATAAACAGATGCATATCCCCAACAATAATTTCACAAGCAGGATACATATATGCACATGTCATGGATCCTCCTACGGGTGATGATACGGCTAACAGATAATTCATGGGCTCTAAGGGTCTATTCAATTTCCGTGAAAAAGCATGGGACACATAAGAATGTGTAGACCCCGAATCAATCAGTACATATGCACTTTGAGCACAAATAGAGAGGATACCTGACACAACGGTTTCAGTATTTTGCACGTCTCCCGGTACTAGGGCAAACACTCGGCCCTGCCTCATAGGCTCCTTCCCGGTAGCTTTGGGGTTAGGCTTTGGTGCTACAGTTGATGCTGCAGTGTTGCCTGTGGCTTTACTATTGCCCGGAGTAGTGGAAGGGCAATCTTTCACCATGTGGCCCACCTTGCCACACCTATAACAAGCACCAGAGATTTTATAACAAACTCCTTTATGGTTCTTACCACATTCGGAACAGGGCGATATGGAACCACTCCCTTGGCTGGGGCTATTTATTGACCCCGTATTCTGTTTCTTGCTCAATGGGTTATGCTTGCCCTTTTTGAATTTAAAATTCTGCCTTTTACCACGCCATTCAGACACTAGTGCTTCAGTTTTCAGTGCCTCGATGTTTGCTTCAGCCATCAAGGCTCGGTCCAGGACATTCACATAAGTCGGTAATTTCAGCACACTTATTCTATCCAGTATCGCAACATTCAAGTCGCCTTCAAACCTCCTGGCCTTCTTATAATCGGTGTCCATCATGTGTGGTGCATATCTAGCGAGCCTGGTGAACTTCGTTTTATATTAAGCAATAGACATTGTGCCCTGTTTTAACTGTTCAAATTCAGTGACCTTCCTGTCCCTGACACACTGAGGAAAGTACTTTTCAAAGAAGGCTACTTTGAATTGAGCCCAAGTCATGGCAGTATTGTCGTCACGAGTAAGCATCCACCACCTTCTTGCCTCTTCTTGCAAAGTGAAAGTGGTCAACAGTACTTTATGTGCCTCCGAGCACGGAAACACTTCGAACAGTTTCTCAGTCTCCAGAACCCATGCTTCAGCCTTCAATGGTTCAAGGCCTCCCTGAAAGGATGTCGGTTTCAGTTTGCTGAACTTCTGGGTAAGAGCAATTATATCCCTATCATTACCGTTAACATTCTGTTCATTCACATTCTAGTCTGGCTGTACCGGAGGAGGAGGTGGGGGCTGTTGGTTCTGTTGTTGATCTAACCTTGCAGTTAACAGTTCCATCATCCTTTCCATTCTGGCCTCGGTTGACGAGGATTCAGATTCATTTGCAGTGTTTGCATTATCCATTTCACTATAAGCAGTTATAACAGTTTCAATCATGAACAGTTACATACTTAAACAGTTTATCACATAAGCAGTCATGTGTTTAAACAGATTAACATATCAACATATATTCAATCACCACCCACTTATCATGCCTATAAATGCCCTAATCGCTTTTCTAGAACACCCTATAGCTCATCTGGACACGTGTGTGCGATATAACTCATGATTAAGTATCGCTCTGATACCACTCTGTCACGACCCAAACCCGGCCCTATGGGTTTAGCATCGTAACCCGATGTCCGAGATTATCAAAGGCTGCTTAATGATATCTGATAAAAGCAATCTGAGTACTGGCGGAAGCCAATACAGTAAGTAAATAATGTCCAATGAGTTGTGACAGTCTGTATGCCAAAAGATTTTTCATACATGTATGCAATCAGAGACAAACCAGTATATACATCATATACATTTATTCAGTACAGGGACTTAATCCTTATTAAGCAGTATAGTAACAGTCTATACAGTATTACAAAAACAGTCCTAGACAGACGGGGAAATACAACACCCCTAGCCATAGCATGGCAAACTCGGAACCTCGCAGTGAGGCACTTAGGCTGGCTTGACAAAACTGGAGTCACCCCGACGTTCCTAGCTGCGATTTGGTGCCTGAACACCTACATATATATATATGAGCAGTGAGCTAAAGCCCAGTGAATAACATAATGCGTAAAGAGGTTTAGAATGGATGTCCTTACAGTGATGAAAACAGTTCAATTCAATCAGTGTTTTAGTTGTTCAGTACAGTAAACAGTCATATGTGGTACATCCATTAGCATAACAGTAACAGTAGGTCTTAAAAGACCAAACAGTAATGATGGCCATCAATCAGTAAACAGTAGTGGTTCCACGAGGGAACCGATAGAGATCTCTGTAGCAGTAACAGTAAATAATAGGAGCTAAGGATGCCACAGTACAGTTCAGAATATAGGACATACATTCATTCAGTAAACAGTTCAGAAAACAGTACAGTTCAGTTGTCCAGAAAATAATCATTTTGAACATATCTTTACACAATTGTTATTCACAGAGTTCTGGGCTACAGTGAACTGGAGCGTCTCCTCGGGAAGCCAACCCTACATAGTTTACAGATCGAACACACACTAAGCTACACAGTTGGGAAAGATAATAACTTAATCTCTAATTTGCCTCGGTGTAGTTCTACATCTATATCCTCTTTAAGATGCCTTAAATATGCCCTAGGAATGCTTAGGATGGAAAGAGGATGCAAAGATGCACTTTTGAACACTTTACATAATTTGCTGAAAACAGGGGTCTCGCTCGAGCGTGGCTTTCTACGCTCGAGCAGACATGCAGACAAGGAGCTCCGCTCGAGCGTCAACTCCGTCGCTCGAGCGGACTGTGTGCTACAGTAAAAATGCTGGATGCTCCAAATTTATGCTCGATGGACGCTCGACCCCCGCTCAAGCGTAAGACACAAGTCCTCGCTCGAGCGTGAGTTTCCTCGCTTGAGCGGACTGTGAACTCATGCAAAGTACTGGATGCTCGCATTTCACGCTCGAGCGTAACTTTTATTGCTCGAGCGGAAGGCAGAATCACAGAGTGTACGCTCGAGCATAGACTTCCTCGCTCGAGCGTAGGGTTAAAATATGGAAATTCCAGATTTGAGTCCCAAGCTCAAAATCAAGTTCTCATGCCAAAAATTCGGTCCTCTTGGGATGACAACTTGGAAAACACTTGTAAACACCTAATATTACATGTTTCAAAGATCAATTTGACAAATCAAAGCCCAAGGGTGTTTAATTCAAACTCAATTTCAAATCAATTTTCATGAACATGAAGAACATGCAAACATGCATGAATTTAAATTATTTTACATCTTCAAAACATGCTCTAATGAGCTCATTCTCTTCAAAACAAGTTGAAAACATGAACTTAAGTTTAATTATGAATATGCATGTGACAATTTGCCATGAAATCAACTCAAAATTCATCAATACACACATGCATGCATGAAATGAGTCCTAATCCAACATGCTAGAACTAATTCATGGCTCAACTCTCAAATTTGGCATGAATCATGCAAGAACAATGTTAAATACAACAATGAGAGGTTCAATGGTCTACCTCAAGTCTTGTATTCAAGGTCTATGAGCTCAATTAGCAACTACACTTCAATTTCCTTCAAGTTCCAAGCTAAATCCACAAGTTGAGTTCAATTCCTTCTTAATTCTCACTCCCTCTCTATTTCGATGGGTTGAAGGCAACAAATGGCTGGTGAAATGTTGTTTGGGTGTAATAAGATAGTCCCACAAGTGTTTGGATAAAGCCCACTCACAATGGCAAAGGTGTAAATAAGGCAACTTATGCAATTCGGCTTATTTTAATCTAATTTAATCGTCTTAAATCACATTTTAATTAAACACACCATAAATTCACATAAATTCTAACGATCATGAATCACTAATCAATTTCGAGTTCGGCCGCCGATAAGGCCTTCAATTTGCAGTTTAAGCACAAAACATGAACAGATAACTAAGCATTCAAACAGATAAATATGCAATTAAACAGATACAGTTAATCGATTCAGTTTCGGATTTCAATCAGTCAGTTCAGTAATTCGGTCAGTTTATTTACTTTCCATAATCGATCTTAATTTAGCAGTAATCGGCATTAATCAGTGATCAGTATGAGGGTTGTTACAGTATCAAAATAATCATTGGAGTTTCTAGTTTTATTACAAAATTGATTGACCAAAAGGTCGATATTTATATATAAAAATATCATAAAAGTGCTATGTGTATCTATTCCGCAGCCTCGCGTCTAAGACTTTCCAAAAGCTATTTTTGAATTGCATTGTTCCCTGAAAATTGGTAAACAGTTATAAGCACATAACAGAGTGAGAAATATTATGCCAAAAGTATAAGGGACACAAAATAACCATGGATAGTTATGTAACTAAAATATTTAAAATAACTTAGTCTGACCAAATCTCATTTAAGTAGTAAAACTGAGATTATGTAAATAAACAACCATAAACACGGTACCGAACAGAACAGAGGTCACAGAAGTGACAGTCAGAACAGAGGTATGGATTCAATAGGTGGCTCGTACTGATTATCGAGGTGGTTCCCACAATAGTATAGCACTTATCTCCGCACAATACTTTACTCCGTATAGGACAGAGGTCAGTAGATCCATAACAATAGAGGGCCACAAAGTGACCAAACAGAGGCTAATGGTTATTTAAGTCCCCCAAGGCGTGGGACTCCCATGGTGGTACTTACAAAACATAATTGTTTATAAGGTCATAGTCAAATAATCTTTAAAATTTAAACAAACATATCCATGGGTTTCATTTTAACAAATAGAGTTTAGAAATTAATCCACGTAATTGAAATATTTATGAAACATAACTTGTATTAATATAACTAATAAAATACAACTGGTATAAAATAAATTATGGTAACTCAAAACATAAGTAAAATATATTATGGTGACTCAAGGTATAATATAACTCACCTTAATATTGACCCTTAGCCTTACTCGACTATCACAACTTTCCTACTATAAGTTCCTACTACCAGCAACTTACATGCCTCTCTCCCTCTCTTTTTTTTTTTTTCCTTTTCTTTCCTTAGAGTTGATTAACTCCTCCCTATTTATAAGGAGGTAGAAGCCTCATCAGGCCAACACGTGGCCAACTCGAAGATTTGCTCATAACTCACCAGGATTTATGTCACGACCCAAACCTGCCCTATGGGTTTAGCTCAGAATCGCGGCGATGTCCGAGATTACCAAGGCTGTTTAATAGTAAAAACGATGTCTGATCTGATTTGGCGGAAGCCAAAACAGTAATTAAAAGATGTCCAATGAGCTGTGACAGTCTGTATGCAAAAAGACTTTTCATAACATATATATAATCAGTTCCAAACAGTATGCACAATATTTACAATTATCCTGATCAGGGACTTGATCCTTATTAAGACAGTACAGTACAAAAACATTCAGTCTATACAGATCAGAAACAAAAAGGGGAAAACTAAAAGACCCCAAACAGCCTTGGCTTAAAAAGGCTCGGAACCTCGCAGTGAGGCACAGTGGTTGGCTTGACAAAACTAGAGTTTAACCCAACGCTCCTAGCTTCGTTTCGGTGCCTGTATACCTATATATATATATGAGCAGTGAGTTAAAGCCCAGTGAATAACATAATGTGTAAAGAGGTTAAGAATGAATGTCCTTTCAGTATTGAAAACAGTCATTTTAATCAGTATATCAGTTATTCAGTCATAGCAGTCATATGTGGTACATCCAATAGCAAAAGCGATGCTGATGGGTCTAAATAGACCGAGCGATCGATTGATGGTCATCATATCGATGTGATAGTGGTTCCAACATGGGAACCGACAGAGATATCCGTGATAGTAGCGATGCAGACAAGATAAGAGGTTGCTAAGGATGCCACAATACAGTTCACAATTAGGACATTATTCATTCAGTAACCGTATCATTTCAGAAAACAGTGCAGTTCAATTGTTCAGAAGATAATCATTTTCGAACATAGCTTTACAACATTGTTACTCACAGAGTTTTGGGCTATAGATAAGCTAGAGCGTCTCCGGATGCCAACCCTACACAGTTACAGGATGAACACACACTAAATTACACAATTGGGAAACAATAACTTAATTCCTAATTTGCCTCGGTGTGGTTCTACATCAATATTCTCATTAAGATGCCTTAATCTAGGCCTAAGAATGCCTAGATTGGAATGAGGATGCAAAGATGCACTTAAAAAAATATTTCAGAATTTTCAGAAAACAGAGGTCCCGCTCGAGCGGACATGCAACAAAAGAGTCCCGCTCGAGCGTGACTTTTTCCGCTCGAGCGGACTGCAAAAGTATTGGATGCTCGAAATTCACGCTCGACGGGCGCTCGACACCCGCTCGATCGTGTGACTCAGGTCCCCGTTCGAGCGTGCAATCCCCCGCTCGAGCAGACTATAAAACAATGCAAATTGCTGGGAGCACGCATTTCACGCTCAAGCGCCACTTTCCCGGTTCGAGCGTAAGTTCAAATTCTAGAAATTCCAAATTTGAACCTCAAGCTCAAAACTAAGTTTCAATACATCAAATTCGATCCTTTTGAGCTAATTTTTTGGAAAACACTTCAAAACTCATAATATAACATGTTTCAAAGCTCAATTTGTAAAATCAAAGTCCAAAGGTAGTTCAATTAAACACAATTTCAAACCAATCTCATGAACATGATGTAAAACATAACATGCATGGATTCTAAACAACTCAAGCTTCAAATACATGCTCAAATGAGCTAATTTCTCCATAGACAAGATGAATTCATGAACTATGGTCAAAAGATGGACATGCATGAGGCAATTTCATAAGGAGCAACTCCAAAATTCAATAATGTGAACATGCATGTAAGATTTAAGCCTCAATTCAACACTTGTAAACCAATTCTAGACTTAGATCACTAAACTCCCATGAACTATGCAAGACAATACATAAATATATCAATGAGAGGTTGAATTCTCTACCTTAAACCTTGTATCACAAGTGTAGAAGCTTAACTATGCAATTAACCTTCAATTTCTTCAAGTCTCCAAGCTAAAATTGTTAAAATCAAGTTTTTCCTCTCACTCTCTCTGTCTCTCTCTAGTCGGCTATGGCTTAAGAAATGGGTTGATAAAATGCAATGGAATCAAGTCCCAAATGTTGCAGAGATAGGCCACTAAGTGGCATTTTGGTAAATAAGGCCAACTCTTGTAATTTAATATTATTTAATCCAATTTAAACATACCAAATCACTTTTCAAATAAATATACTATAAAATCACATTAATTCTAATTAACACAAAGCACTAATCAATTTCAGATTCGGCCGCCGATAAGGCCTTCAATTTGCAGTTTAAAACGTGAAACATGAACATATAATTTAACAGTCGACAGATAGAATTGCATTTAAACTAGCACACAATCAATCAATCAGTTTAGTAATTCAGTCAGTCAGTCAATTAACATGCTTAGTCATAGATTAGCTCTAATCAGTAGTGTTATCAGTAAACAGTGGTGAGGGTTGTTACAGTCTCCCCTCCTTATAAAGAGTTTGGTCCTCCTGTAGACGTCCCCGAACGTTCCGGGGGAGGACTTATGTTACCACAGTTCAAACTCGAATCGTCGCGGTTCTAAATCTGAACCAAAGAGTCCAAATCCAGCAAATCGTTTTGAGAAAACAGATTTTTGAAAGAAGTGCCAAACATGGACTGCTTTGCCAGATACAGAGTCGCCACCTAAATATTTTTTTATGGGGGAATTTAGGAAACCCTGACTCGTTTGCCTAAGGCCACGTGTCCGTTATCACCAGAGTTGCCTCGGCTCGGGAACTTGGGTACGATTGGGGAAGGTCAGCTATGAGCACCCCCTCTCGCCCGATCCGAAGATCGGCCTCTACTAACCATGATATCTCGTTTTGAAAATATTATGTGTTCTTATTCCGATTAATTAGCTAGAATTACTATGTGATGCGCACAGCAAAACAAGTATAAACTAGATCGTCTAATTTGGAACAAAGCATTGCATATCCGTTTGTTTGGAAAATGATTTGAGATTTGCTACTCGCAAGTAGGCTAAAACACGGATTTCAATGAGTTATCCCAACTCAAACAATCCAACCTTCACCCACAAGCATTCAAGCAGTTATATCACATAAGCAGCTAGCCTCATGGTAATCATGCTATTATGACAACATTCGCACGCATGTGATATGCTAAAGCATAAAAGCTTACCTAGTACTCCAAGCGAAAACAGAAACTAGTTAGTAATCATATGCATGACCCTAGTTCATGTTAAGATGGCTAATGCAACACATGCAGGATGCAGCTAGAATAGGCTCGGCTATCCTAAAGATGGCATGTGAAATGCTGCAACTAACAAGTACTCAACTTGGAATTGAAATACCAGTGCAGTTAGTATGATGTGCCGAGCCCGGTGCATGCAAGACAAATGTATGGATGCACGCATGCATAGCATAAGGTATGCTAATTTAAATATGCACTAGTCTAACCATCATAAGTGGGTAAATAAAAGGGAAGAAAGACGTGGGATTGGAAGACATGCACACACTCACACACACTTATTACAAATACGCCCTCACTCAGAGGGATCGAAAGAATAATACAATTCGAAATAATGAATCAATTATCCTAGCTAATTAATTATTACAGGTCCTCTAATTAATTAACAAATTATTTCACAAAAATAATTTAAATATGAAGCCAAAAAGACCGCCGCAGCTCTGCCTAGGAATGTGCGAATAATGCATGCTTGATTCGCCTTGCCCGGAAACTCACTGCCATAGCACTGTTGCCTTTGTTTATACTGCCTTGCTTCTCTGAGGATCACACAAATTTCTAGAACTGCTTTGAATTATTCCCTGAGTGTTTTGGAATGCCACCGGCCACATTTTAACTCCACCGGCCATGGGAATGTTCTTGTCGGCCAAATGTTGGACCACCGGCCAGCCACAGATGGTCGGTCGGCACTGTAAGTGGCCGGCCGGCCATTACTTCCTGCAGAATCCTGCAGTTCACAGCAGCAGAGGGCAAGCAGTGTATGTCATGGAATTTTCAAGCAAATGTAAGCATAGTCACACTCCCTATTATGCAATGGATTCAAGGGAGCATGACCCTCGGCCCTCGGTCCATCAATTATGCATGATGGCCTAAGAAGCCAAGTTTGCCATTCAATGTAAAATGCATGCAACAATCAAATGAAAGCTAACACCCTATCATGTTGAGATCAAAGGCATCGGCGACCAAGGATTGAGGCGTGTTTCGTCACTTTGAGTACGAACACTTCTCAATCCTCATGCTTAGTTTGACACCCCAAACCAAGCAATGCAATGTATGTATGCGAATATGGCCCAAAAATGCAACATGAGGCTAAGATGCAAAGCGTGCTAAATGCAATGTATCCTAAGCATGCAAGCTCAGTTAATGTGATATAAACATACCAAATATGCATACGAGTATATGAGAGGCAATTAGCTAAACACTATGCAAACATGCAAGTATGATACTATGCAAACATGAACCCAAAGCAATGCAACATGAGCATGCAATGATGGGCCTAAACCACAAAAGGGCAGACCTCAGCCCACTCCAAAAACAGTGGCCAAAAGTGCCCAAAATGATGGACAAGTGCTCATGCAAACATGCATGCCAATGGGCCCAAGACTAAGGCATAAAATAAAATAAAAAAGGGCATTCTACTACAACTACCCCAACCACTCATGGCATGAACTTTCCAATACAAAACAGGGTTTTAACATGCAACAAGGACCCCCAAAACCCACAGTTATGACAGCTCAAAGTCTCAAACACATGGGCATGCACAATGCTCCATTCCTAGACATGAAAGACCAACTCTTCAAGGCATGAAAGGGATGATGAATGCAAGTATACAAGCATGAATTAGGGACTGAAATAGCATGAGAAATGATTCCAAATCACTGAAATGACCCAACTAAAGCATGCTCATTACTCACATTCTCAAGGCTCACAAGCCAAAATGCAAAGGGGCTCTCTTAAACATGGCAAACTCGATCAAATCAGTACCCAACAGTCCCTGAGCATGGCAAAATAATGCTAAAACCTTCATGAAGTTAAGTTAGAACATGCAAGAATCATGGCCTAAATGCATGGTATACTTTTAGGCAAATTGGGAGGAATGCAAGGCAAGTATATTATGCATGCAAGAGGCCACAAATCCGACCAAAAATAGAGGTAACATATGACCAAATAACATCCAAAAACTTCTAAAATGGGGCCAAAGACAACCAAGCATACATGCTACCTTTAAGAGCCACAAATATGCAAAAATGAGAGACTAAGGGAGAAGGGTGTCCCTCCCCTATGCAAGACTTCAAAACTCTTTCTTCACCACTAAAAATCCACCAGATTTCAGTGGTGAGAAGGTCAACACACAAAGGTAACCAAAGCTTAAAAAAGAAGGCACAAAAAGGGCCAAACAAGGCCTAAGGGGAGGAGGTCGACCCCCAACACCAAAATGACCTTAATGAAGTATCTCAAGCATGCAAATACAAGACTTTTTTCAGTTATACACAAAGTCTAAAACAGCATGCAAGATAGGCAAAAGTCTAGTGTAAGATTGGGGAATCTAAAGTAAGAGTGTTACCCTTGAAGGAACCTTAAAGAACAGCAAGGTCAGCCACCATCCTCTGATCAAAATCAGTCCAAAACCTCAAGAACAAACCCTCAATGCCTCTCAAAGTCGAAGTATGGTGTAGTAGTGTGTGTTTGTGTGCAAAACTAAGGATAAAATGCACTTTAAGGCCCTTAAACACACACAAATGATGAGAGAGAGGGAGATATAGAGAGGGAAGGTATATATCAGATGTATATATGTATATTGCTCTGGTTTTTGCTGAACCTCCTCAAAGGAAGGAGAGGCTCTCCTTATATAGGCAAGGAAAAGTGTTTAAACTTCTCAAAGAAGCTAAACAAAAGGGTCAAAGGGACCAAGCTTCCAATGGAAGCTATCCTAAAGGTGCAAGCTTCTTGAGGAAGCCAAGACAAGGGGTCAAAGCTTCTTCAAGAAGCTTTGAGCAGAGGGTGCAAAAAAAAGGGTCAAAGGTGCAAAACAACCACATATATGCACGGGGGCAGGTCTTGTGCATTCCAGCTGGCACAGCTGGCATGCCTGAAAAAGGCAAAAAGGTGGTACCAGTCAGAAAAGGAGGCCATCGGCCAAACAGATGGCCGGCCGGCCACACCAAAGGCCGACTGGTCAATGGTATGCTTTACCAATGGCCGGTAGCAAGAGGACACGGCCGGTGGCCTTAAGCCACGGCCGGTGGGTGTCAGGGGTAGCTAAAAAGCTACTCTCTACCTTCAGAAACAAAAACTCAAGTGTCTGGTGCAAAACCAAACACAGAACAGTCGAGTTGAGATATCCTGAAGCAAGGCGCGTAGCCGAGACCTTCGGGAACTCAAAACGAAACACGAATATGGGTAATTACCAAGCGCTCCAGCGGTGACGTCCAAGTCTTGAGGACGGTCAAAAATGGGGTGTCTACAGTTGCCCCTCTTTGACATAACTCGAAAGTCATAACAATAACGGGAGTGATTGTCAAAGCCTAGAGACGACCCATTTTTGACAAGGCTGAAGACTTGGACAAAGCATACATGCTGCAGATAAAGATGTGCGCCCGAAAGCAGGGGCAAAATGCAACCGACAATGCAAGAAGCCGAGCATAACTTATGAGCATGCAAAGAAAGCTGTAACGAAACATAACAATGCAACAGTTTTAAGCTAGCATACACCAAACTACACTACATTGCAGCGAGAGTGTAAGAGAATCATGTAATTCTCGCTACGTTTCACGCGCAAAATACAATACCTGTGCGGTTCGTCTGGTCCTGCTAGCTTCAAATGAACCGTACATACAATATCGTGCCTGAAAAAGAAAGAAAACTTAACAGGTACAATATTGTTAGCAACATGCACATTAATGCAATTGAAAGTGCGTGACAACGCAAAGCAAGTGGGAAGCATAACAATGCTGTGAAGGCACAAACACATGTAAGTAAAGAACACGGGACAACGTGCGCAATGTGTGAAGATGTAGACACATGTAAGTAAAGTATACGCGACAACGTATACAATGTGTATAAAAGGAAACTTGAACACATGTAAGTAAAGCATGCGGTCAACGCGTGCAATGTGTATAGAAACTTGAACACATGTAAGTAAAGCAATGCACGTATATAAGCAATGTGTATAGAAAGGAACTTAAACAAATATAAGTAAAGCATGCGGTCAACGCGTGCAATGTGTGTAGAAACTTGAACACATGTAAGTAAAGCAATGCACGTATGCAAGCAATGTGTATAGAAAGGAACTTGAACACATGTAAGTAAAGCATGCGGTCAACACGTGCAATGTGTGTAGAAACTTGAACACATGTAAGTAAAGAAATGCACGTATGCAAGCAATGTGTATAGAAAGGAACTTGAACACATGTAAGTAAAGCATGCGGTCAACGCGTGCAATGTGTGTAGAAACTTGAACACACGTAAGTAAAGCAATGCACGTATGCAAGCAATGTGTATAGAAAGGAACTTGAACACATGTAAGTAAAGCATGCGGTCAACGCGTGCAATGTGTGTAGAAACTTGAACACATGTAAGTAAAGCAATGCACGTATGCAAGCAATGTGTATAGAAAGGAACTTGAACACATGTAAGTAAAGCATGCGGTCAACGCGTGTAATGTGTGTAGAAACTTGGAGGATGGTAAAGACAAGTTACTCATGATGTTAAAATTCAAAGAACTACAACTCAGTATAATTGAAGCGACTTGTGGAGTTCACAAGATACAAAAGGATACGGGAAGGGGCGTTCCTCGCACATATGGAGCATCGCTCAAAGAAGACGCGGCCTGAGGTCAACTCGAAAGCCTACTACTGTTCCAAAAATGTGCACTTCTTTGCACCGTCTTGAGTAATGATGGTGCCGCACCAAACAATTGACCCGAACAAGGGCGCGGGAGGTACATCGACCGCAAAGGGAGGTTACCGATATCAACCCCGATACTCTGCTGCCCTATTTTCCTTTTGCTTTGCTTTCCTTTTTACTAGTAGTTTAAGCACATTGCACTGCCTCAAGCAGGTTTTATTTTTTTCAAAATAGTGTACATTTTGCAAAATACACGATGGAAATAAAACAACTATTTTGTTCAAAAGGTGTTATATTTGTATGTTCTATGCATCGCATCGCATGACATCACATAACAATGTTAATAAAATTAAAAAAATTCGTTTGAAAATAGAGCACTCGCATTGTAATAATCAGGTAGTGAATTGACTTACAACTCGATAAGCAAAGCAGAGAGACTCCATAAAACCAACCAAGTGCGAGTACAACTCGATAAGCAAATCAAAGACTTGAAGAGAGTGAAATACAACTCGATAAGCAAATGTACAACAACTCGATAAGCAAAAGGGTGTGACCCCGCAAGAATCGATCACCGGAGGGCATCGATAGAGGTTCCAACCGTAATCCCTTAGCATGTTCAACTCATAAATAGCTCGTGGAACAAGAAAGAGGGCCACCGGCCAGAGGTAAATGCCATCGGCCATGAGAAATGGCCATCGGCCAAAAGCGGTAGTCAGTCGGCACTACATTTGGTCGGCTGGCCATAAATTGTCAAAACTAGCATAATGCTGACATCTGTCCTCCACTCAACCTTATCTTCTACAAAAGGCCTCAGCTTTGTGGTTTTTCTCAATTCAACACGAATTTTGCTCCCAATGGAAGAGTTTCTTGCCTAAAATCTCACAACTTGGATTAACAACTTGGATGGCTCGGAAAAGCTGAATTTCCGGGGCTTCGGCATAAACGCACTATTTACTCTGAGTCGTACTCCGTTGCACCTTCCGTTTCTCCATGCCGCGACGAGATTTTGGAATCCGGTAACACATGTCTTTAGTTTTGGCAGGCAAGAGGTATGTCCTACATTCGAAGATTTCCAAGCTCTAATGGAATCTGAACGCAACGAGGAGATCTTACCCCAGCTTAATTTTGGCCATGCCCAAACCTTAGGGCGAATGTGTGGACTCACTATGTATGACGCTCGGTCTCTGATTTGTGACGGAATGCTGGATATTTCGAGTTTGATTTGCCGTTTTTCTGATGCCGGTGACCGCGGTGACCATCATTGGCAAGGCTTCCAGCGACACGCCCTCTGTTTGTGCATGCTATCTCATTTTCTGTTTGCCTCAGGCTCCGAAGGATCTAGCGTTCGATTGATCGAGGTTGCCCAAGGCTTGAAGGAGGGCAAGAGTTGCATTGCCATGACTCTGGCTGAGACGTTGATGGGCTTGGACTCCTTTTATCACCGAGAGACAATCAGATTTGCAGGGAGTCCACTACTGCTGCAGGTAATGTTTCCCACCCAATCTCACATATGTATTGCTCATGTCACTCGGCCCTCAAGCTCGGCTTTTCTCACAAAATCCTTTTCTCACTTTTTCTCTCATCGTACATCTCTCTATTCTTTATTCTCTCATTTTTCATTCATTCCTAGGTGTGGTTGATGGACAAGTTGCAGGTTGTAGACTCTTGCCCAGCATACTCAGCTCACGGTTACTTCTTCAGGCAACGTCTGGTCGATGCCCTTGATGAAGGTTGGTGGTTCGACTGGATGTGCAGCTTGTCCGCAGATCGCATTGCTTGGCGGTGCCCTTGGCTCAACCTACCGGCAATAGGCTACAGTATGTCCCGGCAAACTGGGATTCAGTTGATTGGCTTTACTCACTGTGTGTTCTATTTCCCATTCCGGTTCCGACCCGAGTTTGGCCATGATCAGACTTGCCCTGCAAAGGGGATAGAATATCCAGCCGCCTTTCCGTTCCGAGGCGAGCAGCTTGTTCGATAGGCCGCAGCGTGGGGGACAAGAGAGCTCCTGGCCCCTGCTCCCACTTTCAGTTGCACTTTGTCTGATGAGTGCATAGATTGGCTCAATGAAGAGGCACAGTTCGGGTCTAGCTTGGCATCAGAGGCTTCGACCAGCTCTGGAAGGGGGCGCAGGAATATCTGATTTATCTATGCCCCGGATTTATGGCTTTATTAGTACTTCCAAGTTTTCTTTATGAATGTAATAAAAAGCAACTTCAATTTGTATGCAAGAGCAGGAGAACTCTGTATTGAAATCAATGAAGTTGAAGGTTGTAGTACTGAAAATTTCCCGTTTCGGTCCAAAAATGGTCTTAGTTGTAAAAAGATTTATTTGAACAAAGTCAACTTCTATTAAAACTTTTCAAAACTATTTTCGGTATGGATCAGAACTGGACACGCCTGAGATCTGTCACTGGGATGCACAACCCCGGATTCCAGCAACTGGAAAGTTGCCCCTAGTTTAAGTAGCACTGTACCGGAGATTACAACCGAAGCTCTTGAATATTGAATAGACAAAGATGACCGAGCTGATCAAATGGACAAAGTTGATCAGGAAAAAGTTTATGGCTGGACTTCAGGATGAAGTTGCCTACATATCCCAAAGATGGGAATCAAGCCTTACGTAGTTCGACTTGGGTTCACTCGAGTATTTTCACTCTCCTTTTGTGCTCTAACTTTTGCCAAGGCCGCCCTTTGCGGGTTTTTAACCTTGCGAGCTCAGTTTTGATAATTTCAAAAAAAAATTATTTTTATTTTTTTATGATTATTTTTTAATGCTCTAATTTTTGCTTAGGTCGCCCTTTCGGGTTTTCGGCCTAACGAGTCTCTTAGGGGTAATATTTCTTCAACTTGTCCATGTTGATTGGTTGTGAGAGCTCTAGGCCATCTAGGTCCATCAGGACGACAGCTTCACCTGACCAAATAGACTTAATGATGTAGGGACCAGTCCAATTGGTTCTGAACTTGCCCCTTGGGTCGTGGATGGGAGCTCGATTATCCTTGAGTACCAAATCTCCTTCCTTTAGATTCCTGGACTTAACCTTCTTATTGAAAGCCTGGGCAATTCTGCGCTGATAACCTTGAACATGGTACAGTGCTTTCAATCTCCTCTCGTCAAAGAGCATGAGTTCCTCAAATCTGCTCTGCTGCCAATCTGCTTCGGCTATCTGGCACTCAGCCAACACTCGCAAAGATGGAACCTCAATTTCGATAGGTAGAACGGCCTCTATCCCATAAACCAAGGAATACGGAGTCGCCCCAGTAGAAGTTCTGATTGAAGTCCGGTAGCCCTACAGAGCAAACGACAACTTATCTAGCCAGTTTCGGTAGGTTTCCACCATCTTCTGCAGTATGTGCTTGATGTTCTTGTTGGCGACCTCAACCGCTCCATTGGTTTACGGCTGGTATGTGGATGACTTATGAAAAGCCACATTGTATTTCTCCAACAAGTCAATCACTTCCTTCTTGAAATGGGAACCATTATCTGAAATTATCTCATTTGGGATTCCATAACGACAGATGATGTTGTTTCTAATGAACTTCGCAACATGTGAAGCCTTCAATAATGCATAAGATTGGGCCTCGACCCACTTTGTAAAGTAATCTATCGCGACCAGGATGAATTCATGCCCATTCGACCCCTTCGGAGTAACAGTCCCGATCACATCGATTCCCTAAACTGAAAATGGCCATAGCGAAGTCGTGTTGTACAGCTTCGACGACGGAATGTTCATGCGGTTTGTATGGATCTGACATTTGTGGCATCGCCGAACAAAGCCGATACAATCCTCCTCCATGGTAGACCAGTAGTAATCCTGTCTGAGGATCTTCCGAGCCAACATTACCCCGTTCATATGTGCACCACATTCTCCTCCATGGATGGCCTCCATCAGGCGCTTCGATTCTTCAGCTTCTACATACAGCTTATGCATTCTTAGATGACCTCTCTTATATAGCTTACCCCCGCAGATGATGAACTGAACAGCCATTCTTCTGATTGCCTTTTTATCCTTAGCATTTGCCCCTAGTAGATACGCCTCTTTCTCTAGGATGTTCCAAATGTCGTAATACCAGGGGTTGTCGTCCTGAGCCTCATCTATAGCAGCAATTGATTCATACGTTGGCATAAACTTCTGGTCAATGATGACTGGACGCATCCAGACTCCAAACGGGATATCTATCATGGAAGATAGAGTTGCTAGTGAATCTGCGAACCTGTTGTTCTCTCTTACTAGACGAGCAAAGTTTAGCTTCTCAAACTGAGGAATTAACAAATCCAAGGCCTGGTGGTACATTATCATCTTTTCTTCCTTGACTTTCTAGTCTCCTTTTGCTTAAGATACAACCAGGTTCGAGTCCCCGATGACGTCTAGCCGTTTTGCCCCTAGTTCCAGGGCTGCTTCTAGACCAGCAATGCATGCCTCATATTCTGCTTCGTTGTTCGAGACTTTAAACCGGAGTTTGAATGCTAGAGGGATACGAGAATTGTCAGGTGCTATCAACAACACTCCTATCCCATACTCGTACTGGTTCGACGCTCCGTCAAAGTACATCGTCCAAGTTTCATCTTCGATGTGCAAAATGGCCTCATCTGGAAATAAGTACTCAACTGCTTCACCCCCTTCCACTGGATGATCGGCCAAGAATTCTGCTACTGCTCTTCCCTTGACTGACTTGCGTGTCACATATTTCAGATCGAATTCGCAGAGCAACAGCAACCAACGAGCTAGCCTACCCGTAAGTGCTGGTTTCTCGAAAAGATATTTGATGGGATCCAGTCGTGAAACCAACATTACGGAGTGAGCTAACAGGTAGTGCCGCAGCTTCTTGGTAGCCCATACCAAGGGCTAAGCAAGCCTTCTCCAACGGTGTGTAACGAGTTTCATACTCCAACATCTTCTTGCTCAGATAATAGATGGACCTTTTCACCTTGTCTTTTGATTCTTATGCGAGCATACAACCCATTGTAGTTTCAGTCACTGAAAGGTACAATATCAACGGTCTCCCTGGCTCTGGCGGTGACAACACAAGCGGGTTTTGTAAGTATTCCTTGATCTGTTCAAAAGCAGCTTGGCATCGGCCGTCCCATTGGAATTTCTTTCCTTTCTTCAGGAGACCAAAAAGTGGTTCACAAGTCAAGGTTAATTTTGAGATAAACCGTCTTATGAATTGCACTTTACCCAGAAAGCCTCGCACATCATTTTCAGTCATTGGTGGTGGCATTTCTAAGATGGCCTTGATTTTGGAAGGGTCGACTTTGATGCCTCTTTGTGTAATAAGAAACCCTAGCATTTTCCCTGCTATAACACTGAATGTACACTTTTGAGGATTCAACCGCAACCGGAATTCTCTGATCCTTTGAAAGAACTTTTGCAAGGCGGTGTAGTGGCCCTCTCTTTCTTTGGACTTGACAATCATGCCGTCCATGTACACCTCAACCTCTTTATGGATCATGTCATGTAATATCGTGGTCGCGGCCCGTTGATATGTAGCTCCAGCGTTCTTCAACCCAAATGGCATCACTCTGTAGCACTAGGTCCCCCACGGGGTGGTGAATGCAGTCTTCTCCCGGTCTTTAGGTGCCATCACTATCTGATTGTAGCCTGAGAAGCCATCCATAAACGAAAGCAAAGCATGCCCCGCTGTGAAATCTACCAGCTCATCAATATGCGGCAAGGGAAAGTCGTCATTCGGACTAGCTCTGTTCAAATCCCTGAAATCCACGCACACCCGGATCCTGCCATCTTTCTTTGGCACTGGAACAATGTTGGCCAACCAAGTCGGGTATTCGGATACCAGTAGGAAGCCTGCGTCGATTTGTTTGGTGACCTCTTCCTTAATCTTGATGGCCTAGTCCGGGTGGATTCTTTTGAGTTTCTGTTTAACAGTCGGGCCTTGGGGTCAAGAGGGATTCGATGCTGTACAATTTCAGGATCGATTCCAAGCATGTCTTCGTAGGACCACGCGAAAACGTCCTTGAAATCTTTTAATAAAGCGACTAAGCGCTCGCGTTCCTCCGAAGACAATGTGGACCCGATCTGGACCAGCCGCGGGTCTTTTTTAGTACCAATATTCACAGTAGTGATTTCATCAACTAAAGGTTTAACAAATCTTTCCTGCTCTTGATCAATTAATCGTTGTAAAACCAGAGGAATTTCTTCCTCGTCGTTTTTGTCAAAATTTTGAAAGTCCTGATTCAAACAATAAATCAAAGGCACAAAAAAGTACTCAGAAACCACATCCACATCATTCTCATTGAATACTTCCAAACCGTCCGATTCTTCTGTTACAACAGACTCAAAAGAGACTGTGGCATCCGGGTTATCACCTCCAGGAATACCGAACTTAGACTCAGACTTAGTCGAGCTGGAACCTGATTCCGACTCACAAGACTCGGTGGAATCAGATTCTAGCTCACTACTTGACCCGGTGCTGTTTGACAAAAATCCCTTTTCGTACTGCCAAATAAGAGAGGGTGCGATGGATGCATCCAAAATAGTTGATGGTAGGCCCGCAGCCATTTCATTCCCGATCATGGACACCGAGAAGTTATCCCCCAAGCACTTCTGTTTGATCGGAGGATCTGAAAGTAGACATCTAGTGCTACCCCCATTTCAATCTCGACGTCCTCAGACTTCATTTCCTTGCTCTGCTCAACCTCAACTGTCCGGTCTGTCTGCTATTCGGCAACATCATCCCCGGATAACTGTAGGTCGAAGAAAATCTCGAACCCCGGCACACGCCTCCTCTCGGCATTCAACCACGGCTCTGGAAAGCCACAGAATGGAAAGTCCTCCCCCTCCCAGACAAAGCACCCGTTTAGGGTACCTTGAATGGGCCGGTGCATTAACTCAAAAGGCTTCCCCGCCTGTTTCGCTCTGGCTCTCCCAACCATCTCTTTTCCTTTCCTTACCCAATCCTTCTTGGTGGGCAAATAACCCAAGCCAAAGGTGTGTGGGTTGTGTGGCACCTCGGCCAATGTTGCCACGCCCTTCCGGCTATTCTTTCCCAATCCCATCCCGGGGATATGTTGGAGTTTGTTCATGAGATATATTACCTGAGCACTAACATATATCCCCTCGTTAGCAGCCATGATGTTTTGTACAACCCGAGCCTCAGCCAGGGTAAAACCTGATATGAACACATCCTCCATGCCGTGCTCAATTTCTAGAACAGGCGTAGATACCTCCAGTGGTGGATAAATCGATGAATTTCCAAAAACAATGGCTACTCCCTTCCCATGGGGGTATTTCACCATTTGATGCAAGGTGGACGACACTGCCTTTACTTGATGCAGCCACGGCCGCACCAAAAGTAGGTTGAAAGTTGCAGGAACCTCTAAGACATGGAAATCTATCTCATGCTGTCCCGACCCAACTTTGGTTTGAATTTTTACCGTCTCCATGACTTCTCTGCTCATGTTGTCGTATGCCCGAATCACCTAGGCTGTTGGTATAAAGTCCGCGGTCTTCAAACCGATTGCATACGCAGTTCTTGCTGGGCACACATTGATGGCGGATCCGATATCAACAAGAACCACCGGTATCCATTTATTTCTACACTCCACGAAGATGTAGAGTGGCTTGTTATGGTTCGCCCCCTCAGGTGGCAATTCCTTGTCGAAAAAAGTCAGCATCGGGGTAGCTCCTCCCGGAAAGACTAATCCCACCAGTTGCTCTGGCGTGGTTTCTATCGAGAGCTTGGCCTTATCTATGGTCGATAAGACAGCCTGCCAGTGCACTCGCGATGCCATAAGCAGTCCCCAGATGGAGATGTCTGCTTGTATCTTTTTTAGTTGTCTGAGTACAGCCACATCCTCAAGTTGCTTCTCCTTCTGTTTCTCAGCCTCCCTATCCTTTCCGGATGCCTCTAGCTGATCCAGGTGCGGGGGCTTGAAATACCTCCCGCTTCTTGTCATATGATTGACTTCTCCGATGTACCATGTATCGTCTGGTTGGTTGCTCCTCCAATCCTCGTCCGTGTGGGCAAGACATAAATCATCGTCCTCCCACCACATTCCATCGGCAGCCGACAAACACCTGTTCGGCTCTAGTATGACCGTTCTCGTACTCGCAGTACTCTTCGTCCGTATGCTCGCAGCATTATCTGTTTCTGTGCACATAGCAGTTTCAGTCCCTACACGGGCCTTAGCTTTCTCGATTTTCTCGGAATCTTCGAATCTTTTCTGTTCCGACTGTGTCAATACAGCTGGCTGTTCAATAATTCCTGTATTCAAAATGCTCCAATCCTGAGCGAAATTCTTGACACCAGCGCTCTCCGGCGATGTACTCTGTTCTTCGACCCTTCCGACCGTCACTGACATTCTTGCCCCTGCCAGGCCTTGTCCTGGTTGGAACTCTTCCACGATATCTGGTTGATCATCCAACCACCCGGTAGCCTCCACTGATTCCTCATAATCGAACTAGTTGACTGCTGCGTCCCCTGGATCTTGGTCACTGTAAAACTGGAGATTGGCAAGGTCCTCTTCCACAGCCGTCAGATCATCTGTCCTCTGTCCCAAACCATCCTCTTGGATTACACACAGCTCTGCCCATGTCGGCAATTCCACATTTGGCCCATCTTGGCCTACTGACGAAATGTAGTCACTCGGACTATATACTTTCTCAATAAAACTCCCAGATTTCTCAGACTCTGGCTCAACAACCCCCTTCTCCTTGAAATCTCCCCTCTGATGTCTTCGACAGTTACCACAGTTGGCTTAGGTTGGGTTATGGAGATGTCCATCATGCACAAGTCGGTGCAATCGGGAAGGAGCACCTCCGGCTTAGGCAAGTAGAAAAGAGTGATATAGATGCTAGGATCGTAAGATACGACCCCAGCCTGGATGAAGTTAATTCTTTTGGGAGGTGGAGCTTGGTTGTGTGTGGGGAGAGGGTTTGTTGTAGCATTGGGTTTCTCGGGAGGCATAATCACCCCGTTATCGATGAGATCTTGAACCTCATGACGTAATCGGAAGCATAGGTCGGTGTCATGATCGTGCTGTTGGTGAAATGCACAATATTTGGCTGGGTTGTGGGTAGGGGGAAGTCTTTCCGGTAATGGCCGCGGCTCTAAGGGCTTCAAGTGCCCTTTTCTGATTAACACCCCCAGAGCTTTGGACAGGGGCATATACAGTGGAGCGAAGGTTCTTTGGTTTTTGGGTGGGTATTTGGCTGTTTGTGTATGGCTTTCGGATGCACCGGAGAATGGCGTAGCTGCCATGGTTCACGGAGGGAGGTTAGTGGTGACCATGCTCACTTCGGAGGCTCTCGTAGTTGTAGCGTCGCTCGGGCCTGCGTTGTTGTTGCGATTGAAAGTTCTTCGGGGTTGCTCCCGGTCATTATCAATTAAGCCTTGCTTTAAGGCATCCTCAATTTGTACTCCCATCTCATGCAGATCAGAAAAGGTAGGGAAGGGGAGTACGATCATTTTCTGCGTCAACTTCGGCTGAAGATTGCGCACAATCATCCGATTCTGATCCTTGTCTGTGGGCCTTAGGGTCATCATCGAAGCCTTGGCCCTCCATCTGGTCACGAATTCTGAGAAGCTCTCCTTAGCCTCCTGTCTCGTCGTCTCAAGATCACGGGTCGTAATCTCGATTTGTGTATTATATGAGTATTGCGCAACGAAGGCCTCAGTCATCTCGTCCCAGTTTCTCTTGACATCATCTTCTAATTTGGCATACCATATGGCCGCCACACCCGACAGGGTTCGGCCGAATAGAGACAGCTTCTGCAGTCTGGTGAGGCCCATTGGCCTTAAGATATCTGAAAACAATCTCAGGTGCACCATGGGATCCCTGGATCCATCAAATCGGTCGATGTGCGACATCTTGAATCTGTCCGGCAGCGTCACAGTTGCGTCGATATATCCGTCTTCAACGTCAGGGATGGTCTTGACTCCCTGGGATCTGTAACAAGTCCGCGAGGGACCTCGCTACAGTTCAGACTCGATTTGTGTTACGGTTTTTAATCTGAACCAAAGAGTCTAAATCCGGCAAATCGTTTTGAGAAAACAGATTTTTAGAAAAGAAGTGCCAAACATGGATTGCTTTGCCAGATACAGAGTCGCCACCTGAATATTTTTTTAATGGGGAAATTTAGGAAACCCTGACTCAATGCCAAAGGCCACGTGTCCGTCATCACCAGAGTTGCCTCGGCTTGGGAACTTGGGTACGATTGGAGAAGGTCAGCTATGAGCACCCCCTCTCGCCCGATCCGAAGATCGGCCTCTACTAACCGTGATATCCAATTTTGAAAACATTATGTGTTCTTGTTCCGGTTATTAGCTTAGAATTACTATGTTATGCGCACAACAAGCAAGTATAGACCAAATCGCCTAAATTGGAATAAAACATTTCATGTTTGTTTCGAAAATGGTTTGCTACTCGTAAGTAGGCTAAAATACAGGTTTTGCCACTCTCGAGTGGGCTTTAGAAAAGATGGTTTTGCCACGGTCTAGTAGGCTTAAAACTCATAGTTTTGATGCATTATTCCAATTTAGGTAATTCAACCTCCATCCACAGGCATTCAAGCAGTTATATTATATAAGCAACTAGCCTCATGGCAATCATGCTGTTATGGCAATACTCACATGCATGCAAGGATGCTAAAGCAAAAGAACTTGCCTAGTACTCTAAGCCAAAACAGAAACTAGTTAGTAATCATATGCATGATCCTAGTTCATGTTTAAAAATGGCTAATGCAACACATGCGAAGATGCAATCTGGACAGGCTCGGCTATCCTAAACATGGCATGTGAAATGCAACAGCTAACAAGTACTCAATTTGGAATTGAAATACAAGTGCAATTAGCATGATGTGCCGAGCTCGGTGTATGCAATACAGATGAATGATGCACGCATGCATGCATAGCATAAGGTATGCTAATTTAAATATGTCCTAG
This sequence comes from Camellia lanceoleosa, assembly GCA_025200525.1. Lineage (NCBI taxonomy): Eukaryota > Viridiplantae > Streptophyta > Magnoliopsida > Ericales > Theaceae > Camellia > Camellia lanceoleosa. The sequence continues at coordinate 176,049,745 of CM045764.1, read as the reverse complement.
TCTAACCATCATAAGCGGATAAATGAAAGGGAAGAAAGACGTGGGATTGGAAGACATGCACACACTCACACACGCTTATTACAAATACGCCCTCACTCGGAGGGACCGAAAGAATAATACAGTCTGAATAAATAATACTAAATTAATTATTACAAAATTTCTAATTCAATTAACAAAGTGAATGCAGAAGGGAAAAGGCCACAGCCCCGCCTTGGAATGCGCGAATGATGCGTGTTCAAGTCCGTCTCGCCCGAAAAACCCGTACCATGCCACTGCTGCCTCTGTTTACACTGCCCTACTTCTCTGAAGACTGCAAAAGTCTTGAAACATGTTCTATAGATGTTGGGAAATACCACCGGCCAAGTATAAACACCACCGGCCAATGGGAGGAACCACCGGCCACCCTTTTGTATACCGGCCAAAAATTAATGGCTGGCCGGCACTAGATATGGCCGGTCGGCCAAAACTTCTTGCAGAACCTGCAATTGACAGTAGCAGAGGGCAAGCAGTGTTTGTAATGGAATTTTCAAGCAAATGTATGCATGGACACACTCCCTATCATGCAATGGATTCAAGAGAGCATGGCCCTCGATCCTCGGGCCACCAATTAGATATGATGACCTAAGAAGTCAAGCTTGCCATTCAATGAAAATGCATGCAACACACAAACGAATACCAAGACCCCATCATGTTAAAGTCAAGGGCTTCGGCAACTGAGGGTTGAGAGATGTTGCATCACTTGAAGTATGAACACTTCTCACCCCTCAAGTTTGGCTTGACACCCCAAGCCAAACAATGCGATGCAAGTATGCAATCATGGCTCAAGCATACAAATGAAGCCAAGGCACAAATCATGCAAAATGCAATGTATTCTAAACATGCAAATATGCAATGCGTTTAATATGCAATAGGCACACAACCTAAACAGAATTCTAGCATGCGAAAATGAGCCTCAAAACCCACTGTTATGGCAACTTTAATGACCCCAACATATAGGCATACACAATGCACATATTAAGGCATAAGGGGGCACATCTTCAAAGCATGAGAGAAGTGATGAATGCAAGCATACAAGCATGGTTTAGGGACTGAAATAATATGCTAAATGATTCCAAATCACTGAAATAGCCTAACCAATGCATGTTTAGAACTCACATCCTTAGGGCTCAGAAGCCAAGATGCAAAGCAACTATATCAAACATGTTAAACAAGACCAAATTAGTGGCCAACAGACCTTAAGCATGACAAAATATGACCAAGTACTTCACAAAGTTAGGTCAAAACATGAGGATATGCTAGGCTAAACACATGGCATACTTCTAGGCAAAATGGAAAATTACAAAGCAAGTGTATTATACATGCAAAGGGCCATGAATCCGACCAAGGACAGAGGTATGTTATGACCCAAAAACAACCAAAGACCTCTGAAATGGTACCAAATGCAACTACCCATGCATGCTATCCTTATGAGCCAAAACATGCAAAAATGAGAGACATGGGGAGAGGGGTGTCCCTCTCCTACACAAGTCCTCAAACCTCCTTCTTCACCACTGAAAGTCCACTGGATTTCAGTGGTGAGAAGGCCAACACACCAAGATAAATAAAGCTTAAAGAAAAAGCACTAAAAAAGACCAAATGGGGCCTAAGAGGGGAGGGGGGTCGACCCCAAGCAACAAAATACCCTCAATGAAAGATCTAAAGCATGAAAATACAAGACTTTTTGTAGTTATACACAAAGCTTAAATCAGCATGCAAGACAGGTTAAAAGCCAATGCAAGATTGGGGAAACTAAAGTAAAGTAGTTACCCTTGAAGAACCCTTGATGAACAGTGAATGCAGCCCTCTTCTTTTGATCAAAATCAGTCCAAAAACTTAAGAACAAACCCTCCAAGCCCCTCAAGGTCGAAGTAAGGTGTGATGGTGTGTGTCTTAGTGCAAAACTAAGGTAAAAATGCACTTTTAGGCCACAAAACACACACAAGGGAGGAGAGAGAGGGAAAATATAGAGAGAGAATGTATATGACAGATATATATATATATATATATATGTGTGTATATCTCTGGTTTTTTGTTAAAAAATCTCTAACCCTCAACAATGGAAGAAGGAGGGTCCTTATATAGGCCAAGAGAAAGCTTGAAGCTTCTCAAAGAAGCTAAATGAAAAAGGGGGCAAAGGGGGCAAGGGGGTCCAGGCTTCTTGAAGAAGCCATGACAAAGGGTAGTTCAACCTTCTAGAAGGAAATGGGGTGCAAAGGCTCAAAACAGCCACATCTTGCACGGGGAGGAGTGTTGGTGCTTTCCAGCTGGCATGCACCATGCCTGAAGGGTGCAAAAGGGTCACACCGGCCAGCAAAAAAAGTCACCGTCCAAACAAAGTGCCGACCGGCCATTGGTATTAAGACACCATGGCCGGTGGCAACAATGAATGGCCGGTGAGGCAAAGGGAAGGCCGGTGGGGTGTGTGGATGGCCAACAAGCCATTCCCTGCCCCTCAAAGCAAAAACACAATCATTTGGTGCAAAACCAAACACAAAACAAACAAGTTGAGAGATCTTGAGGCGAGGCGCACAGCCGAGGACTCTAGGAACTCAAACGAACACGAACATGGATGATCACCGAGTGTTCCAATGGTGACGTCTAAGTCTTGAGGACGGTCAAAAATGGGGTGTCTACAAGATCTCTTGAACAGCTTTTCGAGTTTGCTCAACTTCAATGCTATGCGATCTGTCTCGAACTCAAAAGGGGAGTCCGGTAGGTTAGTGGGTGCTTTGGATAACTAGGGTGGGATTTGGGGTAGAACTAGGGGTGGAGGTGGTCCTGTGGGAATGTCTGTATCATTCTGAACATTAGCTGTCTCCCTGAGGGTTAGAACTCCTGGTGGGGGAGGAGCTTGCTGCAAAGCAGATGCTCCAGTTTGCTGTTGTAGCCTCACGATTAACTCTGCTTGTTCAGTCATAACCGTGGCCTGTTGCTTGGCGAACTTCGCCTGTCGAACAGTGTCTTGCTGCATTGTTTTCATACTTTCTTGGAGCTGGCGCACCATCTCCTCTAAGCTGGCCATACTATTCAACTCTGATTGAATTACCGGTATATATTCCCTCTCTGCGGGAGAAACAGAACCCTGATCCTTACTGTACTCAGGTGGGGTAGATAATAAGGCTCTCTGAACTGACTGCTAAACTGATGTCCTCTGCCTAACTGCCCTCCGTCTAGTAACCGGGGGTAGAGAGTGGTACACTGGTTGTCCGTCTACCAGATCCTCAGGTCGATGGAGTCGACGACCTCTAGTCCAGAGTGCTTGGGGAATATCTACTGGGTTAGAAGCAATCGTGCTCAACTACCCTAGCAAAATATAAAATAAAGCAATAATAAGGAAATAAAACAACCAGATAGACGGACAACATAACAGCGTAAAATAAACACACAACACACAGTTGGGTATGACAACATCCTGTTGATAAGCTGAGTATACTATTCTCAAACATTGATCATTATCCCCGAATCACTGTCCCCAAGTCTGAATTTGATACCCGCAGATAACTGATTCCCGAAAAACACTGATGCCTGCAGGCCTGGTGCCCAAACTTGCAAACTGATACACGCTTCCCTGTAGATACGCACTCTAAAGCACAAAGCAGATAAGTGAGAGCCAAAACACCCCTATGTTGGGGTAGGGTTTTTCTGTCCTATTTTGTCAGAAACTAGGGTTTCACTATACACACAGCGGTTTTAAACAACCTAAAATTGGGTAAGCAACCTGTCCTAGTTTGGAATGGTCACCATGGATTCTGAGTATGCACTAAGTCGAATGGTCAAAAGGGTGCCCCGGTAAAACCGGGGTTTGTGTTCCCATACTGTCGGAGCCCATAACTGGTCAGCCTTATGGTCATGCCTTGACAAGACAAGCCTCCGGCAAACCGTTCAGGAATGGAAAACGGCAAACACGGTGTCCTAGGCGCACCAATACACATGCAATGCAAAGAAACACATAAGTGTAGTTAAAACAAGATATCATAAGTTCGAGTCAAGTTCTCTAATTTCCCCAGCGGAGTCGCCAGAAACTGTAGACGTCCCCAAACGTCTTGGGGGAGGACTTATGCTACCACAGTTCGGACTCGAATCGTCACGATTCTAAATCTGAACCAAAGAGTCCAAATCCAGCAAATCGTTTTGAGAAAACAGATTTTTGAAAGAAGTGCCAAACATGGACTGCTTTGCCAGATACAGAGTCGCCACCTAAATATTTTTTTATGGGGGAATTTAGGAAACCTTGACTCGTTTGCCTAAGGCCACGTGTCCGTCATCACCAGAGTTGCCTCGGCTCGGGAACTTGGGTACGATTGGGGAAGGTCAGCTATGAGCACCCCCTCTCCCCCGATCCGAAGATCGGCCTCTACTAACCATGATATCTCGTTTTGAAAACATTATGTGTTCTTATTCCAATTAATTAGGTAGAATTACTATGTGATGCGCACAGCAAAACAAGTATAAACTAGATCGTCTAATTTGGAACAAAGCATTGCATATCCGTTTGTTTGGAAAATGATTTGAGATTTGCTACTCGCAAGTAGGCTAAAACACGGATTTCAATGAGTTATCCCAACTCAAACAATCCAACCTTCACCCACAAGCATTCAAGCAGTTATATCACATAAGCAGCTAGCCTCATGGTAATCATGCTATTATGACAACATTCGCACGCATGCGGTATGCTAAAGCATAAAAGCTTACCTAGTACTCCAAGCGAAAACAGAAACTAGTTAGTAATCATATGCATGACCCTAGTTCATGTTAAGATGGCTAATGCAACACATGCAGGATGCAGCTAGAATAGGCTCGGCTATCCTAAAGATGGCATGTGAAATGCTGCAACTAACAAGTACTCAACTTGGAATTGAAATACCAGTGCAGTTAACATGATGTGCCAAGCCCGGTGCATGCAAGACAAATGTATGGATGCACGCATGCATAGCATAAGATATGCTAATTTAAATATGCACTAGTCTAACCATCATAAGCGGGTAAATAAAAGGGAAGAAAGACGTAGGATTGGAAGACATGCACACACTCTCACACACTTATTACAATTACGCCCTCACTTAGAGGGACCGAAAGAATAATACAATTCGAAATAATGAATCAATTATCCTAGCTAATTAATTATTACAGGTCCTCTAATTAATTAACAAATTATTTCACAAAAATAATTTAAATATGAAGCCGAAAAGACCGCCGCAGCTCTGTCTAGGAATGCGCGAATGATGCATGCTTGACTCGTCTTGCCCGGAAACTCGCTGCCATAGCACTGTTGCCTCTGTTTACACTGCCTTGCTTCTCTAAGGATCACACAAATTTCCAGAACTGCTTTGAATTATTCCCTAAGTGTTTTGGAATGCCACCGGCCACATTTCAACTCCACCGACTATGGGAATGTTCTTGTCGGCCAAATGTTGGACCACCGGCCAGCCACAAATGGTCGGTCAGCACTGTAAGTGGCCGGCCGGCCATTAATTCCTGTAGAATCCTGCAGTTGACAACAGCAGAGGGCAAGCAGTGTATGGCATGGAATTTTCTAGCAAATGTAAGCATGGTCACACTCCCTATCATGCAATGGATTTAAGGGAGCATGACCCTCGACCCTTGGGCTGTCAATTATGCATGATGGCCTAAGAAGCCAAGTTTTCCATTCAATGTAAAATGCATGCAACAATCAAATAAAAGCTAACACCCTATCATGTTGAGATCAAAGGCATCAGCGACCGAGGATTGAGGCGTGTTTCGTCACTTTGAGTACGAACACTTCTCAATCCTCATGCTTAGTTTGACACCCCAAACCAAGCAATGCAATGCATGTATGCAAATATGGCCCAAAAATGCAACATGAGGCTAAGATGCAAAGCGTGCTAAATGCAATGTATCCTAAGCATGCAAGCTCAGTTAATGCGATATAAACATACCAAATATGCATACGAGTATATGAGAGGCAATTAGCTAAACACTATGCAAACATGCAAGTATGATACTATGCAAACATGAACCCAAAGCAATGCAACATGAGCATGCAATGATAGGCCTAAACCACAAAAGGCCAGACCTCAACCCACTCCAAAAACAGTGGCCAAAAGTGCCCAAAATGATGGACAAGTGCTCATGCAATCATGCATGCCAATGGGCCCAAGACTAAGGCATAAAATAAAATAAAAAAAGGGCATTCTACTACAACTACCCCAACCACTCATGGCATGAACTTTCCAATACAAAACAGGGTTTTAACATGCAACAAGGACCCCCAAAACCCACAGTTATGATAGCTCAAAGTCTCAAACACATAGGCATGCACAATGCTCCATTCCTAGACATGAAAGACCAACTCTTCAAGGCATGAAAGGGATGATGAATGCAAGTATACAAGCATGAATTAGGGACTGAAATAGCATGAGAAGTGATTCCAAATCACTGAAATGACCCAACTAAAGCATGCTCGTTACTTACATCCTCAAGGCTCACAAGCCAAAATGCAAAGGGGCTTTCTTAAACATGGAAAACTCGACCAAATCAGTACCCAACAGTCCCTGAGCATGGAAAAATAATGCTAAAACCTTCATGAAGTTAAGCTAGAACATGCAAGAATCATGGCCTAAATGCATGGTATACTTTTAGGCAAAATTGGGGGAATGCAAAACAAGTATATTATGCATGAAAGAGGCCACAAATCCGACCAAAAATAGAGGCAACATATGACCAAATGACATCCACAAACTTCTAAAATGGGGCCAAAGACAACCAAGCATACATGCTACCTTTAAGAGCCAAAAACATGCAAAAATGAGAGACTAAGGGAGAGGGGTGTCCCTTCCCTATGCAAGACTTCAAAACTCTTTCTTCACCACTGAAAATCCACTGGATTTCAGTGGTGAGAAGGTTAACACACAAAGGTAACCAAAGCTTAAAAAAGAAGGCACAAAAAGGGCCAAACAAGGCCTAAGGGGGGGAGGTCGACCCCTAACACCAAAATGACCTTAATGAAGTATCTCAAGCATGCAAATACAAGACTTTTTTCAGTTATACACAAAGTCTAAAATAACATGCAAGATAGGTAAAATTCTAGTGCAAGATTGGGGAATCTAAAGTAAGAGTGTTACCCTTGAAGGAACCTTGAAGAACAGCAAGGTCAGCCACCTTCCTCTGATCAAAATCAGTCCAAAACCTCAAGAACAAACTCTCAATGCCTCTTAAAGTCGAAGTATGGTGTAGTAGTGTGTGTTTGTGTGCAAAACTAAGGATAAAATGTACTTTAAGGCCCTTAAACACACACAAATGATGAAAGAGAGAGAGATATAGAGAGGGAAGGTATATATCAGATATATTGCTCTGGTTTTTGCTGAACCTCCTCAAAGGAAGGAGAGGCTCTCCTTATATAGGCAAGGAAAAGTGTTTAAGCTTCTCAAAGAAGCTAAACAAAAGGGTCAAAGGGACCAAGCTTCCAATGGAAGCTATCATAAAGGTGCAAGCTTCTTGAGAAAGCCAAGACAAGAGGTCAAAGCTTCCTTAAGAAGCTTTGAGCAAAGGGTGCAAAAAAAGGAGTCAAAGGTGCAAAACAACCATATATATGCACGGGGGTAGGTCTTTTGCATTTCAGCTGGCACAACTGGCATGCACCATGCTTGAAAAAGGCAAAAAGGTGGTATCGGCCAGAAAAGGAGGCTATCAGCCAAACAGATGGCCGGCTGGCCACACCAAAGGCCGACCAGTCAATGGTATACTTTACCAATGGCCGGTAGCAAGAGGACACGGCCGGTGGCCTTAAGCCAGGGCCGGTGGGTGTCAGGCGTAGCTAAAAAGCTACTCTCTACCCTCAGAAACAAAAACACAAGTGTCTGGTTTAAAACCAAACACAGAACAGTCGAGTTGAGAGATCCTGAAGCAAGGTGTGTAGCCAAGACCTCTGGGAACTCAAAATGAAACACGAACATGGGTAATCACCAAGCGCTCCAGTGGTGACGTCCAAGCCTTGAGGACGGTAAAAAATGGGGTGTCTACAGTTGCCCCTCTTTGACAGAACTCGAAAGTCATAACAATGACGGGAGTGATTGTCAAAGCCCAGAGACGACCCATTTTTGACAAGGCCGAAGACTTGGACAAAGCATACATGCTGCAGATAAAGATGTGCGCCCGAAGGTAGGGGCAAAATGCAACCGACAATGCAAGAAGCCGAGCATAACTTATGAGCATGCAAAGAAAGCTGTAACGAAACATAACAATGCAACAGTTTTAAGCTAGCATACACCAAACTACACTACAATGCAGCGAGAGTGTAAGAGAATCATGTAATTCTTGCTACAATTCACGCGGAGAATACAATTCCTGTGCGGTTCGTCTGGTCGTGCCAACTTCAAATGAACCGTACATACAATATCGTGCCTGAAAAAGAAAGAAAACTTAACAGGTACAATATTGTTAGCAACATGCACATTAATGCAATTGAAAGTGCGTGACAACGCAAAGCAAGTGGAAAGCATAACAATGCTGTGAAGGCACAAACACATGTAAGTAAAGAACACGGGACAACGTGCGTAATGTGTGAAGATGTAGACACATGTAAGTAAAGTATACGCGACAACGTATACAATGTGTATAAAAGGAAACTTGAACACATGTAAGTAAAGCAATGCACGTATGCAAGCAATGTGTATAGAAAGGAACTTGAACACATGTAAGTAAAGCATGCGGTCAACGCGTGCAATGTGTATAGAAACTTGAACACATGTAAGTAAAGCAAGCAATACACTTGAATTTTCAGATTTGAACTTCCAAGCTCAAGACAAGTTCTAATATATCAAAATCAATTCCTTTGGGCCCATTCCCTGGAAAACACTTGTAAATACATAGAATAACATGATTCAAAGCTCAATTTGTAAAATCAAGGCCCAAAGGTAGTTTAATTAAATCCAAATTCAAACCAATTTTCATGAACATGCTAAACATGACATGCATGAATTTGAACCAATTCAAAGCTTCAAATACTTGCTCAAGTGAGCCAATTCTTTCAAAACCAAGATGAAAACATGGTCTATAACATAAACATGAACATGCATGCAAGATTTCCATGAAATCAAAACTCACAATGCAAGGATAAACACATGCATGCATGAATTCTAACTCAAATCAACATGTGGAGCTATTTCGTGACTCAATCCACTAAATTTGACATGAATCATGTAAGAACAAGCTCAATTCATAAACAAGAGGGTGTTTACACTACCTTAGGTCTAGAATTAGAGGTATGGAGGCTCAATGCTGCAAGTCTTCTACAATTTCCTCAAGTCTCCAAGCAAAGCTATCAAGAACAACTCAATCTCTCACACTCTCCCTCTCTTGGTCAGATATAACAAAAAATGAGGCGGAGGAAATGTTTTGTAATGCAAGACTAAGTCTTAGACAAAGTTTGGTGTAGTGGCCCACTCAAATAGCAAAGTTGTAATTAAAGCCAACTTATATAATTCATCAATATTAATCCAATTTAATCATACCAAAACACATTTTTAATAAATACACCATAAAATCACATAAAATCTAGTTAACACAGAACATCAATCGATTTCAGATTCGGCCGCCGATAAGGCATTCAATTAGTAATTTAAACGTAAAAACATGAACAGATAATCAAATAGGCAACAGATAGAAATGCAATTAAACAGATATACTCAATTAATTCAGTTCCAGATTTTAGTCGATTAGTTCAGTATTTCATTCAGTTTGATTACCAATCATAATCAGTCTCAGTTTAACAGTAATCAGTAGTTTATTGGTAAACAGTGGTGAGGGTTATTACAGAATCCCTATCAGAAACAATTGACATAGACACTCCATGTAATCTAACAATCTCATCAATATAGATTATAGCCAATTTGTCCGCATAAAATTGTTTTGACAGGTAAGAAGTGAGCAGATTTAGTCAGTTTATCAACAATAACCCAAATTGAATCCATACCTTTACTGGAGCAAGGTAAACCAACAATGAAATCCATAGTGATATGTTCCTATTTCCACTCCGGTATCGGTAAGGGTTACAACAAGCCTGCGAGTCGTTGATGTTCGGCTTTAACTTGTTGGCAATGAAGACACCTCAATACAAAATCAGCGATTTCTTTCTTCATTCCTGGCCACTAGAAATTCAATTTCAAATCTTGGTACATTTTCATATTTCCTGGATGGATAGACAATTTCGAATTGTGGCCCTTTTGCAGAATTCTTCTTTTCAGTTCAAAATCATTCGGTACACACAATCTTCCCTGAAATTTCAACACATTGCTCTCAAATTTGAAATCCGGCCTCGGTTTGGATTCCTGTTTTTCGACGATCTTCTTCAAGAAGTCATCATGTTGCTGTTTCTCTTTAATCTCTTCAATCAGTGCTGGTTGAGCAGAAATAGCAGCTAATGTTCCACATTGTTCACACAAAACAATCTCAATATCAAGTCTTTCAAGGTCATATAGCAACTCTTTTTGCTCGGTGAGTAAACATGCCAAATTTCCAATCGATTTCCGACTCAGTGCATCGGCAACGGTGTTAGCTTTCCCTGGATGGTACAAAATCTGTAAGTCATAGTCCTTGATCAGTTCTAACCATCTCTGCTGCCTCATATTTAGTTCTTTCTGAGTGAAGAAGTATTTCAAACTCTTGTGGTCGGTATACACTTCACATGTCGCCCCATAAAAGTAGTGACACCAAATCTTTAGTGCAAACACTACTGCAGCAAGTTCCAGGTCATGAGTCGGGTAGTTCTTTTCATGCGGTCTCAGTTGTCGGGAAGCATATGCAATCACTTTACCATTCTGCATTAAAACACATTCCAAACCCTTATAAGAAGCATCATTATATACAGTATAACCATTCGTACCTGACGGTAAGGTGAGAACCGGTGCAGTCACTAGTTGAGTTTTCAACTCTTGAAAAGCTGATTCCCTTTGGTCGGTCCGGTCAAATGATATCCCCTTCTGAGTCAACTGTGTCAGTGGTAGGGCAATTTTGGAGAAGTCTTTGACAAATCTTCGGTAATACCCGGCTAAGCCTAGAAAACTCCGGACTTCAGTAACATTTGTTGGTCTAGGCCAGTTCACTACTGCTTCAATTTTCCGTGGGTCAACTGTAATACCATCCTTATTGATCACATGTCCCAGAAACATCACACTATCAAGCCAAAATTCACATTTAGTCAATTTAGCATACAGTTTCTGTTTTCTTAGGGTCTGCAAAGCAATTCTCAAATGATGTTCATGTTTTTCTGTGCTTTTGGAATAAATTAAAATGTCATCTATGAATACAACAATAAAGTCATCGAGGAATGGTTTAAAAATTCTGTTCATAAGGTCCATAAATGCAGCAGGCGCATTGGTAACTCCGAAAGGCATAACAAGAAATTCGTAATGTCCGTACCTCATTTAAAAAGCAGTCTTTTCAATGTCCTCTGTCTTGACTTGCAACTGGTGGTATCCAAATCTAAGGTCAATTTTGGAGAACACTTGGGCACCCTGTAACTGGTCAAATAAATCATCAATGCGAGGCAATGGATATTTATTTTTCACTGTTACCTTGTTCAGTTCACGGTAGTCAATGCAGAGTCTCAGTAAGCCGTCTTTCTTTTTCACAAATAAGACTGGCGCGCCCCATGGTGAAGTACTGGGCCTGATGAACTTCTTATCTAACAGTTCTTGTAGTTGAACTTTCAGTTCTTTCAATTCGGTAGGTGCCATTCTGCAAGGAGCTTTAGATACCGGCTGTGTACCCGGAATCACATCAATGGTGAACTTAATGTCCCTATCAATCAAATCCTCTGGCAGATCATCTGGGAAAACATCTGGGAATTCTCTGACTATAGGAATACTGTTCACGTCAGTCTTGTCATGAGTAGGTACAGTCAATACAGAACATAGATACCTCTTACACCCTTTTCTAATCAGTTTAAAAGCTTTCATGGATGAAGTCAGATATGGGGGAGGTATTACTCCAACTCCTTTAAACACAAATTCAGGCAATCCAGGTGGACGAAAAACAACTTGTTTTGTTACACAGTCTATGGTGGCATGATATTTTGTTAACCAGTCCATTCCCAATATTACATCAAAATGGTCAATGTTCAATGGCAGTAAATCAATATATAAATGTGCATCTTCAACAATAATCTCACATGCAGGGTACATATAAGCACAAGTCATAGATTCTCCAACTGGTGAAGATACAGCTAACAAATAGTTCATAGGTTCTAGTGGTCTATTCAATTTTCACGAAAAAGCATGCGATACATATGAATGTGTAGACCCCGAATCAATCAAAACATACGCATTTTGAGCACAAATAGAGAGTATACCTGACACAACGGTCTCGGTATTCTGCACATCCCCCGATACGAGTGCGAACACTCAGCCTTGCCTCATAGGCTTTTTCCCAGTAGCTTTAGGGTTAGGTTTTGGTGCAACAGTTGATACTGCTATGCTAGGTGCAGCTTTACTATTGCCCTGTGAAGTGGAAGGGCAATCTTTGACCATGTGGCCCACCTTGCCACACCTATAATAAGCACCAGAAATTTTATAGCAAACTCCCTTATGGTTCTTACCACATTCGGAACAGGGCGGTATGGAACAGTTCCCTTGACTAGAACTAGTCGTTAACCCTGTATTCTGCTTTTTGTTCAACGGATTGTTCCTGCCTTTCTTGAATTTAAAGCCTCATCTCTTACCACGCCATTCAGAAGCTTGTGTTTCAGTTTGTTTCAGTGCTTCAATATTTGATTCAACTATAATGGCCCGGTCAAGAACATCTACATACTTGTGCAATTTCAACACATTAATTCTGTCAAGTACTTCGATATTAAGGCCGCCTTCGAATTTCTTGGCCTTTTTATAATCAGTGTCCACCATATGTGGTGCATATCTGGCAAGCTCGGTGAATTTCAATTCATATTCAGCAACAAACATGGTACCTTGCCTCAACTATTCAAACTTAGTCACCTTTCGATCCCGGACACACTGAGGAATATTTCTCAAAGAAGGACTCCTTAAACTGAGCCCAAGTCACAACTGTGTTGGTGTCACGGACCAGCATCCACTACCTTCTAGCTTCTTCCTATAAGGTGAAGGTAGCCAGTAATACTTTATGTGCATCAGAGCACGGAAACACTTCAAATAACTTTTCTATTTCTAGCACCCATACTTCGGCCTTCAATGGTTCAAGGCCTCCCTGAAATGATGGCAGTTTCATTTTACTGAACTTTTGTGTTAGAGCAATGATGTCATCATTCACATTCTGTTCCGGTTATACCGGAGGAGGTGGGGGCTGTTGGTTATGTTGTTGCTGTTGCCTTAAGGCCTCAGTTAGCAGTTCAACTATTCTTTCAAGTCTTGCCATTCTGGCTTCAGATGATTCAGTTTCATCAGTAGTTCTTGCGTTATCTATTTCACTATATGCAACATAATAATAATGAACACAGGAAGTTGCATACTTTAAATGTATTAACACATTAGCACATATAATCATGTTATGGTCACACACACTTTTCATGCTCATGTAATGCCCTAATCACTTTCTAGGACATCCTATAGCTCATTTGGACACGTGTGTGCAGTATAACTCGTGGTTTAATAACGCTCTGATACCACTCTGTCACGACCCAAACCCGCCCCTATGGGTTTAGCTCAGAATCGCCAAGAATCGAGATTACCGAAGGCTGTTTAACAATAAAACAAGATATACAGTAGTTTGGCGGAAGCCAAAACAGTAATTAAAAGATGTCCAATGAGCTGTGACAGTCTGTATGCAAAAAGACTTTTCATAACATATATAATCAGTTCCAAACAGTATGCACAATATTTACAACTATCCAGATCAGGGACTTGATCCCTATTAAGACAGTACAGTACAAAAACATTCAGTCTATACAGATCAGAAACAAAAAGGGAAAAACTAAAAGACCCCAAACAGCCTTGGCTTAAACAGGCTCGGAACCTCACAGTGAGGCACAGTGGTTGGCTTGACAAAACTGGAGTTTAACCCAACGCTCCTAGCTTCGTTCCGGTGCCTGTACACCTACATATATATATGAGCAGTGAGCTAAAGCCCAGTGAATAACATAATGTGTAAAGAGATTAGGAATGAATGTCCTTTCAGTATTGAAAATAGTTATTTCCATTAGTATATCAGTTATTCAGTTATAGCAGTCATATGTGGTACATCCAATAGCAAAACAATACAGTAGGTCTAAACAGACCAAACAGTCAGTTAATGGCCATCATATCAGTAAACAGCAGTGGTTCTAACATGGGAACCGACAGAGATCTCTATGACAGTAGCGATGCTGATGCTGATAAAGAGGTTGCTAAGGATGCCACAATAGAGTTCACAATTAGGACATCATTCATTCAGTAACCGTATCATTTTAGAACACAGTACAGTTCAATTGTTTAGAAGAAAATCATTTTTGAACATAGCTTTACAACATTGTTACTCACAGAGTTCTGGGCTACAGATAAGCTAGAGCGTCTCCGGATGCCAACCCTACACAGTTACAGGATGAACACACACTAAGTTACACAGTTGGGAAACAATAACTTAATCCCTAATTTGCCTCGGTGTGGTTCTACATCAATATCCTCATTAAGATGCCTTAATCTAGGCCTAAGAATGCCTAGAATGGAATGAGGATGCAAATATGCACTTAAAAAAATATTTTCAGAATTTTCAGAAAACAGAGGTCCCGCTTGAGCGTGAGTTTCCCCGCTTGAGCAGACATGTAACAAGAGAGTCCCGCTCGAGCATGACTTCTTCCGCTCGAGTGGACTGCAAAAGTACTGGATGCCCGAAATTCATGCTGGACGGGCACTCGACACTCGCTCGATCGTGTGACTCAGGTCCTCGCTCGAGCGTGCAATCCCCCGTTCAAGCGGACTGTAAAACAATGCAAAGTGCTAGGAGCACGCATTTCACGCTCGAGCGCCACTTTCTCGGCTCGAGCGTGAGTCCAAATTCTGGAAATTCTAGATTTGAACCTCAAGCTCAAAACCAAGTTTCAATACATCAAATTCGATCTTTTTGGGCTAATTTTCTGGAAAACACTTCAAAACTCATAATATAATATGTTTCAAAGCTCAGTTTGTAAAATCAAAGCCCAAAGGTAGTTCAATTAAACACAATTTCAAACCAATCTCATGAACATGATGTAAAACATAACATGCATGGATTCTAAACAACTCAAGCTTCAAATACATGCTCAAATGAGCCAATTTCTCCATAGACAAGATGAATTCATGAACTATGGTCAAAAGATGGACATGCATGAGGCAATTTCATGAGGAGCAACTCCAAAATTCAACAATGTGAACATGCATGCAAGATTTAAGCCTCAATTCAACACTTGTAAACCAATTCTAGACTTAGATCACTAAACTCCCATGAACTATGCAAGACAATACATAAATATATCAATGAGAGGTTGAATTCTCTACCTTAAACCTTGTATCACAAGTGTAGAAGCTCAACTATGCAATTAACCTTCAATTCCTTCAAGTCTCCAAGCTAAAATTGTTGAAATCAAGTTTTTCCTCTCACTCTCTCTCTCTAGTCGGCTATGCTCAAGAAATGGGTTGATAAAATGCAATGAAATCAAGTCCCAAATGTTGTAAAGATAGGCCACTAAGTGACATTTTGGTAAATAAGGCCAACTCTTGTAATTTAATATTATTTAATCCAATTTAAACATACCAAATCACTTTTCAAATAAATATACCATAAAATCACATTAATTCTAATTAACACAAAGCACTAATCAATTTCAGATTCGGCCGCCGATAAGGCCTTCAATTTGCAGTTTAAAGCGTGAAACATGAACAGATAATTTAACAGTCGACAGATATAATTGAATTCAAACTAGCACACAATCAATCAATCAGTTTAGTAATTCAGTCAGTCAGTCAATTAACATGCTTAGTCATAGATTAGCTCTAATCAGTAGTGTTATCAGTAAACAGTGGTGAGGGTTGTTACAATTTATACTTATCTTAATGAATATGTATGATAATTACCTTTTGACCCAGTTTTCTAATATAATGGGTCGTTGAATACACCAAAATTAAACACTAAACTAGACCAAATTCTATTAGAATAATGGCAAGTCCATGTATCGATCCACATGGACAATTGTGAAATTAAACTAATTTAATTGAAAAATTCATAAATTAATTTTGATGAAAAGAATGATTGATCACAACCTAATTTAATAACGAATAAATTAAACTAAATAATTAAATTATCAATTATAACTGAAATTGGATTTACTGAATTAGGGGAAAACCTAGGACAAAGAATCCACCACTAGTCACGTAATTAGGGTTTCCAATTGAAATTAATTATATTATTGTTCGAACGGAATAATACTTTGCAACTACAAGTTCAAAACATTTAATAAGAAAATTATCACGTTCAATGTACGAGTACGAACAATCTCAAGTAGTACGAATTGTTCACTCTAAACTAAGGTAATGACACGACTCGTCTCTCGTAGTATGGTTCGTTTCATATCTTGAATATGAAAAAATAGAAAATTCTTGTATTGAAGACATTCAACAATCACAGAAAACTGAATACTTGAAGAAATAATGGAGAGTGTACATATAAAACTTCTAAAACACCATACAATTGTTCAAACCTTTACATAATTAAAAATCAAAAAAGAAAAACTAATTACATGGCTAGGGTTTCATCAAAATCCTTGAAAAGGAGACTAGCTACTCATGGAGGAGTGGAAGGAGGTAGATGGAGAATAAGCCACCATGGGAGACATACTTGAAGCTTCAAGTTCCTTTCTTTCCAAACCCTAGCCTCTCTCTCTTTTTAGAAACAATTTTCAGAACCCTCATCCAGTCTTTTTCTTGCCTTCTTATACTTCTGGTGTCTTTCCAAACAGGTTTAAAACATCTAACACGTTTTTCCAGAAAAGTCAACGCATGTGTGGAAAAGTCAACTCTCTCTAAATTCTGTCTTTTTGTCCATTTTATGCTCCGACTATGTACAACCTGATTGACATTCAACACACATAAAGTATACAGTTTGACAAGCAAGTGAAGTTAAGAGATCCTAATTAACGGCCTCAATGATTTACAATTCGACCTTAATCAACTATATAAACAAATTAATCCCTAATTAAATTATATTTTATCGTATATCAACAGAAAATTAATTATTAATTTTACTACCACACCTATTATTATTATTATTATTATTATTATTATTATTATTATTATTTATTTACTCTTACTTTTGTATTTATTTATTTATTATCTTTAACTTTAATTTGGCCTAACCAGTATTATAATTCTATATTTATGTTAATTTGGCTCAAAATAATAATCCCTAATTAATCTCATATTTGATAATCCAATGCCAAATTAGATTATGTATTTATTATTATTTATTTAATAATATATTATCACATACAATCATAATACCAGTATAAAATTTAAGGGACAACTTAAATTTTCGGGTTGTTACAATCTTTTATCCTTTTAAAAATTTCATTATTGAAATTTGTCATATGTGTAAACTATCCGCTGTGCACTTTAATAAATATATATTAGATGATTAATCTGATAGAAAATATTACCTAAAAAAAAAAAACTTTACCAAAAATAACTCACTGTCTAGTTGTCAAAAATTATTTTGGGCCAAAATGAGAAACAATCAGTGATTTTAAAAACTTTTCATTAGTTTTATTTCTGAGAAGAAAATAAAAATAAAAATAAAAGAAGGACACAATCAAACAAGCGACTCGAAGTGAAATGACAGAATCATATGCAGGAGTTTAAGGAATTTGAGATGAACTCCCATTTCTTTTATCCGTGAACTTTCCATTGATGGAAAATAGTTTCAAAATTAATATTTTTAAAATTTGAATCTACTTTTAAAAGGTTGAAATGAATTTTTTTTTTTGAATACTGAACTTGAAATTATATGTATTTAATTATATTTTAATTTTGGTGAGTACTTGGGCTCAACATCCTTTTTTTTTTCCCCCATTTTTTTACCATAAAAAATATAAATTATATCTAATATCCTTCACAAATTAGGCACACACAAATATATATATATATATATATAATCATATAAAATTATAATATAATTAAATCGACTAATAAAATATAATCTTTAGGTATTAATTACCCACTATCATACTTCTTCAATGTTTGTGTATCCTATGCTCCAATAATGATTTATTTATTTTTTTATAAACTATTGCTCTGATATCATTTGTCACGACCCGCTCCCCGTACCCAAGGATTAAGCATTGTGATGGCCAATAACTGAAGTTACCTCCGGCCAATTCTTGAACAAATTTGTTACCCAAAAGACAACCTAAGAGGAGGTGAATTAGGTTTTTACAATTAAAAATAATAATAACATGATAAAAATTATGACTAGCACAATAGATAAATATAGTTTATGAAATAAAAATAATTAAAACAAGTGTTCTAACAACTATGTCAATTAATGATTTTAGCATAATAAAAATATGAAATATAGCAACGACAATTTAAATAAAATAAAGAGATAAGGGAGAGAAAGACAAACAAATTTATAGTAGTTCGGCTTCAACTCAACCTACATCCATTTTTCAAGCTTCACTTGAGATTTTTCACTATACTCTAGCTTTACGGAGGTGCTAGCAACCTCTTTATAAATGGAGCAATCCTCTACAGATTTTACACAGACTTTCTAAGTCAATAACATTGAGTGTACTACACTCTTACAAGGTTGAAAAGAATGTGTTTTTGCTTTCACAGAAAGCTACAAGAATTATCTCTCAAAAATAAATATAAAAATGAAAATATGATCTTTCTGTAAACCTCACACAGGAAAGATGGATTTAAAGCTATACGTCTTAGTGTATAATTTCTGAAAGAGGATGTAAACAAAAATTGAAAAACACTTCTCAATTTTTTTTTCAGAGAATAGATGTGAGTAATTATAGATCAAAGAATATTTTCTGATTTTTTGTAACTTATTTACATTAGAGGCTTTAGTATATATACTAAAAATTATAGCTGTTGTACTCCATCATTACTAATTTGAATATCTTCTACTTAAACCTTTTGAATATTTTGAACTATTCATTTGAATTTATAGCCGTTGTACTCCATCATTACTAATTTGAATATCTTCCACTTGAACCTTTTGAACTATTTATTTGAATTTATAGCCGTTTATAGCCGTTGTACTCCATCATTATTAATTTGAATACCTTTAACTCCATAATTACTAATTTGAATATCTTCCACTTGAATCTTTTGAACTATTGTTGTGCTGGGCTGTTTGAACCTTTGTTTTTGAATTGTTTGAACTCCTGATTTAATCAAATATTAAATACATTTTAACACTATTTAGGATAAAGGTTTAGGTGAGAAATAATGAGACAAAATAAATTTTAATTATATTTTTCTCTTTCAAATAAATTAAAACATAATTAAATAAATCATCACAATAAATTTTGGATTCTATTTTTCTTTTTCAAATAAATTAAAATATAATTAAATAAATCATCAAAATAAATAAGTCTAACTAAATTAATAAATGCTAGCGGAAATAATATTTAAGTGAGGGTACCAAAATAATTATTAGAATTTCTATTTTTATTACAAAATTTGTTGACCAAAAGGCTGATATTTACATATAAAATATCATAAAAATGTTGTGTGTGTCTATTCTGTAGCCCCGCAACTAAGACTTTCCAAAAGCTATTTCTGAATTGCATTGTTTCTTGAAAATTGGTAAATAGCTATAAGCGTATGGCAGAGTGAGAAATATTATGCCAAGAGTATAACGAATATGAAATAACCATAGATAGTTATGTAACTAAAATATTTAAGATTACTTAGTCTGAACAAATAATCATTTAAGTAGCAAAACTGAGATTATGTAAATAAATAACCATAACCACGGTACAAAACAGAACAGAACAGATGCATGGACTTAAGAGGTGGCTCGTACGAACTCTAAAGGTGGCTCCCACAACAGTATAGCACTTAGCTCCGTACAACACTTTGCTCCACACCAGAAATTAGAGGGTCAATGGATTCATGACAGACAGAGGGTCACAAAGTGATCAAACAGAGATCAATAGTTATTTTTAAGTTCCCCAAGACGTGGAAATCCCGTAGTGGTACTTACTGAAAATAATTGTTTATAAGGTCATTGTCAAATATTCTTTAAAATATAAACAAACATATCCATGGGTTTCATTTTAACAAATAGAGTTCATAAATTAATCCACGTAATTGAAATATTAATATAATTTATAAAACATAACTTGTATAAAATAAATATGGTAAGTCAAAACATACGTAAAATATATTATGGTGACTTAATGTATAATATAACTTACCTTAAAATTAATACCTTACTATTTCTTTCCATTATCAAAGATCTTTTTAACTTCCAATATTCCTTTCCCTTTCTTAGTTCATTTTCCTTCCTTTATCTCTTTTTTTCTTTTTCCTTTCCATAGAGTTGATCAACTCCTCCCTATTATTTGTCACGACCTGCTCCCCGTACCCAAGGGTTAAGCATCGTGATGGCCAGTAACTGAAGTTACCTCTGGCCAATTATTGAACAAATTAATAAACGCGAGCGGAAATAATATTTAAGTGAGGGTATCAAAATAATCATTAGAATTTCTATTTTTATTACAAGATTT
Source organism: Camellia lanceoleosa (assembly GCA_025200525.1). Taxonomy (NCBI): domain Eukaryota; kingdom Viridiplantae; phylum Streptophyta; class Magnoliopsida; order Ericales; family Theaceae; genus Camellia; species Camellia lanceoleosa. The sequence continues at coordinate 176,029,008 of CM045764.1, read as the reverse complement.
ATTGACCAAAAGGTCGATATTTACATATAAAAATATCGTAAAAGTGCTGTGTATATCTATTTCGCAACCCCGCGTCTAAGACTTTCCAAAAACTATTTCTGAATTGCATTGTTTCCTGAAAATTGGTAAACAGCTATAAGCACATAGCAAAGTGAGAAATATTATGTCAAGAGTATAAGGGACACAAAATAACCATGGATAGTTATGTAACTAAAATATTTAAGATAACTTAGTCTGAACAAATAATCATTTAAGTAGCAAACCTGAGATAATGTAAATAAACAACCATAACCACAGTACTGAATAGAACAGAACAGAGGTCACAGGAGTGACAATCAGAACAGAGGTACGGATTCAATAGGTGGCTCGTACGGATTATAGAGGTGGCTCCCACAATAGTATAGCACTTATCTTCGCACAACACTTTGCTTCGCACAGAATAGAGGTCAATAGATCCATGACAATAGAGGGTCACAAAGTGACCAAACAGAGGCCAATGGTTATTTAAGTCCCCCAAGGCGTGGGATTCCCGTGGTGATACTTACAAAATATAATTGTTTATAAGGTCATAGTCAAATAATCTTTAAAATTTAAACAAACATATTCATGGGTTTCATTTTAACAAATAGAGTTCATAAATTAATTCACGTAATTAAAATATTTATGAAACATAAATTGTATTAATATAACTAATAAAATACAACTGGTATAAAATAAACAAAGAAACAAAAGAGGAGGGGCAGATAGCTCGGTTACATTTTCAAACAAACAAAGAAACAAAGAAAACTAGACTAAAGGGAAAGGTTTGTGAATTCATCCTCGGTTGTGGTCGCTTCCAAGTCGATCGTGGTTGTGGTCTCCTGGACACCGGTCTGCTCCTGGCTGGGATGCTTTGGGCGGTTGTCAGCCTCGGCATTTTTCTCGGCATCCTCTACTTCCTCCTCGACCTCAGCCTGCAACGCGCTGAAGACATCGTTGGCATACGGCACAAGGTATGTCGGCAGGAAGGCAACTGGGGGAGAGGCGAACACGTCGGTCCCAGGTCCTTGGCCGAGCTGTTCACAAACAGTCTTCCATCCTGCCTTGAAGAAGATGTCTTGGGTGGCATGGACTTGCTTGGTGTAGCTCTCCTCGGCTTCCTTGAAACCGGCGTTGTTGGCGTCCTCCAGCTCCTTCTTATTTGATTCTTTCAAAGTCTCCAACCCGGCCCGGAGTGCGTCCCTTTCTTTCTCGGCGGCTCCAAGCTGGCCGAGCAACCGAAAATTGTCAGAGTTTGCCATCTCCAACGAAGCTTTGGACCGACCGAGCTCAGCTTGAAGGTGTTCCACCTGGTTGGCAGAGTCGGTGGCCTTCTGCCGGAGTCGATGAATGCGCTCCATAACCAAGTGTTGCTTCTGGATAGCCTGCAAGAAGGTGGTTTGATTAGAAAGAAAACCAAGCAAACACTTGAAAAAATTTTAGCAAAATGTGCAAAGTTCTTACCCTGGTCATTGACTTGACCGAGGACTTCACCAGCTGGGTGTCCGAAACGTGGTCGCTGCCAACCACGTCGCTCGGTAGCAGCAAGGCCTTGGTAAGGTCAAATGCCAGCAGGTGCTCCTTGTCACCTTTGACCGAGGCAGTTGTCGGGATCTCCTTACCTCGGTGCTTGAGCTACGGCTTCCACGGCAGTGTTGGGTCAACTGTCACCGCTGGTTGCTTGGTGTTCAACTTCGCAACCAGCTCGGCGGAAGGGTGTGCACGCGGCCTTTTGCTAGCCCTGCGGTTGTCTTTGCTGGCTTGCCCGGCGGCGGGAGATACCAGCACAACCACAGTCCCGCTGAATTGCCCGGTAGCAGGAGAGCGAGTTTGGATGCTTGGTATCTCGGTGGAGGTGACAGTGATGAGATTCTTGATGCGGCTTCTCTTTGCCATCTCTTCTGTCTCAGTTAACCGGATGAGGGGCACGTCAAGCAATGTGGGGTCTAGAGGAGGAGACGGAGGGCGGAGAAAGTCTATTACCTTACTCCGGCAAGAGGCTGAATATCGGTATGTCGATACGTAACCGAGGAGCTCGTGACAATCTCGATTGCGGTAACGAAGCACGGTCCTAATGGCTGCTTCGTTGGGGTAGTGATAGTTGGCTTGCAAAGCTTCAATTGCTGTAAAGGAAAGAAGAAGAAAAAAACGCTAAGTACAGAATAGTGAAGAAAGATAAATTGACCGAGCAGGTGGCATGGCTTACAAGTTGAACCGAAGTTCTTGCTAATAAACCAGCAGCCGGTACGTCGGCTGTTTCGTAGTTGCCGGACACCCAGAAAAAGTCATCATCGTGTAAGTCCTTGTCCGGGGTGCCGGTCACTATCTTTTCTTTGTCCGGTCTGATCTTTAGATAGTAGGCGAGGCCATCGCCTGTGTGCCCTAGGGTGTACTGGCGGAGTATCTCGGCCATCCCTAAATTGGTCCCTAGCCAGTTGTTCAGCTCGTGGATCCCGTTGATTATTCTGTATGTGTTGGTTGAGACTTGGGTAGGTGCCAGCCCGATGCGCTGCAGGAATTCGGTCATTAGTGGGTTAACCGGGGAAGCGGAGGCCTCCTTTTATAATGGACAGCACGGTGAAGGGACACTGGTCTAATCTACCCCATGGGGTTGTGTCCTCCGCGCCGAGCTCTAAATGAACGTCGTCCAGGATACCATATTCTTCCCGGAACGCTGCTAGAGCGGCCGGGGTGTCGACCAAGAAGCGGTAGCACCCCATGTGTGGCCAGCAGGGTTTAGCTCGGCTGAGGTGGTTTGGCACAGACTAGTGTTTGATAGCTGCTCGGTCTTTGAGAGCCTCGGTATTGGTGTGTGGTCCCTTTGGACTCTGCAGGAAAAGGAGGGTAATTGTAAGTGGACGCGCGGTCGCGCAAAATGAGCTTAACTTTAGCTCGGTCAAGAAGAGTGCCAGACCACCTCGGTCGCAAAGGCAAACCAAGGAGCTCGGTCGTTCGAGCGGACCAGATGTTAGCCCGACCGAGCGGCCAAGTCCTTTGCCTACCTCGGTTTCTACTAAGGTTTTGGCAAACTTGTTATTTGCTCGGTCTTAACGTTTTTTGGGATCAAAAGAAGACCTGAAGCCCGGTCCGCCCCAGATCTTCAGGTGTTCATCAGTGAAGTTGAAGAACAGCAAGGAGAAAAATGAACAGGGGAGGGTTTGGGGGAGCTATACCCTAAAATCTATAGTTCTAGTGCCCTAAAACAAGAAATATCAAATGAAACAACTACAAAAAGATTTGAAGAGCTTACGGTAAAGCAAATCCGTCAGTCCTTGAGCCTGAGCAGCGAAGGAGGGCAAGAATGGGAGCTGCTGAGGGCACTGGAGCTTTGGATCGACAAGAACGAAGGAGAGTTAGTAAGAGTGAAAAGTGAAGGGGAAGTGACGTATAAATAGGAATTGAAGACCGCCAAAAATTTTGAATATGAAGGGACGTGATGGTTGGCTGCTCGAGGCCAATGAACGAGCGACGCGTGTCCTGATTAATGGCGGCGTCAGAGTTGAAGGGACAGGAAGGCGAAATGAGACGTCGGCCGAGCAAATCGAGGCACTGGGGCACTGGAATTAGTGCGGTTGACGTCTTGCAAACAACAGACCAAGGAAGGGTCTACCCCGGTCTGATCATGTAATCTTGGTCACGCTTTTGCAGACGGAATTAAGGGGCAATTGAAAGGAGATTTTATGAGCTGGAATGGGCCATGGCAAAGGCCGGGCAAGTTGAGTACCGAACACGCTTGGGCCGCAATAGCTTGGGCTTGTCCAGAGAAGTTTTGCTTGGTTAAGGCACAAGGCCATGTTGGGCCGAGCTACTTGGGCTTGTTTGTGAAGAAACCGGGCTACTAGAAGTTGCTCGGCCGAGATGGCTCCCTGCCATCCCGGATTCCATGGTTCATTCAGCTCGGCAGGAGCCTACAGCTAATCGGCTCGACCTACCTCGCGCTCGACTTGCCAGAATGCAACCGAGCTCGGTCAGTATGGAGCTCGGCTAGTGAGCATTTGGGCATGCGGTGTAGTACGGTCATGTGAGGCCGAGGTGATTCTGCGCGGTCTGCCGGGCTCCGCCAAGACATCTTGGCAGTTTGGTTAGGTGGTGATTGTTGGATTTGTGCTGATAGATGGGATAGCAGCACCACGTGTCAAGAGACTAATGGGAGTAGATTTGAGGCACAAAAGGTATATAAGCATATCTGCGCCCCCATGCTAGGGGCATGATCATTTGGTGAAATACATTTAGATATTCAACTCTCTCCTCTCTCTCTATCCCTGAGTATGTGCTAACTTGACCGTCGGAGGGGTTTTCCGGCCACACACCGCTGGTTAGCTCACCACCGTTGTGTTCGCAAGTGGATCGGATAGACAAGGAGCTGAGAAGAAAGGAGTACGGGCTCGCCGAAATATTTGCTCCATGTACAGGGAGACTTAAACCTAGGCGTTGAGTAAGGTGGACAAGCTCCTTACCACTGAACCCACAAATCATTGGTAATCTCACATCTCCACATTCACCTTATTTCGTTCTTCTCTCTTTTTTTTGTTTTTTTTCTCTTCTCACTATTATCTCTTGTACGCAACACCATGAGATAGTGAATTTGTTGATGCAGTGTGAATAAAACATAGTAGTTCCATAGTAAATGTAAAATTAACCATTCAAAAAATATATTTTGTTCATAATGTATGGACAAATTCACAATCCCATAATAGGTCTCGTTTGAAAATATATTATTTTAATAATTTTTTATTTTTTTTACGAAAAAATATTCAAAAAAATAAAGAGAATGATATTGTTTTAATTTTTTACAGTGACTTTTTGACTAAAATGTTTTTCCAAACGAGGCCTCCGGAAAGAAGGCAACAACAAATTAGGGAAATGACAAGATTAGGGATGAATAATCTTAAGCGAATTACTTACTATCCATAACTTTTCAATTGTGATACATGTGATATTGAATTTTGAATCTCGTTATAAATAAGGACAATTGAAGACATTGTTATTCCATTTCAAAGACAAAGTTGTCAATTTAATAAAATATAAATTAGTTTGACAAAAATAAATGCCAACAAAATATTTTAAAATTTTTAAAAATTATTTCTACTCACCAAAGATAAAGTTATATAAAAACGATATTTTTTTTATTTTTTACAAAATTATTTTTTAGTATGTATTTGGATGACGATCATGTAATGAGTAGTTATTTTTGTTGATATTTTTGGATAGTTATCATGTACTAGATGACTGTATTTGTTGTTAATAACTATTTTTAAATGGTTATTATGTAATGCATAATTATTAGACTTTTAATGTATAATAGATATATTTAATATATGAAATATTTTTAGTTGTCGATTTTTTGATTTAATGGATTGGTTTTATAATGATATCAAAATTGTAGTCATGTTTGACTTTTAAAAAAATAAAAAATAATTTAATGAAAATAAATATAAAAAAATTATTTAAAAAAATTATTCCTACTCTCCCAAAAGGTAAAATTATATAAAATTGATGTATTTTTAATTTTTTTTCACCAATTTAATTTTTAGTTTCTTAGAAATTTTGTTTGAAAATAGATTCTGAAATCCAAAACTAAACCGAATTTTATAACCATAAAGGTTTCAACATTATTCAATAAAAAAATGTCATTATATTTCAAACAACATATAAGTTAACCAACACAAAATAAGTTGTATGGCGACTTTACTTTTTAAATGGAGTAACAATGTCTTCAATTGTCTTTAATTGGAACAAGATTTAAAATTCAAAAAATCAAAGTGACACAAATCCCAAACTAAAGGGACCGTTAATATAATCCGTCAAATAATCTTTTAAAAATAAATTTAATACATTCAATTATTTAATTTGTTTAACAAATAAGAGTTGGACAGACTTTTGACCTCAAATTTTTTCTTTTCAACTAACACAAAATTACATTAAAATAATTGAAAAATCACATGTAAATATCATAAATAGTTTTAAATTTATAGGAAATATATTGAATTTTTTCTCCTTTTATAATTATTAGCTAGACCCAAAAAGACATTTGAAATGCAGCAATTATTGATCGAGTCAACTGTAACGATGAATCCGAATCATGTTGATTAGATGCTAATACCTAAACATGGTGGACAAGTCCGCCACGCGAGTCCCTACAAACTTCTAATCAAAAAAATTGATGAACAAAACTCCAAAAACTTGCATCAAACCAAATCAAACTTCCCTTTTTCTAATCCCTTAAATACACCGCGCGTCCCACGTGCCTCCTTCGAAGTTTCAACTCCAAAACAGTGAATTGAAACACCTCGTTTTTGCTTCCAAGCATATTTCTCATCTGGGTCTGTGTTCAATCCAAGCGTCTTTCTCATCTGGGTTTGTGTTCAATCTAAACAATCATGCTCTTAGCTTAGTAGATATTCGTTTGAGCGTGTTTGGTTTAATCTGGGTTAATCAAGCATATTTCTCATCTGGGTTTGTGTTTTCAATCCAAACAATCGTGTTATTAGCTTAGTAGATTTTCCTTTGAGCACATTTGTCATCTGGGTCTGTGTTCAATCCAAAGAATCGTGTTCTGAGCTAGGTTGATTTTCGTTTGAGTTTGTGTGGTTTAATCTGGTTCAATCCAAGCATATTTCTCATCTGGGTCTTTGCTCAATTTTCATGGCACACAATATTTCCTTTCTTGTATTGTTCTTGTTATTAATTCCTTCATATACCCATGTTCAATCCACGGAGGAAGGTTTCATATCTATAGATGTATTCAGTAAGGGCATTGATTTTGCTAAAGATTTGCTAATCAACACTGCAATCTCCTCCATGACTCCGCTCGAGGTGCCCCAAATTGAGAAACCTGTGAAAATTCCAGTTGTTGGTACAGTTCATATCACTCTTTCAAACATAGTTCTTTATCAGCTTGAGGTCCCTAATTCCACCGCCAAATCTGGAGATACCGGTATAACTATTGTTGCTTCTGGGGCCAAGGCATATTTGAACATGAATTGGAGCTATCACTATGGTACTTGGTTAGAGATTAAAGATAAAGGTGTCGCCGCCGTGGAGGTATTTTATTGCTAGATGCATAGACTGTAATGGCTGCTGTTGAATTTCATTTGATATATTTATGTGTTTAGACAGTGTCTTTAACAAATTGATTTAGCTTGGGGAAAGTAGGATGAAGTGGAGTTGCTTACCTAATTTCGGACTTACAAATTACTACCAAATGGAAGTATGATTGTTTGTACTAATCAGGAGATCAAATTGTCTAACAATTCCTTTCAATTTAGTGATAGAACCTCAAATCTTCAAAATTAAAAAAAGGGGATTGGTAGGAAGCATCAAGAGCTCAGGTGAAAACGAATTGAATAACCAAAGGGATGACAAAAGCTATACCTGATTCAATCTTAATGCAGTAATGAATTTTGTAAGTAAGCTGAAGAAGGTTTAATCTGTATGCCCATTGACTAACCTAGCAAGACCAATCACTTCTGCTACCCGCTAGATTTTAGAACACTAATATTGCTTATTTTAACAAGATGTCTAATTGATGATAAAGTTTCTTTCCAAGCAATACCCATTTGTCATATTCTCTACTGATGATCAAGTCACTGATACATATGTAGAAGTATATCGTTATTATTCAAACTTAAGAGAAACATAAGACTGACTTACATTGGCATCTGGGATTGAAATTTGCAAGTTGATGGTACTGTTAGCTTCTCAATCAAAGTAGCATTAACCAAAATTTTCTAGCGAAGTAGTGGTTGTTTAGATGCAAAATCTTCTCATCATCATCCATTTGTTCAAATATCCAATAGTCCATACAGTAATGGTATTTTCAATATAGACATCCCTTAGTTGATTAAAGTGGAAGTTTACTCTAATTTTCGGTTCACTTTTAGTGGACGATTTGTTGGGTGTCTAGTAGTGGAAAAGTGAGTTTCAGAAGTAATGCATCAATGCGAACCAGACACCATTCTTATATGCTGACTTTTGTATTTTATTGGGCATAAATATACACTCTTCCCTAGAATTCTGCCTTTTCGTTTGTAAGGTTAGATGATTATCTCCAACATTTCTTTTTACCAAAGGAGAATTGACAAGTGCTTCTTCTTATAAGGTTAAAGGCATGGAAATTGGACTTACTTTAGGGTTGAAGAACCAACAAGGAACTCTTGAGCTGTCTCTCCTGCAATACGGATGTCATGTGGAGGATATTTCTATAAAGATGGAAGGTGGAGCATCTTGGCTATACCAAGGGTATGCAATCCTATTGTATAATGTGATTTTTTCGAGATTTTTTTAAATTACTTTCTTGGATTTTAGCATTAATATTCAGTTAATCTTCTGCCCTAACCAGTGATCATGAGTAATCTCAAGCTTTAAAAGGCTGCATCTGATGAACAGTAAAGGTGCTAGTTGAAGATTCTAGAATCCCTCGATAAACTCAATTCAACAAGCCTTGCCTCCAACTAGTTAACGCTTTGATGAAATAGCTTCCTTTACATGTTTTACGAAGGTGTTACACAAGATTAGGTGATGCAGGACAATTAGGGACAGCAGCAAATCTAAGATTTTGGGTCTGATTTTAATTGGATTATAGAAGATTTTTATCAATTTCTCTATGAAATCATGCCAATGTCCAAGTATCATCACTTCTCTGAATTTAGCCTTCCTTGAGCAACTCTACATCATTAGGTCAATTATATTGACACAATTGGTTTAGTAATCAGTTGGTTAAGGTCTGCTACTCCACATCTATCACTGGGTACTAACCTGGAAAAACCTTATTTATTTATTTATTATAAGTAATTAAAATTCATAAAAAATGGCATTAAGGGAATGGCACTCGAGTAAAGTATGGAGGCAGAAAAGCCAAAAATACATCTATCCACCTCCCCGAGAATCAAAAAGCTCAAACAAATCCAAAAATTGGTCTAAAGAAGGATTAATAACACCTCCCAACCATGCAACGAACTCAAGAAAGAACTTTTGAGCTTATGCAATGGAACCTCTATACCATCAAATGCCCTTCTCTTGCCTCAAATGATCCAAAGATACAACTTCCTCCTTCTCTTGCCCACTCTATTTCCTCGACCAATCACCCCACAGGAAAAACCTATACCATCTTGGACCAAGATAAAACGGATATTCCACACCTCCCTAGTCACTCTGCAATGAAGAAGGTGATTAACTGATTCATCATTATGCTTACACATATAACACCAATTCACTAACACCTGACATCACTGGATCAAAATATCAATTCTTGAAAGTATCTGTTTCTGGGACTATGACCTCCATAGATATTATTAGTTGAATTGTGCAATTGATCTTCCTTCTACTTTCCAGAATTGTGGATGCTTTTGACAAGAAAATCCGTTCACAAATTGAAGATGCTATTTCCGAGAAAATTGAAGATGGGATTATTGAGCTTGACTCTTCATTGCAATCGCTTCCAAAAGAAGTTGCAGTAGATAAAATTTCTGCCCTGAATGTTACCTTTGTGAATGACCTTGTTTTCAGTAATTCTTTCATTGGCCTTGAGATTGATGGGTTATTCACAACAAGGGATGAGATTAAAGCTTCTAACCATTATTCAAGAAATTCACTAGCTTCAGTTCCCTGTGAAGGTCCAGCTAAGATGGTTGGGATTTCAATACATGAAAATGTTCTTAATTCAGCATCTTTGGTTTACTTTAATGTAAGTCCATATACTTCGCATTACTATGCAGTTGGATAGTTGAATTGCATTTAAAAATTGTTAAATATATTTTCTGTGGTCAGGCAGATGTTATGCATTGGATTGTTGATGAAATACCGGATCAGTTCTTGTTGAACACTGCCGAATGGAGACATGTTCTTCCTCAGCTGTACAATCAATACCCAAATGATGAGATGAATGTGAATATTTCTATAACTTCACCACCGATAATAAAAGTTACACAGCAGAACATTGATGCTGAAATTTACTCAGATTTGACAATTGATGTTTTGGATGTTGGCAAAGTAATACCAGTTGCATGCATCTCAGTGGTAAGCTTAATTTAAATGTCAATTAGGTTTTTAGTTTTAATTGTTGTAATCTGAAATTATGTTACCTAGAACGCGGATCGTTCTGTTACGAGAAATGGGAATGGGAACATGGTATGCCACATGCTTTAAAATGTGGTATGATAGGGGTAAACTTCTTAATTTGACATTCAATATATTATAGTGTATTTTTTTTTGTCAAATTAATCATTTAACAACACAATTTTATGAGCATTATGTTATGACCCATTATTTTACATTTTATTAATCCAAAACTCCACTCTATCTAGATTTTAGTTCATTATATTTGACTTTTTATCTATTAAGGAGAACTGTTAATGAAAAACATAGAAAAATAATAGGATCACTTTGGATTACTAAATTTACCATTTTAGAATGGAAAGTGTACCATGTTTTGTAAGGTGCGTTCCAAAATGTAAATCACTAGGGTGTGTTGTCTAGTGACATTGATATGAAAGCAGAGCCTTAACTTTTGCAGTTTTACTTGTTTCTTTCTTCTTGTTCTCAAACTACATAATGTGTTTAGTTCGTCCAAATGTAAGTACTCTAGTAATAAACATTGTGAAACCTAAGGACTGATACCAAATAGTAGTTAGGTTTCGCAGTAAAAGTGGTCATGATCTGGCACGTTGCCAAGTGTCATCTGCCCCCAACCTTGTGGTTGCAGGTCTGAATCAGTCTCTCCACAAAAAGGTGGGGGCAAGACTGTCCACCTCTACCTCTTCTAGATCCAAATGGGTGCCTAGTGAACTGAGTACAATACAACCAGCTTTCACTATAATTTTTTTTTTGGTGTTGTATGTTCTATTGTTTATGATAGAATCTGGGGCAATTTTTTGTTGGTGCAGGTGATTAATCTTTCAGGTTATCCTGAAATCTCTAGGAATAATCTAGCTGGTAGTGTCAAATTGAATGATCTCACCTTGTCTTTGAAGTGGAGCACAATTGGTAGCTTGCATATTCATCTACTGCAGGTATGCTGGTTCAATCTTCAATTGCATTATGATAAGTACTTGTGGTACATCACATAAGAATGTGTAGATGGTATTGGAACTCGAACATCTCTCATTGATTGCATTAAGACGACCTAACCAGCTTGTGACTTGGCTGTTACTTGCTTTGGTTCAATCTTTTTCTTGTTGGAAGATTTTAATTATTCAGAACAAAATGACTTGACTATTCCTTCCAGATTTCAAATGTATAGACTGTAATACAAAAGTTGTCGATCAGAGTACTATTTAGTTTCTTGGTCTATTGATTTAGTCATACACACTTAACCGACTTGGAATTATTACTTTTTTCTACTACTTTAGATTAAAATTTTCATATACATATAATTTGCACTTTGGGAGTGTCATGAATATGCTAGCTTGGGGAGTCTCAATGACAAGCCACAAAACTGGCTGCAGGGATTGGGGCCTTTTGCCCTGGGTTGTTCATTGAGTAAGCATACGCTGTGAGCTCTTGTTCTTGTTAGTTTAAGTCCTTTCCATTGTTCCGTTTGATTGGAAAGAAAAATTGTGGAAAGTGAAATAAAGAAAAAGAAATAGAAATGAAAATATATTTTCTTGCAAGCAATTGGTAGGATGAAAATTTTGCGAGAAACGTTTAGAGTTTAATTATAGATAACCCTTGCATGGACAAATTTCAATTTTCTTTTGTATTTCTTGTAGTTTCCACTACTTTCTTGCTAAACAAACTCAGAAAAGTTTTATTTTTCTCGTTCCTTCACTTTTTCATCCTAAACAAACTAAGCCTAAAAGGGTTGTAATATTATTTTAAAGTAGGTTTGTGTCACCCATTTTACATAATTGGAACATGAAACTGTGTACTGCACTGTCTGAATAAAGTCATATTGCATAGATTTAGATTATAATTATGCTTGTATTTTATAATTCTCTTCCAATCTTGTTTTCCTTCTATTTTTCTTGTTCCATAAAAAGGACCAAGTTATTTGTAGCATATCGTTACAAATTTGTAATGAAGCTTTGAAAAACTTTGCAGCCAGCAATCGAAGCTGTCCTGAAAACGGTTCTCGTGCCATACGTGAATTTACTCCTCTGGAAAGGAGTTCCTTTGCCAGATTTACTGGGCTATACGCTTCACAATGCTAAATTCAGCTACATTGATTCAAGGATTATTGTTTGCAGTGATATAGCGTCCTTAGAACAACACAAACTTGATGCTCTTGTGGTTTATTATGAGTAGCTATTCTAGGCAAGTGTATTGGAATGTACAAGCAAATTGCTAAGAATGTCAAATGTTTATTATTGTTTCATGTAACATTTCACACAGTTTGCTTTTTATTTTTTATTTTCAAGTGCCTTGTAAAATAGTGTGTTTGTATTGGACATATTTGTAACATGCAACTCTATTTGTGAACTTGAGAAGAATTGTTATTTCTAGGGGGGTTTGGCAATTTGGTTTTTTAGCAGTATTCTTATTGATTTTTTGATTTTTTTTTAAGGAAAAAATGTCAACATTTATTTAAATTTAAACTATTTAAAATTTTTTTTTTTTTTTTTTTTTTCTTTTGCAGCTTATTTAATTGTAATTTTGTTGTTGTTATAATTTTTCCAATAAAAATTAATTGGACTAAAAGCCCCTAAAAAGATAAATATTAAAAAATGCAAACGAAAAAAACTCTAGTGAGAAAAGTTTGTCTGAAATAGAAAAATGTTAGGAATACTAATAATCTTACTAATACATGCACAAGTTGATATAGATCTCAGATCAAGTGATGGTTGACCTTATTAAAATTCGTGAGTGTGTTAATAAGACTGTTAGTAATTTATCCCTAGCATTATTGGTCCGAAATATGACCTTGGAAATAAGAATAATAATTAATGAATATATAATTCAAAGTACAGTAAATGGTATTTCTAAACATACTTCTAATTTCTGCTTACATACACCCACTAATTAATGATTTTCTTATAGTAAATTTACACTTGAGGGCGAAAGTGCTTAAATCATAACTTTTTTAAAAAATATAAAGAATATCAGATAACCTTTCAATAGTTAGCGGTGGTAAGACAACAAATTATTGGCAGTTCTACAAAAACAAGTCGGGATTAATAGATGATGGAGAGAAAAAAATTGTGAAGCTAATTTTGATAATTGGGGAAGGGTGGTAAAAAAATCAAATGAAGTTTTTTATATTTATAATGGAATTTAGAATAATCCCAACGTCGGTCGTCCAACCACTGCCATCATCGCAAAGATCATATCACCCCCTCCACAGTTATCATCGTAACACTCTCATTCTTACTTTTTTGATCTCAATCTTGATGTAGGGTTTGCCTCACCATCGTGAGCCTTTTTTTTCCTTGCCATTGTTGTAAGACTCCTACAAACCCTAGATCTAGGGTTTGCGTCGCCCTTCCACCCTAGTTGTTGTCGCAATTACCGTTGTAACTTATGTTAAGAAAAAGAATAAGGGGAATTAGGGGTGTGGGTTCATGACTCTCTCTCTCTCTTTCTCTTTTTCACACTCTCTACGAATATGATGGTGGCGATCCATCAGCCTGGCAGCGATCACAGAAGGCAACGATGATGGGTGGTGACAATGGTGGTTGCGAATGGATGGTGACAATGGTGCCAGAGGTGAAGAATGATAGGGTTGCGAATGAGTAATGATACCGGTAAAGGGTTTCACAATGAATTGTTGAGAAGTTGTCGTTGCTAATGAGGGTAGAGGTCGCCAAAATGAAGGTCGCTAACGTTGAAAGGTTGCCGACGGAAGGAATTGTTAGAAGAAGAAGAGTTGGGGGTCCAAAGAACAAATGTATAGTTGGTATTAAAGTGGGAGTTGAAAGAGAAAATGAAGAAAACTCGGTTTGTTGGGTAAGGGTTAAAAAAATAAGAGAACCAGAGTGGAAAAGTAGAGTAAATAGCAGCTTTCTTAAGAAAATTTTCTTACAAATTCCTCATACAACATTTAATGCTAAAATGATATAGAATAGCATTTAAAAAAATTTAATCACTTTTACCTTAAAGTCTTAAGAGTAATAATAACACTACTTGCTACATTATTTATGTTGATTTTTTATATAAATTTTCATTTACTTAAGTTATAACTAGCCTATCACCCGTGCTATGCATGGGATAATTATAGATATTTATATTTATTTTCATTTTTTTTAATATATAAATTAAATACATGGGGTTTGACTGAGGAGTTTGAAAGAATTTAATAAGTGTTTATTTATTTATTTAAGATTACAATAATTACATGGGTCTCTTGAGGATGCAAAAGTAAGGAAATTAGGATTTCATTTATTATGCTATTCATTTAATAAGTGTAATTATTATAAATTAAGTGTTTATTGTAATTAATAGTGTAATTATTACAATCTTTGAACCAATCACTAATCACCAAGTCAATTTTTTAAAAAATATTAAAGAATCAGATAATTAGGATTGACATTCTTTTTTAAAAATTTTCCTTAATATATAGATTATTGAATTTGAAAGGTATAAGGGTAAGAACAAATAACAGCAATCGTAGCAGAGTAGCACAAAAGTAGCGTACAACCCTGGTTAATAACAGCAGTCGTAGTACAAATAAAACACACACTCTCTCTCTTTTCTTTCTCTCTCTAAAAATTGGTCTCCTCTCTCTGCTCAGTTTTTGCACCAAAGCCTCTTTCACAAACACTCTCCTCATACCATATTACTCTAACTTACGCCCATCACAAAGCTCTCTCTTCAATTACCCGCCAAAAGGTTTTTATAATTTAACGGATCTTTATTTCGTTTTTTAAATTTTTTTCCCCTAAACGTCTCTCTCTCCCCTCCCCCCTTCCCCCCCCTCTCTCTCTCCCCTCCTCCCTCTCTGTTTCTCTCTCTAGGGTTTCCCTGCCCTCCCATGGCTTCTCACCTCTCTTCTCTGTGCAGGTTTCTCTTCAAATCTCTCTTTCTTCGAAGCCGTTTTGGGAATCTTCAACGTTTATGGAGTGAGAGACATGGTGAATTCAGATAATTTGACGGAAGACGATGCTGGATCTATCGTTGGGGAGAAGAGGCCGGCAGAGAACCGAGAGGACGTTGAATTGGGGGTTCCGTTGCCGAAGAAGGCGAGGAATGGAGGTGGATTGGTCGGGAATGTGAAGAAAGTGGCGGAGATTGTGCTGGTGTTGGCGGCGATGGGGAAGATGAGGGGAGGGAGGAATCCGACGGCGGCGGAGAAGGAGATGATGGCTGAGGCTAGGGTTAAGTTGTCGGAGGTGTGTGAAGAGTTTTCTCCCAAGGATGTTTTCCCTAGGGACGCATTTGGGGCTGTTATTGAGGATCTTGGTCTTAGTAAGTTGAGGAACAGAGGTTAGGGTTTCGGCCTCCCAAGATGTCAATTGCTGACAAGTTGTTGATTACCAAGCAAAAGGTGAAGTTTCTAATTGAATTTAAGTTTCTTGTCCGATTCATAATTCAGTAGGCTAATTTTATTTATTTATTTATTTATTTTTCACTCTACAAGTCATTTATTATGTTTCCGTCATTTAAATTTATTTAGAAGAAACGAAGGATAAGGAATTGTTGTCCATTAATGGGTTGTTTTATTCCAATTTTTTTTGCAAAATGTAAGGAGCCCTGGTTTATTGCGAGACAGTGTGGTTGAATTTAGAAGTGTGTCTCCCATGGGGAAGATTACTATTATGTTTTTTAAATAAGTAAAATAGGTTGATGATTTAAAATTGGAATTTTTTTTTTAATGCTTGTAGAAGTGTGTGAATATTTTCTAATGGGTCTCTGTTATGTGGGAGTGTAATTGGTTACTTGTCAGCAGCAGCAATAAAATTTGACTGGTAGATGTTATTTTCAATGCCAGACTACTCCAACTAAGCCGGCCCATATTGGAAATAGTGGGAGTAGTGAATAACTTTTATGGTCGTAGACGACCGTTGTGACTGATTATCATCTAATGAAAATGCTGAACTTTCATTAGCCAGGGGAGAAATAAGTTCAAACAATTGTTGATGAATGCACAACTGAGTTTAGTTATTGAATCAAAATGATTTTTCACGCTTCTGATGACTTCTATTGTACTTGCTACTTTGCTCATTAGGGTAAAGCTTTATGAACTCATACTTGTTCTGCATGTATTTGTCATGACCAATGCTGCTTTAAAATTACACCTCTTATTTTCACCATGATGTTTACTACTTTTTTACTCAATCCCCTTTTAGATGGAAAAATCTGAAGAATTTTCTTTGCGTTCTGCTATGCATTCATCTCAGCGATTGCAAAAGAACTCGGGTGCAGTTCCTGAAAGCCATCGGGCATCACACACTACTAGAATGTTTCCATCGGATAAACCAAATCATGCACTGATTTCTTCTGGAGGTTTCCAACCTTGTTCACCTTTAGGTGTTTCTGCTGCAAACTCTACATCTTTACCTTATCAGTTGCCTGCGAGTGAAGTAAGAACATCCTCGGTTTCCAGTGGATTACCTACCAATCTTCCAGGAGGGGATTCTTCATCCTCAATGTTGCCTAGAGTTGAAAGACCACATTTCAGGTTGGATCCTAGATCAAATGGTTCATCGCATACACTGCAAATTCAAGGTATCCCTTCTTTTGCTGCCTCAACCACATGTAACAGTTGAAGATCTGTTTCGCTAATATTATATTAAAAGAAATTTTTTAGGGAAATTCAAGGACAGCTATCTACAAAACTAGTTGTGCAGAGTCATTCATTGTGTAAAAGGTGTTCTCTTTTTGGGAAGAACATTATAAATCAAGAGTTGTTTTTGCTAATTTTGAACTTTATTGGATTGGATGCACCAAAAATCACCACCACAACCATTGTCTTTTTCTTGGGACACTGTCATCATCTTCATCATCATTATAATGATTGGGTGTCTCTTTTGTAAGGTTTGCTTCATTGCATGTATTTACTTGTTTATTTGTTTTTTTGGGGGGTGGGGACTAGGGTGTTTGCGGGAGATTTGTTTCCTTTTCTGCTTTCTTATCCGAATCATATCATGTAAGAATTAATTTCGATATGCAAAGTTACCATCTTCTGTATATTTCTATATTGATTTGTCAGTGTTCTATTATTGGTGATGATTATTCTTAATGATCATATACATACCATGTATTTGCAGCAAATTCTTCTGGAGATCATGCACTGCTAAAAACTTCAGCTTGGTCTCTACAACCCCAATCTGCTTCATCAGGTAAAACTGGACCAGATAATAAGGTCCTGCCACATCAGGCAGAGAGCACTGCCAATTTAACCACATCAAGAATGGCCCCTCAGGCAACAACATCTAAACCATTGATCACACAGACGACATCTGGACATCTGCCAACTGGACATCAGCATGTGCCAGGAATGAACTTCGTTCAAGTTCCATTGCTTAGCAATACCCATAGTGAAATTGGTAAAATTGTTCAGAAATTATTACAACCACAGCTTCCTCTGCACCCCACATGGACTCCACCTTCAAGAGATTGCATGAATAAGGCTCTGACTTGTCAAGTGTGCAAGCTTACCATAAATGAGGTGGAAAATGTACTTGTTTGTGATGCTTGTGAGAAGGGGTATCACCTGAAATGCCTGCAGTCTCGCAATCAAAAAGGAATTCCTAGAGGTGAATGGCACTGCTTTAAGTGTTTGTCATTGAGCAACGGGAAACCTTTGCCTCCTAAATATGGTCGTGTCACTAGAAATATAATTGCACCAAAAATGCTGCCCAATACTGCAGCAGTTCAGTCATCTCCAGAGAAGAAAGTGGGCACATTAGGTGAGAAGGGAAATCAGAAAATAACAGCAAATGGAAACTCTGGCTTACAGAGTGCTCCTGCTGGTAGCATGGGCAATAATCATAATCATTCAGCATCTGGTTCAAATATTCCAAATGCAAGAGAAATGCAAGGGAATGATATTTTATCAAGTAGAGAAAAATTGGATAACAAGCGTCATTTTGAAACTTGTCCAAATAATGAAATCAGAACCTCGGGGCATGCTTGTGTTTCTTCTACTGCTGTCTCATTAGTTGAAAGATCATGTGAAGAGAAACTGGTTTCTGAATCAAAAGCACAGTCTCCTGCAACACCATCTGAGACAATTACCAAGATGTTGGATCACATGCAAACATCTAGCAACCCCCAAAATAATGACCAAAAAGGGCTTGCAAACAATGCGGGAATTCCATCAAAGCAATGCAACAACAACAACCTTACGGTTAAAGATTCAGAGAGATCTGATAGTTGCAAAACTTTTGATGGCAATCCGAATGACAACATTATACAAGAGGAGCAAGGAGTTGCACTACCCGAGTCTGTTGAAACTTCTGGGACTGGCCTTCTGGCTAGCGAGCAGGCTAGTTCTTCATCAGATGGCTCAAATGATGTTGATTGGATTGGTGATGTCCTTCAAGTTGTCGATGAAAAGACATATTATCCATCTTGTTGCATCAATGGAGTCTTGTATAAAGTGCAGGATCATGCTCTTTTTCAATTTAACAATGACAAACCGATGCCTTCTAAGCTTCAGGTAATCAAATTCTTTCACATTTTAAGGTTATTGTAGCAGTTGCTCTTGTATGAGCATGCTCCCGGTGCCTTCAATATTTATTTTGTTTCTGATTTATTAGTCACTACTTACTACCTGCAACCAGGGGTGTAAACCATCCAGTTTTTAGATGGTACTGGTTTGCATTGTAAGAGATATAGTAGCCCTTCAAGTCTGCTGAAACCCTTCTAAACCAGACACACCTGCTGACCTGATGGGCTAATGATGTAATCCAATGAGCCTAGGTGACTGCTTTAAGTGGCTTTTGGTGGGCTATCCTAGCCTTATTTGGTTTCGTTTGCACAGCTAACGCCTGGAAAGTGTAGATTTATTCCTGTTGCTGCTCATAGGAATTACTGAACTTTATCTCTTCAACAAGAACTAGGTTTTTCATTGTTAATTCTATCATAGTGTCTTCATGAGTAGCCCTGCCTTTCTACTGCAGGCCATGTGGGAGGATAACAAAACTAGGTCAAAGTGGGTTATTGTCAATCGATGCTACTTCCCTTGTGACTTGCGGAGACAGTTGGGCCGTGTTCCCTGAAACCAATGAGGTAATTGTTTATGTGCATTATTTAATTTAACTTTTCTCATCTATGTGCAGGTCCACAAGCTTAAACTCAGTAAGTTGGCCCAATTATGACTACGCTATGTCTTTTTAGTTACTTCCCTGTCCTGGTCAGTGCAGTGAATGTCAATGTGTTGGTGATAATGGGAAAAAAGTGACAATAGTTTAAAGGAGTAGAGGTGTATTGCACCATTCTATAAAAGTTGTGTTAGGTTGGCTTTCCAGTTACTGGTTAGTAGACCTGGGTGTAGGCCACATCGGCATACATTTAGATTTTTTTAAAGTAGCAACTTTACACAAAATGGTAGCTTACATATTTCTGCTCACTGTTGATGCCATGAACAAGTGCTCTCAACCCCTTTGTGGTTTTGGGTTAAAGCAGAAAATACTTGTTTAACAGTTCAGGGCATGCGTGAACTCCTTGTTGCTTCATTGTAGGTTTATGAGTCTAATCATGGTAGCGCCATGCTGGCCGGCTTGATTCGAGGGCCATGTGAAGTTCTTCCTCCAGGCAAGTTTATTGAAGAAAGTGAGAGGAGATCCCGTTTGGGGAGTGCGGCAAATGATGGATTATGGCCACTTTTCGTGTGCAAGTGCGTTCCCTTGTTTCTCACATATATTCCTTGTATTTCTATTGCTTTTCTATGAAAGTTGCATGGTTTATAGTAACCTTTTTTATTATAAGAAGGTGCTGTGTCCTTATTAGACACCGACATTCCTGATATGAGTTGAACACATTCCTGTTCAAGCGTATCTTATTATTCTTTTAATAAAATGTAGTTTTCGGACTCTAGGGGCCCAAACTTGTCAATCACTTGGACACATGAAATATGCTACAAGTTTGAACAAAATAACTTAGGATCCAATAATAAAAGAAAAATAATGTAGATTTATACGTATTAATCACTTCTCCTTTAAACTTTAAAATTAGTATTATATTTTTTATTATGTTTGAATGAAGCATTCATATATATATATATATATATGTGAGCTATAATATATATATATATATATGTATGTATGTATATTTGTGTGTGTGTGTTTTCTCCATGTAGTGTCTTGCATTAAAAATAAAATAAATTGTCTTGTCTCATGTCCGTGTTTCTTAGGGTTTAACCATTTGTCCCCTTTCCAGGCAGTGCACACACATGGTTTCCTGCACTTGTGTGTGGTCTATGTATGGTTCATGAGTTTGTTCATTATTATTTTATTTATTTTCAGTCTGGTGGAGGTGAATTATCTGATGATGGCTTTTATTTATTGGAGATTTTAATTGTTTTGCAGATGGATTTATGATGAATCAAAAGGTGTATTCAGAGATGTTTCTTGTTAGTTGCAGTCAGAAATATATTTTTAGTTTTCATAGTCTTATTTGGGCTCTCCTTGCAGCAAGCCAACACATATCCCTTTGATCAGGTAGACTTTGTATGCTAGGTTAGCCTTTCTATCAAGGCTCTCTTCCTCTAATAAGAATATCGTCAATTATGTCCAACTAATTACACTTATATTTTTGGGCTCTATGAATGAGTAATGGTTGATGGTAATTATATTTAGTCAAATTAATTAATTTATATTTTGTTATCAATGCTGTAGTAATCCCAAGATTGCATGGTTTTACTATTGATCCACTTCACCTCAATCCTATATTTTGCTGTATGCACAACAAGAGGGGTATATAGTTTTCTTCAGGTTCATGTTATATAATATTTGCAATTAGTCTTTTGTGTTTATTTATCAAAAAATAAATAAAATCGTCTTGTGTTTAAAATTTTTGAAATTAATTTTTGGGCATAAGAACATGATTTAAAAGCTTTAGCCAATTCCATGGCACAAATAATGCTGGAGGTAGGTTTTGTACCCGGTCTACTCCGAACATGCCATTTTAGTGGCACCAACATTATGTCTTGTTTTTTTCTTCGTTCTTTCTTTTGCAGATTGAAACCATGATTATATTTTATTTTATTTTATCTGTTTATACCTATCAAAAATATAAAGAATAATCATATATGATGTTAGGAGGCAAATGCTTCATTGCTTGGTGTTTCATTCATGAATAACAAATAACCGTGGGTTAAAAAATTAGCACGAGTCATTGTAGAAATTAGCAATTGGTTTAACACTGGTCCTTGTTGGACCTGTTTGGGCATTCATACCCTAGTCTGTTGGAAGGGTGGTGTTTTGCCCTTAATGCATTGCTTGGACTGAGAGAGGATATGCTGCCAATAGCTAATAGCTGAAAGTAGTCCCTTTTCTCATGAGGTTATATAATACCCTAGTTTTTGCCCTAACAGCTAAAAGTCTGCAAATGATGACTAGAAATCATAAACTCCTAAAACTGATAATTGGTTACTGACCACCACTACTTAAATAATTGACAAAAAAAAAAAAACAGACAGGTGAACTTATTGTAAACCTACTGAGACATGTTAGCATCAATTTCAGTATGCATACCTGCATTTACATATTAATATGCTCTCTTTTTTTTCCTTTTCTTATTTTATTTTTTTGTATAGGTGCTTTTGGGTGGCCTTTTCAACATATTTTGTTTCTGTAACTGCCAGTCTTGCTGTGTTTGATCCCACTTGAAAACCAAAAAGTTATGATGAAACTAGAAAATTGTTTATGTGGGTTATGAATGGTGAATTGGTGTGAACATTTATAGTTTCCCCACAATCTGGTTATGTTTCTTTACGCCTGTTCTATATAATTATTTAAGCAATGTTGTTACTAGTTTTTGGTCCGTGTCATGTATCCATTAAGGATTATAACTGAGTTATTTATTTCCAAACAGGTAACCTGTTTCAGGGGGGCCGTACAGACGATTAGTGAAGCTTCCATTACTTGTTTATTGTACAATATGTAGCTTTAGCTGTAGGCTGTATCATCTTCCCGATAGTAATTCAAATTGCAACCCTTTTTTCTAATTCTGGTAGAAAATTGCAACATTTTCATCATTTTTTGGTCAGCTTATATTACATTGCCAACAAATGGGACAGGAATGCCATGTTTTTCTGCTCTGCTCTGTTCTCTCTCAACATTGAAATATTTATTCAATACAAGATGTAATTTCTTTTGCAGATGTTTCTCATGCCTCAGTTTCTTTTCTTTTCTTTCATGTTTTTCCTATTCCTTAAGTGATTGCAAGTCATATCTGGCATCTGCCTCTTCAACATGGATGCAAGAGGATAAAGCAGTAAATAATAAATGGAGTGAACATATTGCTATGACTCTACCCTATTAAATTTCTTCCTCGTTATAACTTAGTGAACTTGTTAAAACTACAGGGAAGGGGGTTGAATTTTCCACAATTTGGTTCTCTGCTGTTGTGTTTTGGGTCTTGGATTTGAGGCAAACCAATTTTATCCCCTTCTGGTTTGAGTCATTTATACTTAACCTCTTGTACTTTTATAATATGCAGAGAGTCCATTGTGATATTAGACTAAAATGCAACGTTAACATTGCTAATAACAAACATTAAATGATCAAATTATCTGTGTTTCTACCACCAGGGGTGGTGGCATAGTGGAGAAAGCAGTTTTCTCCATAAGGGTGACCCATGCTTGAATCCTGGAGGGTGTGAAAAATGGTTGGATTTTCCAGCTGGCTCTTTTTGAGACCTCGCACTGTATTTTGATCGACTCTGGATTCTTTTGTGGCGTGTGGCTAAGCTTCATTAGTGTCTCGATAGTGGGTTTCTTCCTATGAGTTGAGTTAAATTTGGCTGACAACTGGTTATCCCGGGATTAGGGCTCATAGATGTGGTGCCGACACCACAGAACATCCTTTTTTAATCGTTAAAAAAAAAAATTATCTCTGTCTCTTTTTACTTTCATTGACTCTCTTTCCAATTTCAATACAGTTGTTAAATTTTTGCATAAGTTTGAATTTAATTAAATATTAGCTCAGTTAAGCATAAATTTTTAAGTTGAATAGTACTAAACTAATTTGTTATTTATTTATTATAATAACGTGTGTAATTAACTAAAATATATTAATTACTAAATAAATATTTGGGTTAAGATTTTGGATGAAAAAGATGAAGAAATGCTTTTTGTTTTTTTGCTTTGAAATTTGATTTCAACTCTGTTGTTGGAAAGAGTGTATTGACCACTTCCAATTAGTTTAAATGGATTTTTCAACAGATTTTGAATAAAGTGCTAAATAATCAAAATCACAAAAGACAGTCTATTATTGGAGTATAGGGAGGTAAAACGCATATGACTTAGATTTAGTTCTAAAAATATAAACAGTTAAGGATTTGTGAAGTATAACATTGCCAAACTCCAACTGAGGTCTACTGATGCCTACAAAACTAAAACCCTACAGATCAAAGAAACAATTGAAGTAACTTGTGGATCAAAAAACAGTAATCAAATGCCTTGAATGATGTCTTGATTCAATCACTAAACATTAGAATAATGTAGAAAGTACCCTAAATTTCATGCATGCATTCTTTCTATCATTCCCAATACCATATATTGAACTTAATAAGTTGCTATTACTTCAAGGCCAAATGATCCATGATATGAGCTCTGTGATCTTGTTGTGATAGAACCCACCAGCTTGAAGGCTTGCCTGTGTTTGACATAACATCAATCCAGATGATATAATTACATTGTCTCTTGCATGCAAGAGAGAGAGAGAGAGAGAGAGATGTCATTTCTCTATTTATTAATGTTTACTAATGTAGGGGTGTGTGGGAGTCAGTTTGGGTTTGTTTTGGGGAAAAAAAATTATATTCTACCTTAGCAGATTGAGAATTTTTTAACTCGCTGCCAACTCATTTATAAAAAAGAAAATCAACAGATTAATATATAGTTAAATATTTTTTATTAAATAGCATGAATGAGTGAATAATTGAGGTCTTGGTGTGAAATATTTCTTGTTATTTCATAATATAATAAAAAAAAGGAAAAGACAAACTTTACTTTATCTCCTGTTGTTTGAGCCATGTGTAGTTTATCCCCCTAATGTTTAGAAATAATCACGTAACTCTCTTGTGGTTTGTGAATTGAAATTTATCATTAAACATTTTGTCTAACTTAATAGCAAGTGTGATACACGTGGCAAACATAAGGAATTATATACTCATTTTCAAAGTTTAAGGGGGTAAATCACACATGAAATAAAACACAGGAATTAAAGTGTAATTTGTCTTCTAAACAAATGATGAAAATATAGGAGTAATTTAGTCTTTTTTATTAAATTGTTAACAAACTTAACAGTACACTTCAGTTCACAAATCACAAAGGAGTTATGTGATCATTTCTAAATGTTAATGGGATAAACCATAGATGAACCAATCCATAGGGTAAAGTGAAGTTTGTCCAAAAGGAAATATAGCTTCTAAGAGTAGTAGACACTCCATACAATAAATCTGCAAAATATGCAAAAGAAGAGTTGGGCCTATATAACCTAGTAAGTGAAGATTTCTTATACTGTCGGCAATTGAGAGCTACATGAGTTAGCCTATGTTTCAATTTTGCCTGACGAATCCAAAACCAAACTATTAACATGCTTCAGTAATTAGTGGAACTCTGTTTCCCCGTGTGTGTTACAATACCATGCTTTCGACATATTCCCAAAACTATAAGTTCAAAACATTAATTAAAATGATGTAGTAATTTTTGAATAACATGGTTGGTTGCATTAATGTTATAAGTTAGATTTCTCTCTCTCTCTCTCTCTCTCTCTCTCTCTCTCTCTTATATATATATTTTTTATTTAGAATATCTATTATTCAATCTAAATTAATTAAACTTAAGTTTCTCGTATTTAGATAGTCGAGAACTAATCCCTAGAGGTCTTGAAATTAAGATTGAGTAAATCTCCAGTGTTTCTTAAAAACCTTAAACTTGAGATTTCGGATTTTGTCCTTAAGTTTTTACATTTTGTCCAACCCTTTGGCATTTATAGGTCAAATTGGTTGATGTTATAATACATGACTTTCTATAGCATTATGGTCATATAAACCCAAACTTGTTCAAAACTGAAATTTTCTCCAAACAACACTCTATTCATTTGGTGAAATGTGGGTTCTATCTAAATAAAATATTGTTATTTATAATCGAGAATCAATCCTAGGTAGCACACTTAAATTTATCCAAAAATGCAGATTCAAAATACATGTCACCACTTATGTACAACACTTTCACTTTTTGTGCGGTTTCAAACCCAAGTTCATTTAGCTTGCTTTAGCTTATTCTTGGAACACATGTTTCTGTCAATACTGCTACCGACACACTCCAAATCACTTCATGCTCAAGTGTGAAATTTTTATTCAATTTTTACATCATATATTTAGACAATGACATGGTGAAATCATCCAATAAGAATTTCACAATTGATGTGGGTTTGGAGTGTGTCTCTAGAATTATCATTATGTTTATGAATGTTGTTATTATATAGTATATATATTTATATATATGATAGTATATAAAGGATAATAATAACTAAACTACATTTAGAGTGGCAAGTGCATACAAGTACCCCTCTTTTGGTAGAACAAGATAAAAAGGGATTCTAATCAAAACCCTTCTTTAATCAAACCTATCTCTTTTTAACTGTTAATCCTTGTTACCACTGTTATGACTTCTTCCTTTTGAGACCAAAATCTCTTACTTTTGCACACTAAAGTAGACAGTAATCTCACCTCTCCTAAAAAATTCCTATTTGTTTGAAAAAGTTTAATAGACAGAAAAAATTAATTATAGAATTGGGTATAATGCTTTTCTCTCTCACTGAGAGGATTGCATCTGATATTGTAATTGATTTTTGTGCAAAGAAAACTATATTTATATGCATGTTGATAATCGTCTTACTTTTATCTGTTGAAGTTTTTAACCCTTTAAGTTCAATGTGAAACCGACAATTAAAGCTCTGATGAATAATGCTCAGTCTATTCATGAAAACTTTGACCAACTATCTACAGATTGGATGGCAACGATTGCATCAGAGTAGGAAACATACTAATTTATTTTATAGTAGAAAATCAATTTAGACCATGATATGCTACTATCTTTGCATGCATCATTCATGGCTTTTAAGTGACAAATATATAACAGTTACTTATTTAGAAGAAATAATTCACTGACGCAGCGATGCCACAAATTTATCCAAAGTTATTACATAGTGCGATGTGAAATATACATATTTTTATTATAAAAATAATCATAAAAGAGAGATAGTGGTGGGTTTTGCACGTGTTCCCAGCCTTTCTCAATATTTTGTGATCTAAGATTGTTAAAATCAAGATTATAATATATTATTAGAGTTGTAATTACTTCACGATTCTATAAAATTTAAGATTTTAGAGTCGTTAAATTCTATGATCTAAATTGGATTCTAATAACCATGATTATATGATTATTTTTATGAAAAAAAATACCAATAATCCTACTGCATGGATGTGTAATTGTGTGTAAAGATAGGTGAATTTTTAGATTCATTAAAAAATGGTCCCGCCTGGTATCACGTGAACCGGACTATCAAGGCATACGTGAGGACTTTTGAGGAAGAAGAGAGGTGGTTAATGTCATTGTTGGATAAAGAAGAGAACAACATTTCGGGTCTTTAGAATTAGAGACCATACAATCAAGTTTTTTTTTTTTTCAATAAACAAGATTTTAGGTTCCATGTTCACTTATAAACATGATAGACTCAACGGGTTGGTCGAACAGTAAAAATTGAGAATAAAATTTAAAATTTTGAATTCGAGTCATCTCAAGGGATTATTAGAAGCTTGTTTGGTAGTTAAATTTAGGACCAATTAGTCAAAATATTATTGTAAAGTTGGCTCAATACCGATTATTATTATAATATTTAAATTAATTAATTAATGTCCCATGACAAATTAGTTTTGACAAGAATGAAAACAAAAGTTGGCCAGAGACCAACCCGAAACAACAAACAAAAATCCATCCCCAAGGCATAAAGCAAAACTCCGAACAGGCTAAATTTCAATTTCCCTCACACATTCAATACACTAAATAAAATCATAAATAATCTACTGTTATTTTCATATTGATCTTGACCCGAAAGCTACTCTAATAACCCTATTCAGATAAAAAATCTCATCCCATGCTGCCAGCATCTTCTTGTTGAAAATGATATACAAAATAAAGTATATTGCATTCATTATGAATAGGACTCGCACCCTATAAAATGAATTTTGTTCTGCCAACATTGCACTACGCAATTTTCTTTTTTTTTATAAATTTCTTGAGTTTGTTTGGAGCACCTTTTGTTTATTGGTCGCCTTTTCCTTTGTTTAGAGGTTTAATTGGTGTACATGATAAAGTTTAATTGGTTTTAATCAGGGTTAAACATCACTAGCTGATGAGGCATGTTGTGGGTTGCTTTGCGGGTCTGCTTGATACAAACATGAGTCCAACAAACTCTATTAATCTAGTTATTAGTAAAAGTATTTAGGTGCTAACTACACCTTGATTTTTGGGAATTGACTGTTTAGAGGATAATCAATCACCATTAGCCTTGTAATTGAATTGAAACTCTTTAAATCTGCATTATCTCAAAAAGTTCTCTCTTGCTGACCATATGTTATTATATACTAACAGTATATATATATAGATCAATGCACATAAAAAATTGGCTAATTATGGTCCAAAGGCTCCAACAGCACCTACTAATCACTTCTTTGAAGACTAAACCTATATTATAGGGTATAAAATAGGACCACAATTATTAGAGTTGGATTTTATTCACCAATCATATTTAATATTTTGGAATATCAATGTAATGTATGTAAGAAATGGTTTTGGGAAAAACATAATTTTTTCTCAATTTTAGTCTAATTTTTAATTGACCCATGTGTCAAAAGATGGCGGTCTAAGTAGCCGCTTTATGTCGCGTTATGATTCACGTAGTATATTTGGTTGCTCAAAACCATTGCTCATGAATGAGAAATTGAAGCCAAAGTAAGCTCTATGAAAATGGTGTTTTGGTGAAATTTCCATTAA
Organism: Camellia lanceoleosa; assembly: GCA_025200525.1. Classification (NCBI taxonomy): domain Eukaryota; kingdom Viridiplantae; phylum Streptophyta; class Magnoliopsida; order Ericales; family Theaceae; genus Camellia; species Camellia lanceoleosa. The sequence goes on along the minus strand of CM045764.1, from coordinate 176,000,891 downwards.
GGTTTGAGTTAAAACTTGTCCTACATTGGTTTAGTGGACAAACTTTTGTGGGTTTATAAAGCTTGGATTTGCAACTTGGGGATGGCTTCAAGAGGTACCCAAGTTTTGTGGAAGGGTGAGGTTATAAGCAAAGTGGGCTAGACTCATTGGATCCAAATTAAATACACGTGCGTATTGCCACCACCAGGCGGGCTCGGCTTGGGTGCGGGTGCGTGGTTGTGAGGTTCGGGTTATCTGGCCCAATGCTTATCTTTTTAGACAAAAAACGTTTGAATTTTATTTTTCTAAAATTAAATTCTTACCATTTTTTTGGAATTTGAATTTTGAAATTAATTCCAAATAATGTCCAGATTATTCCTCCACCAAAATAGGTCCATATCTGTCCAATTAAATAGAACAATTTCCGTATTTGTTCGAAATTTAAACCCAAACAGGTTTACATCTGTTGGAATTTAAACCAAATAGATATTATACCCATTCAAATAAATTTGCACCTGTTTAATTCAAACTGAACAACCACAAATTCTCCTATAAATAGACAGACCCTCATTTGTTTTTTGCACTCTACTTTTTCGCTCAAGTTGCTATCATTGCTCTCTGCAGATTTTGTCTGCATTTATTTTTTGTAGAAAAAAGTGCTTATAAACACAAAGTGTGTTCATAGTGTAAAACAGCTTATTAGTAGATAATGTCAGCATCGTTGTTGGATCATTTTATCCTGGGAGATGAGACGCCCAATCAATCCAAGATTATTTTATCCTAGGAGATAGACGTCTACGAACTGGTAAAGTACCGCATGGAGATTTATTTAATCTGTCTTATATGACATGTTGTTAAATAATCGAACTTTGGATCCAGAATTTTGTTCAATAAATACGTAAGGCTGGTGAATTAATTGCTTTCTTTAAGCTCGCTTTTATTTATTTATTTTTATCGATTCGAATTTGTTATCGATTCGACTAAGCTTTTGTAATAAAATAAGAATCTATTGTTTTTATTTTATTTTCATTACCTGTTTGATTTTTGTAATCAAATAGTTTCTCTCCTTTTTTATTTCTTCTGTTTATTATTAAATACACAAACATTATTTATTTTTAATACAGTAAAAATTATCCAACAATATATATATGTGGTACTCTCTTGACTAAAAACACCATATAAAAAGATGCCGAATGAGACCTGACTTATTTATCACCCAATTGGCCAAGGTCAAGTTATGTTAACTCTATGAATCAGGTTATACACCTCAGTTGGGGGTCGTGACCTCAGTTGAGCGGGGCGCGCCTAATCGGGTTGACAAATTAAAAAAAAAAAAGTGTGTTTTTTGCCCAACTGGCACGCTTAATTGATTGGGGTCGACTTCAAATGGGGTCCACAAATTGTAACTCTATGAATCAAGTATACAATTTCATAGGGGTCGCACTTTGAGTATGCGCCCCCACCGGGGTTGATGTACCGAAAAAAAAAAAAGTGTGTTTTTTGCCCAATCATATCGCTTAATTATCAGTCGATTCCCGGTGCCGTAGGTCTCAAGCAAAAATTGCAACTCTGGCATCCAGAATTGATTCTTTTTATTTGATCATTAATCGTTAGGTATCATTAGAAAACTCGCGCAGGGGCAAAATAATCATGAAAGCTTTGTGACCTTTTGGATTACATTTCTAGAATAAAGCACCATTAATACACTAATCAAGGTAATCTGCTAAGAATCATAAATTTTCATGAGATCACTTCCAATGAAAAATTTCGCGATTCCTAACTTTTTCCTTTATTGATATTCACCACTTGAAGTAGAGTTCAAAGTTGTCAATTCTAATAAAAAGAATCAATTAATGAGACGACTAATGTTTATCTGTAATAAAGATGAAAAATAAAATTATTTTCCAATTAAAGTAGAGTTAGGTCAATAATATTGCTCTTGTAATACAAAGCAACAAAGAAAATCATATGATAACAACGCATAATCTAATCAAGATTTCATATTTTATTACTCTGCCTGATAGATGTTATATATATATTGGATCATTCACACATAACGCAATGGGTTGGATAGCCATTTTGCATGGTTCGGATCCACTAGATTAAATTTATTTTAGGCTTAATTGACTACAAGTGTTTTTTATTCATTTATGTCACGAGACCTCTATTTTATTCTTTTCTTTTGTAACTGCAAATGTACCCAAAAAAAAAGAGAAAATTACATAATATTGGAATAAAATCAAATCTCTGATCGTTTTCTTCTCAATCATAATCGTATGGTTACAATTTCCTACTTTAAACAAACACTTTATAAATAATCTTAGTTCGCCATTATTTAAATGTTCCATTTATTTTTGTACAATGCATACAAGAACAACATCCTTTATTTTTTCCTTTTTCTTTTTTTCTTTTTTTCCCAATTGATTAGGGAGTGAGAATAGGAGGGAGAAAAGTTGTCGTAAAATTACTTCAAAATCAAGTTTGCCATTTATTTTTTTTTTAAATATATATATATATATATGACGTGGATCATGTAATTCATAAATGTCAAATTAATTTTATTTTTCTCCCTTAAAAAATATGCTCGATAAGTGCTACAAAATGAACATCTCAAATATACAACATGCCCGAATAGGGCCCACCTGAGCCCTCAAAACACGCAGGGACCCCCCCCCACATATTTTCCTTCCATAATCTTCTTTCTCGTTTTTTTTGGTATACCCTTAGCTTTAGTGCTTTTGCAATATTCCATGGTTGGAAATCCGGCGACACAATTGGCCGGAGGGTGACAGGTGAGGAGATGAAGACGTAGAGATGCAAACAAAAAAAGGAAGGAAGGCGTCAATCTTTGGGCCATTCGATTTTCGTTGTAATGTGATTCTGCCCATTTTGTGTAGATTTATATGGGGTTGACCTCGTATAAATCTATCACAACAAATAGAAGAAATTATTCAGTGTAGAGTGTACATCGTCTTGATGTGATGCGCTGAATTAATGAATTTTTTTTTAATTTAAAATTATAGCTATTTTTTTGAATTAATGTCCAATCAATGGAAATTTTGTAAATTTTTATCCTTTCCTTTCATTGGTGTTAATCTAGACTATAGCTATTTTGATATACTATTATTATTATATACAATAGTATACTATTTTGTAAATTTTAGTTGTTTTATGTTAATCTATACTATTATGTGGGCATTATATATGTGAGTACCCTAAATTGCGTGTCTGAAATTTTATTTCTCTTTATGTCATAAGTGTTTAGTTATTTATCAAAAAATAAAATAAAAATTAAATTAAAAAAGAATGGAACTTCTAAACCACAAATTTAATAAAGCGAGATTTATACCACTTGGAGCTCTACACTATGTTAAATATTTTATTTCCTTTATCTTTATTTATTTAATTTACAGACATATTATATGTGTCAACTACTTGTTTTTTAGTAGAATTATTTTAATGTAATGTAATTAGTAGGTGGCAGGATATATATGGGACGCGCCACATGGCCGGCCCAACTCCACGCCTGGCACTTGGAAAAAAATAGATTTTTTGTGACTCCTTATAATTAAATATTAAAGAGGGTCCTAATCATCTATTGTGTTGAGTTCAAGTGAGTCTAGATACTTTGCAATGAGAGATCTTTACACCACAAATAGAATGTCCAAAAAATAATTGGAGAATTGAAATTTAGAAATTATCCCATAAAAGTTATTTTCTATGAAAGAGTTAATGGGGTTGTAATCTTTGCTTTTATTGCAAGAGTTGCTGAATAGGACTAATGGGGTTTTCAGTAACTGCCTTATTACAGAGCAAGGTTAATAGTGCATTAGTGATTAGCCATGTAAGTGAGACTTCTCCTCTCTCTTCCTATATACATGTATAAGCAATTGAGACCCTCTCAGTCAAGTCTCAAACATAAAAAATTGTTTTCTTCTCGCTCTCTTTAGTTAGTTTGCTAGAAATTTCTACTGTGGGAGAGAGTGCTGCCATTATCATTTCGGGCCATTAAGCTCTACTGTATGGTGCTTCCGAAAGCTAATCCTGCTTAAACCATCTTATCTAGGTGTTGTGAAGTTAAATGACGGAACCATCTTATCTTGGGGAGACAGAAGTCAATGCTTCCTTCCAAAGATCCACATAAAGTAGGTGGCTTAATCTATTTTTAAGGATTAACTGTGGTATCAACACATGTAATTTGGTTTAATTTCTTGTTTTCATTCTGCATTAAATATAAATTCTTATATTAGTCTTGTTTCTTATGTTTATGCTCTATGATGTAATTTGTCAAGTATGATTTTATTTTGGATACGTTATTTTTAGTTAATTTAATAAAACATGAATTTATTTATTTTGTTTCAATTACCCAATCTTAAACAACACGCTCTAAGCTTCCCAACTCTTTTTCAAAAAAGTTTGAAAATTTTAAATTACAAAATGCCTTGCAAAAAACTATAATATTCGGAAAGAAACAAAAAATTATAAGGCATGAGGAGATTCTGGTAATTATCCATTTTTTTTTTCAAAAAAATAGCTAAATAAATGAGAAGAATTTTTGAGAGAAATGGGTATTATTGGAAGAAAATAAATTTGGAAGCGGCTCTATAATTCTCTCTTTCCTTAATTTTCATAATCATGGTCATGGATCATTTACCTTTTGTGGTGCTCTGGGAAGTAAATAAAATGTTTTTTATTTATTTTCTCTTGGGTTACATTACATTTTATTTTTATTTTTACAAAAAGATAAAATAAATTAAAAAAAATAAAAGTTTCAACTTTTCTTACCAATTTCTCAATACTAACTTCATATCCTTTATAGAATCACAAACGTAAGCTCTCTTTCTCTCACAATAAATACAAACACAACCTTTCTCCTTTCTCTCTCTCCATAAAGGAGAATTTTCTATTATACATTAACCTATATATCATGCATTTTTAAATTATATATATTTTTTAATTATGATATTATTTTGGAGATTTTAATTATGATTTTTATATTTGGTTATGATTTTTAATATTTTTTTTTAATTATGACTTATAAAATATAAAGTTATACCATTTTTTTTCCCTATATTTATAAAGTGTATATGATATATCTTTTTCCCTGCATAAATACAAACACAAGACTCCCTCCTCCGCTCTATATATACAACTCTTGATAGCTCTTCTCAAACACACACGCAACCAATAATAACTCCAATTTTCATTTTATAATACAGAGCAATATCAATATATGGCTCCCACAGCAGACAATGTTGTTGTTTCCAGTATGAAGCTTGAGAGGGGATGCTTAGCATGAAAGTGGTAAAGGAGAGGCTAGCTATGCCAATAACTCTCAAGCCCAGGTTCCTTTTTCCCTTCCCTATTTCTATACTTTATTTTCCTCATTTTATATGCCTTTTTTTCCCTTTTTTATTTTGGGCAAGTAAAATATTTCCTTATATTTGGTCACAAACTTGAAACTAAATAGGTTAGTTGTAATTTTAGTGCCATGTGGTGGTGGATGAGTAGTAGAGTGCCACGATGATGGTAGTGGTAACTAATAATTTTGTTCATTTTCATATTTGTCATATTAAATTCCAAAAATTATAGAAGTATTTTTAAAAAAATATTTTTCGCTTAAACACACCTTTTTAGTTATAACATATGTTTGATGCTATATATATATATATAGGCTCAACATGCTCGGGATCTATGCTTCATCTTCTGAAGAAACCCTAGATGGAGTGCAACTAGACTCGCCGGAAATCCCTTTGTGGTAAGGCAGACTGGGTTGCTCCTGCGGTGCCAAACACTATCTACATTGTCGATGTGATCATCAAACACATGATCAAGCGGGTACGGAGGCCTCCGGATACGTTGATCCGCCGGAGTTCTCGGCTTTTTTCTCCGACCTCCCATCAAATGACTTCTAACACCTTCTTTCCAGCTTCTGCCACCCTTGGCCAGTAACAATGGTGCGCAGCATGGAGGGAGTGCTCAGCTGCCACCCGGCCACTGCCCCTACTTCTGCTGCCGGGGGTTCCGTAATCCTTTTACCGGCGACTGCCTGGCTAGATCTAGTTGATGTTTCTTCACTCTGCATTTTCCTTGCACTGGCTCTTCTCTAGGTTATTTTTTGTCCTAAAAATCAGAAATTTGCACAAAAAATTTCAATTTAAGGCCAAGATTTATTTATAATGTGGTCCACAAGAAAAGAAAAAAAATTAAATACACACCATAAATAAATAAAAAACGATATACAATCTATTTTTAAAATCTTATGATTTGCAAATAAATATGATTAGTTATTAATTAGAGAAAATATGAGAGAGAGAGTATCAGCTCTTTTTGATATTTGGTAACAACAATAAGTTAGGATATTTTATAACATTTACTAACAATCTTATTAATACACTCACCAAAGTTTTCGATAAGATCAATTATCATCGATACTTTTACCTCACATCAATCTTACATATAGAGTCATAGTAAAAGATTTGTTAGTATCCCTGGCCATTTTTCGATATTCTAATTCGATTGGTCAAATCATTATACTTAAAAAATGTAAAGGTCTAATTTTTAGAATTAAATAATATTACCTCAATGGCCAAAATTGATGAGCAATTTTCTTTGATCTCTTTTTATCAAACTGTAGACTTTTCCATTTTTGTCCATTACTTAAGATATGTGAGTCTAGTTTCTCTATCATAATTTTTTTTGCAACGATCTTATTATATTTTTTTTGCTTTACACTAAAACACATGATTCAAATTAAAAATAAAAATAAAATAACATTAAAAATTATTTACTCTAGAATGAAGTAATTTTGTTTCAATTTAATTACCATCATGATGATGATGATAATATGTGTATAAAAATAGATAAAGATTGTGTATATCTTTATTTTATTGAATTTCATTTTAATTGAAGTCCTCGAAAGTTAAATCACTCTTATGTGTCTATATTTGTATATAACCTTAATTTTTTCTTATATGGGCATAGATCCTAAAAGTTATGTATAACTGAGAATTTGTAGAACGATTCTTTAACTGCTTGATCTTGTCCGGTGGATCCATTGCCCTCAAGTTAGATTTCTATTGCCCAGAAAATGCATTCAAATTGTTCAAATTTCGTGGGTATCAATTGTACAAGAAAAATTAAAACCCGTGGTTTGGATATAATAAATTCACTCATCCAAAAAAAACAAAAAGAAGATTAAAGCTAACACGCTCAATATACTTAAACTTATTGTACATTCTTTCATGTGTAAATAAGATAATTAAAGAATATACAATTATTTAATAATTTTTGTTAACAAAAGCCTAAAAAAAACTGTGTTGTATTATGCTTGATAGTCCAAACCAAACCTTCAATCATTACAATTCAATTAATAGTCTATATTATTAAGAGCCAACAATGTAAATTTTCAAAGATTAGTTTCCAACTTAATTGTTAGTTAGGCTTTACTGTTTCCTTTTTGGTTGTTACGACTCTTAGAGCTTGTTTCATAACATCCAATATATAGCCTTTGTCGTTTGCTCATTTTGGATTTTTAATGATTAACATCTTTTAATTTTTTATTAAATTATTTTTATTTTATTTTAACTCATTTTAAAATAATAAAAACCTCTCCTGGAACTGGCGCCAAACAAATAGGACATTATGTACTTTATATTAATATTTAATATAGGTGAAAAAACCATGAACACGTGTAGTCATTATTATTGCATGAACACTTTTTGCCGTATAGCACTCACACGGGAATCATGGTCTTTCTTGGGAATCCCAGGTGCCTGAGATGGTGTTGCTAGACAAGAGATCGACGGCGGTACAACAAAGGCAGTGGAGGTTTCTATCCACGGTGCAAAATGAGAGCACACAACAAAATGCTTATAGGAAACAGTTCCAGGCCGATTTAGCCAAGTTTTTCTAAGATCAAGATCGCAAGAGATGAAGAGAGGTGGGTCCATGTTCCGGTCTGGCTTAGAAGAACCTCTTGTGGACCCAACAGACCAAGGTGTAAATGGCCTCACTCTTTTGGGACCCACTTTCAGGATGCGTTTGGAATGATCTTGTCCAAGAGGTAATCATATCATGTCCTTTTCAATTCTTTCTATGGTTTTCGATATTGATTTGGATCCATTCCATCATAATTATTCAAACATATGTATCATTCATTTAAAATAAAATAAAAAAAAATTCTAGATAGAGATCCTCTTTTAATAACACTCTTAATATATCGCACAGCTTTTTTTTTCCTAATGCAAATGTTAAAATGTGTTAGCTTAAGTATGATAAAATTTTATAAAATAAAAATAAAAATAATTATTTATTTGGCTCTAATTATATGTGAGCAAAATAACCATTTCATTTATATAGTGATAAATGACAATTTCATTTCATAGCTATTTATTTATTTTTTAATTAATTAAATATAAAATTAACATTTTGATGGGACATTATTCTATTTTTGTTGAAGTAAATCAAATGCTACTACTTTTGTTTCACATCGCTATTTTCATTTTCACCTTAATTTCTGCTCTGTTTTCGATATTGCTTTGCCAATTTTACGCTATAAAATATAGCTAAAGCGTTTTAAATCATGCTTTATTCGAAGGCTTACAATTTTACGCTATACTATAGCTTTCGCGTTTTAAATCACTATTCTTTCGAGTCATATGATGTGCTTAAGAATGTTTCGGCAAGATGCTTTTAAGCATTTAATTTAAATCACTTGTTTTGTTATAAAATGAGAATAAGCCAGTATAGTTTATGTTTGCGTTTCCCAAATTTCCCTACGCCTTTACCAAACAAGCGCCCTAATACGCCGCATACAAAGAAAGTAACAAACAAACACAAAGTGGGACAAAAAGGAGATATATGATGAAGTGTTTTGTTTTATATGACACATATAATAATAATCTTGAAATGTGCCAATGGTCATGATTAAAAAAACTTCTGCAATTGTGGCTGTCGTTCGATGGGTCAATTGTCCTTATTTGTTCTAGGCATTGGATCGGCTGATCTGGCCTTTCCATTTGTCGGATCATTGTGTCGGCATTACTCTCTAAACAGGTGCAGGTGAGTGGGCCTCCCCAATTGAGGATGGTTCTAGGGCTACCAACTTTAATTATTTCTTATCCGCGTTGGATTGCTTGATCAGAAATGAGTAGTCCACATTGCCAGTGGCATGTACGTTGATCCTGTCCTCAATCAGCATCATCAATCATGATGAACGGCTATGATTATAGTATCTTCAGGGGTCTATAAGTACCAAGTACGCATTAGATATTTCAATCCATCAAAAACATTTTCAAAAACCTTCTATGATCGAATATGATGATTGTAAGCCCACAAAAAATTATAGGCCCCTATGCTCAGGCTTGGCTAGCCCATCTCCACTAGTATAGTGGGGCCAGGTATACAGGGCCAAAACATGATTTAAAAAAATAATACCTATGTTGGCCTAGGTTTATTTATATTTGTGCAAAAAAAGCTAGGTAGGTAAAACTAAAAAACACAAAAAATATATCGGCATAATGAGATTTATTTAATCGGTGATTCACGCGACCTCGAGCTGCAAAACATACTTGCTATGCATTTATTTATTTTTTTATATTTGGATTCTACGCTTAGCATTTTTTATATTTGTTTAATGAGAGATATGACTTGTATAAATAAGAATTTTTGTAGAAACCATAGGAAGTGCAATTCTGTCAATATAGCATTCACTAAATTGGTATTGTTGATGCATTTTTTTATTATAAATGAAATTATTGCAGGGTCTTATTGCTAGCGAGAACGTGACAACTTTTAATATCTCCAGTGTATGCACCAAGTATACAAGACTTCAAGGAGGTAGTCAGCTGATGGGTCTATTCGCCATTAACAAGCTGGAGGTGTTCAAAGGTGGCGCTCCTCTTGTGGTTAACTGTCCAGATGATGCAATCGAGGCTGGCCGAGCCTCAGCTATTGAAGTTGCAGAGCCGTAAGTGGGGGTCCTCTAGTCGATGCACATAGGTGATTGGCTTAGTGAGGAGCTATTTTCGAGTTGAGAGTCGAGTTTAGTGGTCATGCAAAAAGAACTATTAGAGTAGCTACAGTTCTTTTTCTTAATATAGTTGCATCTCTTTCTTTTTGCTTTAGCGAGGAAAAGGACAAAAAGATAA